>CAJOBZ010000085.1:0-406894 GCA_905332375.1 Pieris macdunnoughi
TAAGCAACAATAATAATAACAACAAGATGAATAGATTGGTAATGAACCACTGTCGCTGCATAAAAAAGTCTAGTGAGTATTTTATTAAAGCTTTTTTGTTATATTTCAAATCAGATTCCCTAACCTTAATATTTGATTGATTGTGATTACTTAATTTATGTATACGGCGTGATAATGTAAAAACTTTTTGTTATACACAAAGTACTTTAGTTTCTTGATTATTTTATTAAGTAAATCAACCAAACATGCCTTAATAAAAATTAATATTTAAAAGTCTTTACTATCTCATTTGATATAATACTTAATATGTCACATTTTAACTCTTGGATTTAACTTCCAGGTCTATTATGGGAAACCAGACAATATCAAAACATACCATATATAATGCTGTCAAGGTCACTCTGTTATTACACCACGCAACCACTGAAGTTGCAGCATGTTATCACTGATAAACCAACAAATACAACAATATTTTCTCCATTTTATTTAAGACACCTATCTACTAGCAAGTGTTATTTAGAAAAGGAACCATTAAAACCATCTTCAAAAGTTGAAACAACAGTAGTAACAATAAAAAAAGAAATTGAAGAAAAAGAAAAGCTTCCAAAGAAACAAGAGCCGAAAAAGAGTTTAAAAGAAAGAATAATGGCAGAACTCAGGCATTACTACCATGGTTTCAGATTATTATTCATAGAAGTGCGCATTTCAGCGAGTTTGCTGTTTAAGATACTAAGAGGAAATTCTTTAACAAGAAGAGAACATAGGTTGTTAGTCACAACAATTGGAGATCTCTTCAGAATGGTACCGTTTATTGTGTTTATTGCAGTGCCATTCTTAGAATTTGCACTACCACTTTTCATCAAATTATTTCCCAATATGTTACCATCTACATTTGAAAGTACCAGCCAAAAGGAAGCAAAGTTAAAACAACATTTGAAGGTAAAGCTTGAAATGGCTAAGTTCTTTCAAGAAACATTGGATCAAATGGCACCCCAAGCTGGAAATAGACATTCTGAATTAGCCAAGGAATTCTCTTTATTCTTTACTAAAATAAGAACTTCTGACGATGTAGCTACTAGTGAGGATATTATGAAGTTTTCAAAACTGTTTGAAGACGAAATAACACTTGATTCCTTACAAAGACCTCATCTTGTTGCACTGTGTAAAGTATTAAATGTGTCAACAATTGGTACAAGTGCAATGCTAAGGTTTAATCTGAGAATGAAATTGCGTTCTTTAGCTGCAGATGATAATATGATAGCTAAAGAAGGTGTTGACAGTTTGAATTTTAGTGAACTACAACAAGCTTGCCGGTCTCGAGGGATGCGTGCTTACGGTGTGTCTGAGGAGCGTCTACGAAAAGAATTACGGAATTGGTTGGACTTATCACTGAATGAAAAAGTTCCACCATCTCTATTGTTGCTCTCTAGAGCTCTGATGGTGCCAGAGCATGTTCCCACAACATACAAGTTAAAAGCTACAATTTCGGCTCTACCAGAGCATGTAGTTATGCAAACTAAGGCGGCAATTGGCGAAAAAGAGGGCAAAGTTGACTTCAAGGTATATTTTTGTATATTATATATTTGTTAATTGCAATTAATACATTTCTCCATTTGATTAATAATTTGTTTAAAGTTCATATTTAAAACTGTGAACCACAGAACTGTGTCCAGTTTGTGTTTCCACCACACCAACTTCTTCCTATTTAAGAACATGTATACAATAAATAAAAATAAAAAAAAGGCATATTAAATATATATATGTAAATACTTCTGGTGATTTATATGCATCAGATAAAATTGTAAACAATGTTGCTATATAGTTTTAATGACTATGATTTTCAGACTAAAATGGAAGTTATTCGACTTGAGGAATTGAGAATTAAAGAGGAAAACAAAGAATTATTGGAAGCAGAGAGGGAAAAGCAATTGCTTGAAACCAAGAAACAGCAAAAGGAGGAACTTAAGGACAAGGCTCCCATTCTACAAGATATTAATTCAGTGTTAGTGGACTCTGCACCAGTTATTGCTGTTGACACTCCAAAGCCGAAGACAGATGAAGGATTATCAGCCAAGGACATTGAGGTTATTGACGATGCTTTAGAAAAATTAGGTATGATACCTTTTTTAGTGTTGTAAATAAATTTTATTTAGCGTTACATTACAGACGGTCCATGCAGTTCATTTGGAATACACACATACTAAAATTTTGAAACTGCATTGCAAAATGATCACCTAATTATTATTTTTTCTGTATAAATTGATTTAGTGTGCATCAGGCAGAAAAAGAGAAAACACAATATAGTCAATTACAATGAAATATGACACTAAATTGCATTGTGTTTTTCCCTAAATTGCAAAAATGTTCTTCCCTAGGGAACAAAGCTGTTAATTCTAGACTGACGTACACCCCAGTTACACGTTTCATAATATTAGTATTGTCAAACCTCTTAAACTTATAGAGATTGGCATAGTGCCCATTTCACAATGGTCAAGGTGTTCAAAAGTGAATGAATTGTACACAGAAATAGTATTTACTTTGACATGTTTTCTTAGGAATGAGGTCATTAACACTTTATGTATTTTTTATTATTATTTTATTCACATTTATGAAGTTTATTCTATTGCAAATAAGCTCCTAGGAGATCACTTTAGAATTGTATATAAATGAAATTTACACAGTAAAAAACAACAGTAGGTTCAGATTGGCATGAGGCAAATATTTCAGATCAAATCTTCTGTCACAATTGAACCCAGAGTCATGACCATACATCAGGTGAATGCAAATTATGTCTAAGTTGGACCATTAAATGTCTATTGTAACAGCAAAGATCACAAAAACAAATTAACCCCTTCCCTTGGCATTAATATGTGAATTGCTGACTGTGATGAAAATGGTTGTGTGAAAATAAATTATAATAGAGTAATAATTTCAGCTGAACAAAAGAAGTCTTTGCTTTTGGAGAAGGAAAGTATTCAAGAGCTGAAGACTGAACTTTTGGACTATAGCGAGGATGTTAAAGAAATGGACGAGATTGTGAAGAGTAAACAGGCCGATATTAAACTTACCAAGGGAGCAAGGAGGTAAGTTTAAAACTTAATGTTAAATGTTACATTGTTTAGTTATTTTTTGATGAATGATTAGGTAATAGTAAATGAAATTTAAAAGATAACATTTAAGTAAAGTGTTTAAATTTTGTTCTTTGCCTCTATTTTAATTGAATTTATTTAGCAGTCATACGTGCCTAACACATGTCCTCGATGTTTGAGATTACTATATGCCAGTTTGTTACATTATATGAAAAAGTGATTCCGAAGAGCAAAATTCCTTCATCTAGTCTTTGAGCATGCAATCTCAGATTAATAGTAGTACTAGTTATTGCTGATCTTTTCTTAATAAAATTCAAATGATTGAAATCTATAATTAGGTCAGTTTTCCATATTGCAACATGATTATCAATATTATTTATGACTGACTCATGTCAATAAAAACACGAAATAATTTCTCAAGGTCATACCCATAAGAGATTTATTAAGGAATTGCGTCATACGATTATAGTTAGACTTGGCGACTTTAAGAAACAATAATTAACATGGCCGCCCCTCTGCTTACTTAAATCAGTCGTTAATTAATCAGGCATTAAATTTCTTATTCATCCGTTCTATTGATATAATTTAATTATTATAAGAGCCATTTTTAGTACCAATTCACGGCTGCATTTTTTTTATTAAATAATACTTAACGCAAATACAGATTGGTTTATGATAAACGGTTAGGGTTGCCACCTTTTTTTTGCAACTAAAGTAAATTCATAATACACAAGAAAAAGAAAGTACATAGTGTGAAAATAAGACAACTTATTTTTCTTTATTATTATATTTAAAAATATATTTTTATTGCTTTTGCAGTTCGTATTAAATTAGTATCTCGACTAAACAATTGCACAGCATCTTTAGAATCTATATTTAAACATCGATTAATCGCCAATCGATAAATTCATTTTAACAAAAAAATATTTACGACTAAAGAAATCACATCAAGCGAAATAATGTATTATCATAAATAATGTACTTTATTATTCTCAAGTATAGAGTACAATTAACTGTAATAACGTACATACAATACTTTTTTATAAAGTACGGGTGGCAACCCTATAAACGTTTTATTCATACCTGTCTTGATACATATTCTCGTGCATTCGTTTCATGTTCGTGTATTTTAAAGTGACGCTGATAAGGGCAGACTTGGGATCAAAGTACAATCTATAGTAATATTATTAAAATAAATTTGTATATAAGGAATGATTTCATTCGATCGATCGATTTCGAAAATTCTTTATTAATGAATCCATACTTAAATTGGTTAGTACTAAAATATGGAGGCCCCTTTTAGGGTAAAAGCCTCCTCCATATTTTTCCATTTTCTTTTTTTTCTCTGATTTTTCTCAATGCATTGTTCAGATCTTATTGTCTTGTTTTGGTTGATAGGTATATAACGTTGAAACTGCATAATTTAATTGTTGTGACGTGAAATAATTTCGGTGGCGGTTTTTGTATGGATATGTCCAGATATTAAATCAAACACTTTGTTTGAAGCTGTGTAACAACTGACTTTAATGGTTTAAAATATGAGCTTATAACTAATATAAAATTAGGGGGTAGTGGGGTTGTTAATTAAATTTAAATGACACTTATGTTATTGGACATTATCGGAAAAGAGAATGTCAAAATACAAATTATGAGTGTGGTAAAAACTAATGTGCTCACATTGGCTTCAAGTTTGCGATGATTGCTAACATTTAGTTTACGCTTCTATACTCTGATTTTTAATTCCGTAGAATTCTGACAGCTATAATTTTTAACATGTCAGAGATGACAAACCTTTTTGGCCGGACACATTTTTCAATTTCAATACGAGTCAACATCTGAGTCTATACATAAATTTTATTTGTTAGTGAATGTATTATTTTATTAAGTGCGGTGGTCCACATTAAAATTGGTTTAACGGCGAGTGATAATTACATCCCCTTTCATCACAAACAGTAAAAAAGGCACAAGTAAAGATAACATTTTTTTTAAAGGTTTACTAATCCTGGAATTATTAGGCAGTGGTTATTAGTCAAATGGGTCAAATTTGTCCCTTTTCGGTGGAGACCTTTTTTAGTAGCAACACTTATGATATGTCAGAATTCTACGGCCTGAAAAATCTGAGTATAATTAATAATTAAAATATCTATAATATGTAATTTAACTAATGTTAGTTAAATTACATATAGACATAAACAGTTACATAACCTGTGGAGCGCCTTTTTTATTTTTATTATCGTACCGATTCAAATTTAATGACGTGGAATAGTGATACCTGTATTTAAGTAATTTAAATCGAGGGCCATTTTGATTTTTTTTTTAAATTCAATATTACAGATTATACCGTGCCGTCAACAATATGATAGGCAAATTGGATGCGGTTTTAGTGGAACTTGATAATAAAGAAAAGGCTCTCAAAACCACATTGGAGCAAACGAAATCCGAACCGCAAAAGGCAAAGGAGCATTTGATCCAGATTGATGAGCTGATGCATTCCATTAAAAGTCTTCAGAAAGTCCCCGATGAGGCCAAACTGAAGTTGATTCAAGATGTTTTGGGTAGACTGGATGACGACTTTGATGGGCAGTTGAAGATTGATGATGTTTTAAAGGTATTTAACAAATTAGTAATAATAATAGAGTTTGCTAATCTTGGCGCACAAATTATTGAAAGGAGTCTATTAAGTATGAGGGTGTGGAATTATTTAATCAATTACAGTCTACAATTCGTAATATAAGCGCGTTTAACCATTTCAAAAGGGCATTAAAGATTCATATAAGAATGAGCCTTGTCGACTAAAATTGGGACGGCTGATGGCGACGTGTATCTCGTTCGTATATTAAATTTCTCATGTAAATAAAAATACATTTTTTGTAATGAGAAATAAAGTTCTGTAAATATTATAATCCAGTGGCGCTACAACCCTGGATCCTGACATCAGCATTCGTTTATTGACAACCCCCCCATGTAACGCGCCGTAACGTTTTTCTGTACCCAAGTATAGTAAAACGTTTCGTGACCACCTAGTGACTCTTTATACCTAAAACTTTCCATTATGTAGTGTAAATTACTGGAAAGTCGAAAATAATATTAACAATAACACGTAATTTAATCCCCGCCCCGCATCGTAACGTTTTACAAGAGGACCCCCCCTCCCTAAATTCGTTACGTAATACTTGAACGCTCCCTAATCTATGAAAAAAAACTAGCGGGAATATTATGATTGGGGACTTAGTGTTAATATTTGTCCTTAACTGACCTAAGTGATTTTTTTATCGTTATCGTGTATTAAAGTCCGTAAACAAACTAATCGCCAAGGTCATTTTCTCACGTGCAATGATTAAAAAGTAGGTTATATTTAGTCTTCAGATAGGTAATAAACGCGGAAAGCATTGTTTTTATTTTATAATGTTGAATTAATTGGTTTTTTAGCTCTCCAAAGAATTTCTTAATAACCTTCTTGCTCACAGAAATTATTAAGAATTTCTATATAATATTATTATAGATAACGTATTTTCTGTAATTAAACTTCTCTGAAACGGATTTTTATGAAATTTTGTAAATATTCGAAGGTCCGATTTTTTTTAACATTCCTTAGTGATAAGGGTGATAAAAATATATTTAAAAAAAAATGATATTAGTTCTGTATTAATCAAGAAAGATTTTGAAAAAGAAGGTTTGCTGGGTCATATTTAAAAAAAATGTTTATTACATGTACATATGTTTGTTTAAACCCACGGCTTGTGATCTTTCCAGATGTTGGAAATAATCGGCAACGAGAACGTAAACCTCTCCGAGAAGCAGATGGCGGAGCTGATAGAGCTTCTGGACAAAGAAGAGATCTTGGAAGTGGAGAGTAAGATACAGAAAGCTCTGGATAAAGCGGCCATCACTGCCAAGGAACAGGATAAGAAAGAAGATGGTGAGGGCAAGGTAATTTAGGATTAATAATGGTGTTCATATTCGCTAAAGTATAAATGTGTCGACGTATTCATTCACCCCTAGGGTTTTATCGGGAATTGAACTCAGGAACTTTAACATAAACGCATTGTATAAAATAAGTTTAAAAAAAATAATATTTAGGTTTACATTCGTATCTCAAGAGAGAATTTTGTCTTAAGTGCTGTGAAATATGTCAAACTTTTTACAGAAAGAATGACACAGTTTTGACAGCTCTCGAAACTAGATTTAAGTTTTATTAACTTTCTAGAACGGGCCTTAGGCTCTCAAGAATTCAATATACATTATTTCATTATAATAACTATGTCATTCCATAAAATCTTTAAAAACATGTGTTTAATATATTATATACACACATATGTGTATGTGTATATTTTTGTTTGGTATTAATAAAATGCCAAACATCAATTATAAATATATACATATTAATTTGTCATAGCAGTTTTTTTTGTTATTAGATTTGGTTTATATACTGTAATAAAAAATAGTACAGTATATACTATATTTAAATTGAACAAACCTTTTTTTATTAAAAACTGCATTTTACCCAAAAAATGATAATTTCAATATATTTTTAATGGAAATATATTTTATATATATTTTTATTTAAATAATCGACATTGATATTAACGCCATCTCCTGTCGAGAGGTTGGTATTGGCATACTCGAAAAATATAGAGATTGTAATTTCGTGATTGGACTAAGATTGACCAATCACAGCCGAACGAAACGCGTCATCGTATCGTCTTTTGTTTCACGCTTTCACTATGCATTTCTAATCACTAATATTTTATTTTTTCTTTATAGACCCGCTTTAAGTTGAGTCACAGAAATGATTGGCTATCCACGGTAAAATGTATTATTTAAATGTTGTTGTCGTATTAGTTATTAGTTGAAAACTTAAAAATCACTGAGAACCGATGGATTGGCCGCTTCAGTATGTAATTGACATCCCCATTAGAGTATTACCTGGTTTTAACTTTAGTGTCTTATTTTTAACTGTTTTATTGTGAAATTGTTTGTTTTTCTCACACTTAGTTTTAGTTTAACTTTGAACGATATGTCATCACACTAAATAAGCACATAAGCTACAAAAACCTGTTTTTATTACAGAGTCTATTCGACATAATCCGTGAAGCGCACAGACGGCGGGTCATGAAGAAAAAGCAAGCTTCGGAAGTAGAAGCGCCGATACCAAAGAGTGACGTCAAGGCAGAAGAAGGAAAGCGACCGGAAAGCCATTGATTTGTAAACGCTAGATGTCGTTGTGAGCGAGAGAAATAGTGTCATCTCGTTCATACGTAGGGGCGTGGGATATGAGTTCTCACTTATATGAACATTGGTATAGGGGTGCAAATGAGAGAAGTGGTGTCATCTCACTCTGATATAGGGGTTTGGGATATGCGTTCTCGCCAATACAAAACACTGGTACGAGCGAGAGAAATAATATAGATATGGTTATATTGCTGATTCGCTTGCACATAGGGCGGATGAGTGCGATAAGTATATACAAAAAAAATGTTTATTCAAAATAATATGTAAAAATAACATTAACTTTTTCTTAAAATTAAATTGAAATTGAAGGCGTCATGGAAAATCGCACTGTTTGACAGCGACATCTCGATAGGATAATAAATAATATTTAAATACTTAGTACTTATCTACTTCTGTAGGATAATGGTTCGATTACGAATCTTTACGTGGAATGATCGTATGTATTTCAAGTATGTGTTGCGTTCCAAATTTTGCTATTTTATATAGTTTTGTAAGTGCCAATAGGTGGCGTTGTAATCAAAATATAATTTGCAAAAGAAAAAATTTATATAAATGCCATTGGTGCTTGAAATTTGAATTAGCTATGATAAAAAGCTCTTCCTTCCGGTTTGCTCTGTCAAATTAGGAAGGACTTGTATCGTATAGATATCTTATATTTTTACCTTTTATATGTCTTTTCGATGTAAACTATGACAATAAGCATTTTATTTAAATATAATCACCAAACTATTCCGTCACGTACAAAGTTTTATTTATTTTATGGTTCTGTTTTACCGTTCAGAAATTTATTTTTATCTGTGATCACCTTGCTGTAGATTGCTTTCGTTTAGTAGATATTAGCACAAATTCTACTCTTCATATTGTTCACTCTGACAAAATGTATGAAGTTTTAATACTAAGTTTGTGATATAAAAGTATGAAAATGCATTAATCTTTCATGTGGCTGGTAAATTGCATATAATGCAAATAAAGAATCTAAACCTGTAATTTATTTGTGGAGAGTATTATTTAAAGTGTATTTAATTTAAAGTATCTGTGAAGTTATAAATTACACAATATAATAGATGCTGAAAAGCCTTTAAGATATTAAAGATGTCGTAAGATTACCCTTTGTTTTATTAAAAAATATTTCTATCAAAACAAAACCTGGTAACACTTTCTAACCTAAATTAAAGTCGAACCATACTAGCCAAGACTCTAGTATCACTTTCTAAATACATAGTGGAAGGAACCATACTCGATATTTTACAATATGAAAGAAAAAACATTAACACGCACACAAAACAAAGAAAAATATAAGTTTAAAATTGTGGTGCGCACTGCGCAGACTTAATTTGGCATCACTCAATACATCACACCGAGAATCCTCTGCGAGCGATTCTCGGGTAAGCCTTATGACCACAGAACAGATTTTCAGTGAGGCCATTGAGGATATATGGATATGAACTTACAAAGACATAGCTAAAGAAATTTAAAGTATGTAATCAAAATAGATTTAAAATACATATACTAAATATGTTAATGAAATAAATATATTATATGTAATATATATGAATCATAGTATGAGGATATGATGTAATGCTAATGCAATGCGACTCGAGAAATCCTCCATACGAATTGTATGAATATACTTTCAAATAAATTTAAGGTCAATTTTCAAATTAAAGATATTACAAGATTTGTCAGGTAAAGGTAAAAAAAAGGATGTATCTAATGTTTAGTCACTGTAATACAGGTATTAAATCAATAGCTGAACCTGTAGGACGCCATTCATGTGTAATTTAAAATGACGCGGGAAAGTATGCGCGCGAAAATCATGACAGATCGGCCAGATGAGCTTCTATATTGGTCGCCGTTCAATATTCACGACCAATAGAAAAGCCGACACACATATTGACGAATCACGTCATTGAAAAAATGTAATCTCATAATCACGGGCTCTCTGTCGGCCATTTTGAAATTTTTCGAAAATCGAAGCATTGTTATTGGCCGAGGAAGAGACGTCATAGTAATCTTTTGACGGCGTTGCGCAAATTGTAATTTTCGACTCTCACTTATCGTGGCTGCCATGTTTTTTTTCATGCGGGGTGTGTGTGTATAGAAATTATCATGATAATTTCCCCACATAAATTACTACGGGTAAGTTTATGTTTTGATTTGATTATATATTGTTTTCCATTGGGAAGTGGTCCACGCATCCTCAGTGAAAGTGTATCATGTAATACTATCGCCTTGTGAAATTTCATCGTTGAGTTTATGATCGCAGGTTGTAGAATTCTCTTTTAGTATACATGAACGCAAAGACTTGCACTACGTTTCTCACGAATTTCGTGTTATCGTTATTAACAAATGTTTACTGTGGTACGATAGAATCCTAACTATTGCAAGAGTGCATATTCTCACCCTTGCATGAATGACGTTAATTTGGCGCCATCGACCCATTTAGCACGGCGGGGCGGGTATAGATTTCCATGAAATTCTTTGTGCCCTTGCAAGTCATTACGATAAATATAACAAACAACACGTGACATAGTTGTAAATAAATAGCCTGTTGTTTCAGAAGTAAGGGGTGCACGAAGTGCGTCATTCGTTGATCGCTAGTGACAATGCGATTGTACAAACTTTGTTAAACGTGACCGCTTGTACATAACTATAAACTAGCAAAGAAAAAGGCCAAAGACATAAGCATGTATTAAGAGGAAGGCGGCAATTTGAGGATCGATACTATAACACGGCCAACGGCGATTGAATAATGGACACTCGATTTCTGAGCACGATGATTGAATTTTATGGCGAGTTATATTACTTTGGGCAGAATGCGTAAAAACAAGAGAGGAAGCCAGGCCCACGCCGGCTGGCCTGCGACATCAAAGGAACTTCACCTCATCCCGCTCCCCATCTGATATACACAGACTCAACCGGTAAGTTAACAACAACTATGTTAACGATTTTAGCTAATTCGGCAAATTACATGCTAAACATAACTTAACTGACGTATGACAGCCTTGTATCAAGTAAAACAGTATGCCTATACTATAATTAATACAATACACAAAACTCTAGTGGGAACAAAACAATATTGTATAGTGATGTTTACTTTTGTCTACTTCTGTTAATTGCTCCAAGTTGTCTAATGATTTAAAAAATACTTTTGTAATGATACATTTGGTTTGTAATTATTGTATATTGGCTTAATGAGAACAAAGAATAATACTACTTTAAATCATTATCTTTTACATTCATCAAGATCCAAGGACAATAAAAGATAGCAATTGAATAAAATTAGCCTTCTGAGAGTTTTGAAAGTATCAAAGTCCAAAACTTTGTTTTATAATATGCAGCTCTACTGCCCATTAAGAGGAATGTATTGTTAGTTAATGCAGTCATTAATAAATAATTCCCTTTCAAAGTTTACTGATAAAGTATGTTGAATAAACAAGATCATTAACTTATTGATAAAACTCATAAACCCCTAATAATTTTTTACTATTTTCTTTACTGTCAAGAGGATATGCAGTGCTCAGTAATTCTGGAAAGGGGCTGTAACAGTAAAATGAAGACGTTAAACAGTTTTAAGAGCCCTTACACAAAGGTCGGTTTCTTGCGATATCACCACTTGATAATTCAGAGGCAACATATTATGGAAATATCAATTCGCCCTTGCGTTTTGTTTTATCAATAATCAAAAGTGAAGTTTGACATTATAATGTTGCCTGTGAAGAGCACTAAATTTTATTTTGCTGGTCCGTTTTGTTTGCATACTTCCTTTTGTTCCTTTGTTTGAATCTTAATTAAAAATTTAAATGCATACTGACAAATCATAAACACCTTTGTTTTAATGTAGGTTGTGTAGGTATAACATTATTAGTTTGGTATTTCATGGTTGCAATTTTTATAAAGTTTGCCTCATTGAAGCTTAGAATTGTGAAATAAGTATAGTTTTGTAATTTCAGGAGTCCCGTCTTGACAACATTGTTGATCAACTGTGCACAAGACTTCAAGACATCAAGGACCAAGAGAGCTCAACTCTCTTAGGAATGCCAACTTGTTCCTTAGAGCAAACTGAGGCTGTTCGTCGATACTACGCTGCATTCCCGGCTCTGAAGAAAGCGCAAGAGTCGCCATTGCAGTACTATTTGCCGCCGCCAGCTTGGTGTCGTAAGAACGACACAAAGGTCAAAATGCAGAGTGAATTGGCAATATCGCAGGATTGGAATTGCAAAAATAAAAAGTTTTCATTGGGCAAAGAGCGGCGCAACTCATATCACGGTCAAAAGAAGAACAGCAGAAAACGTTACAATAGTTACAGCCGATCTTTCGAGAGCAAAGAGAACATGCCGGAGTGGATGACGCACGAAGGAGTTTGGGACATCGAGACACAGGACCCCGTCAAGGAGTTCATTCGGGCCATCGCCTTCGACGAGGGCTACGCTACTTGCGAGAACACCGTCACCGACGAGATCAAAGAGATCAGCCAAGCCCAGTTTCGCTTGAACGACAACATGGTGCCCGACTGGGACGACAGCCTAGATCTCGACGCCCACTGGGTCATCGCCGAAGACCCGACCCCGAGGGCGAGGAGTCCGATGGACGAGGAACTCTACGCGAAATTCGAGGCCAAGTTCGATCGCAGCATCGAGGCTCTCTGGTCGAAAGATCAAAACACTCCGGACGACGAGTATCAAGATCTGCCGATCGACTTCCAAGACCTCCTGTCGTCTCCCTCCGACCGCCTGTTCGCCGAACCGTCCGCCGAGAAGAGAAGCCTGTTGACGGAGAGCATCTGGTCCACGAACTTCCCGGTCGTCCGGCCGCCGAAGACAGAATCTCCCTCGAAGATAGCCGAAGGCCTGCACGATCGTCTTCGCCCGTTGAACATAAAGGAGCCGGAGTGCCCCCGCGAGTTGGAATCGTTCAGTCTCTACGAGGGCGAGGAGCTCTACGACGCTGTGTCGACGGTCGCCAAGACGATGCGCTCCTTCACCGCGATCAACCACAGCCGCGACAACAGCGGATTCGTCGAGGTACCCCCGCGGCCTCGCAGAGACCGTCTCGCCCCCGTCCTCCGGCCCCCTCCGCCGCCCCGACCCCGGCCACCGCCGGACACCGACCGCGAGGATCCGCTCACCTCGTCGCGCACGCACTTTCGCCCGATACGCGGCGAGCCGGAGACCGAAGCGCCCCGATACGCCGACGGCGACACCTTCGACATCTGCGGCGACTACGACCCTGTCGAGTTCGAGCGCAGCCCGTCCGGCGGCCTCTACCTCGAGGGCACGCGCGAGCGCTACTTCGAGTACCGCATGCCGAACGCGATCGACTACGGCCGGCTCAACCTAACCGAGGCGCAGCGCTGCCCGGACCTGGAGGACACGAGATTCAAACTGCGGTTCCCGGTGCGGCAGACGGAAGCGGCGGTGCAGACGGAGCGCGGAGACGCGTGGGCGTGCGACGAGTGCGGCGGCTCGGCCAAGAAGATGAGGCCTAGCGGGATCGAGAGCATCTGGAGCGACGCGCGCGTTTGCGAGTGCGTCGTGGAGCCCGGGCCGAGCGGCGCGTCCGTCCCGCCGGAGGAGCTGTCGCGGGACTGGGAGGAGCTGCTGTCGGACATCAGCGCCGCGCACCGCATGTACGCGGGCGACGCGGACGAGCCGGGCGTCGCCGAGGACAACGCGGTCGGCTCGGACCGGAAGCGACGTCACTCGGCCGCGCTGCGTTGCGGGGGGAGGCGCCTCCTGCAACCACCCTCACGCTCGCTTCCTCCACTGTTGCGAACCGGCCCTGGACCGCCCGCTCACCCGGTAGGCCTCTGCCGTCTCAATGATGACTGTAGCGAACTTCCGGTCGGCCGCACTTCGTCTGAAGGGATCTGAAAATGTCTTTTGTGCTTAGCGAGGTTTCGCTACAGTTCTTATGCCAACTTGTCGATGAACTAACTTTGAACTAATAACGGTCCCTGAGTCTACGACGGTAAAGATTTTTCTATTTTGTTTTGTTATTATAAATATTAAATATACATTACGATAGGTTGGCAACTCATCATTGACAGCCGCGTTGCGATCTAATGGATTCCGTTCGGCGTCAACGCCTATACTGTGACTGTTAATTTTTTACGACGCGAACTTAAAAACATGCAATCAGGAAATATTGTAAAAATTTATGGTCTCAGTATACCGTTGCGCCATGCCACTCCTAGTTAGGAGAAGCCACTCGGGCACAATATCTACGCTTATTCGCGGACATGGCCTTTGGAGAAACCGCTTCGTAGATATCGTGTCAAGGCGGCCTCTATCGATTATTTTATCGAACATTTCGCGTTCTATGTATTAATTGCCTGCATTGTTTTTTATAAATTCGACAAATAATCCTAGAGATACGGAAGCGCTAGGATAAAGTTAACGCGATGAGCTTTAGAAGCCTTTATATTTGAAGAGGCGTTTAAAATGATAGCAATAGTCGTAGGATAATTAGCGAGACGTCATGTAATCCAATCTCACGAGGGCGAAAGTGCTACATATCTTCGATGGAGTCATTTTGTTTTTAGTTCAATATTTTGTAGCGATTTATATTATAAAGGAACGCTCGGCGGAATGCTTTCGCTCAAATGAATTTGTACTCGTAGAGGCGTTTCCAAGCGTAGGGTGAGCATTTCGCGAGCTCTTCGGACGATTTTAATATAATTCTTACAAAACGTCGTCCATTATTTAAATTTGTTGAAAACTGGATTTTGTTGTTTTTCGTTCGGTGCATTCAAAATTGTTTCCGTTATCGGCATTGGGTAGTTTAGAAAGTCTAGTATAATGTTGCCAATGCGGTTAATTGTTGACGGTTAAAGTCCGATGTGTCTTAAGTTAAACGCGGCGATTTTATTGATTAGCCGTTTATTTTAGGATGGCAGGCGAAGTTTGGACCGTGTCTGCCCTAGTAGTAATTAAAGTGTAGAGTTTTATACGAAGGACAATGTTCGTCGAGGTGGCAACACCTCTGTTGTGTTTCGATCGGACGAGGACGTCGAGTGGTTAATGCGGCCGGTCAAATTTCCCCACGTCTCGGGTAAATTTTATATAATGCTTGTTCGCTGCACTCGCTGCGGTTATAATTGTTGTATAGTATTTATTAGGCAGTGTTGCCAGCTTGGGGAAATTTGATCGGCCACAGAGTGTAACATATTAACCAGATGGATGGGCAAGTTCATAGGCGTAACAGTTATTATAGTTTATGTAATGCATAAGAAGTGTATGTTATATTTTATATCTTCGTTTTTGTTTAGGGAGTCGCGACCGCTGTGTCACTCTGGGTGACATTTTATACAGAGACCAATCATGGGGTGTCAGCCGATAAGCTTGTCGCTCTGTATAAATACTCCTATATATATTTATCATAAAGAGCCTTCCTTAACAATCATCAATATGCAAATTCTTACTATTGTGTCGTGTTTATATATTGTAACTATTTACTATTTTTTCTGTAATGTGGTTTACTTCTGTTTGTAATAACTGAAAAAGAAAAAAGAACAAAAAAATATATTTGCAAATTATTGCATTGGAATGGCTACTGTATATACATGTATTATGTATATTTAAATAATTGTGAAAATAATGTATTATAGAGGATTTCAGTTGTTTATAAATGTTATATTGTTTAACTATGTCGGTTCTGTGTTTACAGTGACAATGTAATCCATCTTGGATCATTGGCCCCCCGAGGCCCCATTGACACTTTAAACATCGAATGTTATTTTACTTTCAACTATGACTAAAGCTATATTAGAACGGTTGGGTATTTTAAACCATACAACTAATTATCATTTCGATTCATTTAATCTTATGTTTCATCAGTTTGTCATAGATTCATACTATTGTACTTACTCCATTAAATATATTCGCTAAAACAAACCTCGGAAAAAGTTGAAAATGTAAAAAAAATAATTGTTAGTCAAGTTTGCATATAATATATTTGATTAGCTTTAATCTAATGTAATGTGCTAAACTTGATAGTTTAAACATCTAAATGTTGTTTCATAGTTAGCCTGTGAAACAACAGAGTTGGCAACGGTGCTCCTTGGGGACTCATAACCACCGGTGCTAACTCTAATATTAGCTTTTTGCAGGTCATAGACTAAGTTATTTTAACAATCTTTATACTGTATATGAAACCTAAATAAAGTATAGTTAACTCAGTCTGTGGCCTGCAAGAGCTCAATCATTGAAATGAATGGCCTTATATGCTAGTATCAATGATTATGTACTGTTAGATTACTTAATCAATTGTGGCGGAAGGTATTGGTTCGAGTGATTTGATGGTAAATCCGTTGTCCCCAAATAAAC
The DNA here is from genome assembly GCA_905332375.1 of Pieris macdunnoughi. Lineage (NCBI taxonomy): Eukaryota > Metazoa > Arthropoda > Insecta > Lepidoptera > Pieridae > Pieris > Pieris macdunnoughi. Next base: position 16,649 of record CAJOBZ010000085.1, read on the forward strand.
CACCTAATATCGAGTGGTATTCGAGCTTTGTCGATATGTATTGGTAATGGCAATTTCACGATCGAATAATTAACATTGAGTAGAGAGCAATCTAATTTCGGACACGTCGCTAATCAGCACACGTAAAATAAAAAATACAAAAAAAGTTTGCATGTAGTTACATTTTATCCTGCAATGCTCTCGTCTCAAGAACAAGTCGGCTTGTAACCGATTGCTGTCTTGCCTTGGTTACATGCATATTTGTTGCATATCAATATATTAATTTCTTTCCTTTTTAAATATCAATTAAATAATTATACACTGTACGAGTGGTACCGTTTTTAGTAATTTTCAGTAAATGTATTGCAAATAAAATAATACCACCGATAAAGAATTGCTAATTAAAATTGACTATGAGATTATAGACTAAGCAAGACCTTATCTTAACTCGATTTCTGAAAAAATTAACTAGTGGTCACTACTTTTACAGTGGTTAACTCAAAAAAGTATTTTTATACCGGGGTATGAGCATCAGGGGATTTCACGTTTTATTATTTGGTGCCAAAATTAAATTCAGGGTTTTCAAACATTTTTAATAAATACTCCACTTCGACTTACCTTCTCAATAAAATTTGTACACAAATATGCACGTTACTTCATTGGCACCTATCATTATTGTTTAATTCATGTAGTTTCATACTTTAGTGTAGATCGATTATTATAAAAATATTTCTAGACGATATATAACATGCTTAGAAGTGGTTATCCCTGAAAATAGTTACCATTTTCGTTATGTTAGGTTGTGCTCACTACTCTGGTTCTTGCCATCAATGGGAAGAAAATAAAAATTAAACTAATCTGTTGGTGTTTTCTTTTTTCCTTTTAATGTGCATAATAAGAGTTCCCCTATAATAATTTATCACGTAGTTGGTATATATATAGAGCCCATAGGACTGATAGTTAACTCGCTTGTACTGGTTTTTGTATTACCTAGTGTAATATTCCGTGTCTTGGGAACGAAGATATTTTACCGGTAATCAAACCTGAAATCTCTGGACTAAAAGCGAGCATGCGGCGAACTAAACTTGACAACGGCTATACCTAGTGTTTTTAAAAATAACTGGCAATAACATTTTTTTATTTATCTTGCTTTTTTCGAAAACTAATTAATAGGAAAGTACTGGGCGAAGTCGCCACTCGGTTAGACCACACTTGACAGCAGTCGACAATTTCGTCCTTTTCTCGCGCGTGTGTTAGAGCAAGACCGCGCGATACAAAAACCTTAGTTTACACTTTCATCCATTGAAATGCACGCGGTGCCTCGACGGGAGCGAGCCGGTTTGTTGATTTGAAATAACAGTGAAGCTACTATTCCGTCAAACAAATAAACTAAAATCTAGTTTTGGATGTAGAACTTTGTGAATTGCGGACGCATTGTGAAGTTTTCCAACTGTTTCGTGTGGACTGAACCCGGAGAAAAGGTGAGCGAAATTTATTCTTACTATTATTATTCCGAAAAAAACTTCTTAAGCTAGTCAAATCTATAGTTTAAAATCACAGAATTATCATCGTGTACGACTCGAATAAGACAGGTTAAAGCACTTGTAGTGATGAATGAACTTTATTGTCGAAGATGGTAGATTAGGTTAGGAAAAGTTATTCAAGTTGTTTAAAGTAACGCCCTAATTTTGCCAAAATATCATCTTGGTTCCAGATGTTGAATCATCTCACTAATTCATTTGAATTTCAAACCCTTAAGAAGTACATAAGCAAAGTATAGTATTTAACAACTTACAAAACTGAGTAATAGTTGACCTAACTGCAACTTTTTAAAGTAAGCATCGGCTTTATTAAAGTTTTGATACATTAAGTATTTATTATCTTCAAAAATTTTGACATTAAAAAAACTCGGTAAAATTTATTGTACTTATGATCTTATTAAGTACTACCTATTTTAAATGTCATGTCAATTTTTATTTATTTTTTCGCCCCAAGAAGGGTAAACTAATATTATGGGAACAACTTATAACGCGGGAAAGATACTAATTAATGAGTTTGTTGTCAATTAGATTTGGTCCTCGCGGTCACTGAGTGGGGATTTAAATAACTATTAGCAAAACCTCCAGCGTTTTCTTCAAAGTTGCAAAAATTCAAGTGGGTGGGCAATAATTTCGTATTTATTCTCCAAATTTCAATTTAGCCTCGTTTGCTCTACCTACTCCTTTTTCTAATTTGGATCTGCGGTAAAAACCAAAATCGCGATAAAACACAATAATTCATACACTTATAACTTTTTATTTGGATTCAGTAGCTTAAAATATAATAAATTTTCACATTATTTTATTAAGTAATTAGTAAGTAGTATTTAAATTAATTTTGCACTCTTAAATTATGTTATTTATAACGTTTTAGACTTTCTATTATATTTATTAGACTAAATATATTAAACCAACGATAAATTTAACACAAAACATTTTAAAGAACTTTTCATAGGAGGGAAATTTTTAAACGTTTTTATGACATGAGTATAACGCATACTTGCGATATTTATATAAAGGCAATGAGAACAGCATATTCTAGGCGTAAGCTAGCTTATTAGTGATCTTTGATGCTGGAGATAGCCTTAGGAAATTGCCCACAAGTAATAAATAGTACCATAATTATAACCAGGCATTGTCCAGGCCAGACCATAAAGCCAGGCTGTAGTGTGGTTTTAGATAGCAATCAGGTTTTTTTATACGACTAATATTTCTGTTATTGTATATTAAATAACTACAATTGTGTGTGTCTAAATGAAACTACGTCTCAACGGCTGCCGGACGTAATGTGCCGAGGTAATTTTACAGTCGAAAATTATAGTATTATGATGCGCCGCAAAACTTCTTATTGGAGTTATCGAATACAATTTTTAGCAGGATCTGTACAAAGCACTAAAGATGGCTATTACTAATTATATTGTACTTACTTCTTTTTCGTAAGTTGTTGGACATGCAAATCAATGTTGTAACATTGGATATATTTTCCATATTTTTGATCTGTGATGAAATTAGAAACACGATTGTAGTGTTGCCAATATTATAATTTTATAACTCAATATTAATATGGTAACCCCATTTGCCTGTAACGTTTATTTCCGCATAACATTTACATATTAGAACCGATCGCGATAATGCAATCTTTTGATTTTTATTGCGTCTTTTAATAATAATTGAGTGTTTACCTTAACCACTTCTTTCTAGATAATCATTAAATTTTCGTTAATTGTCATGAAGTCTTAATTATTTTAATGTGTATTGTACAAAACTTCAAGTGAGGTTTCGTAAGTCTTAACGGCTTAGGTAGGTAACCTGATGGATATTCTATTTCCCGCTCAGATTTCTTGCGGAATAATAATATTAATTTCTTATCGCATTGACTTTGTCTTAATGCCATTAAACATTACCTGCAACATATTACAAGTATGTTCAACATTTAGAAGCCAAAAGTGTACTTGTAATACAAAGGTAGTGTTTACTTTTAAAATAGCATATTTACCTCATACGTTATACTGTAACGTTAAGCTAAGTTAAGCCATATGATTACAATCTCTAGACCACAAATAAATCTTTATGGCTAATAGTCAGTGTTGGTTTGGTTAATAGGCTTTAACAGTATCTGTGGTCACCTTCTGTATTATTAAATGTTTGAATTGGGTTTGTTGGTCGTTGGCAGTTGGTCAAAATAATAGTTTTAGGATTTTCTATTGTTGAAGCAAATTCCTCAATACAAACTATTACATGATAAAGTGTAATTTACAATAAAATAACATTTAGATATGTTGCTTTTAATTAGATATCTATTTGTAATTTTTTTACTGAAATGCACTATAATAATAATATACCAAATAATTAACCATTAAACCAATTACAGTTAATTACGTAATAAGCAAAAAATCAGGAGTAAAGGCGACGTCTATCTGGTTGTTATAAGAACTTATGCCCATTCACGAAAAGCTTTCATCACATTGAGAACATAATTTATTTGTAGTGAAATCGCTCTAGATATTAAGACAAACGGAACGTAATCCTGATTATTATCTGTTACATCATTATTATATCAATGCGTATAACAATTTAATGTCAAAATAAAAAAAAGTATTGTTCCGAACTGAGAGATTATCGAACGGGCATTGGATAAATGAACATTTTGACTATAATGTTTTTATTGCAACTACATATTTATTATTTATAACGGGTATCAATAAACTCAAAGGAATGCTGTGTTTATATTAAACTCATTTAAAAGATACAAAATTGGGAAAGTATTTTATTTAATTGGGTTTTAGTTAGTTTATTGACGCATTTACCATGGAGAGTGTTCAGAGGAGTTGTGCGGACTAATACCTGCAGCTGAGATTCATTATCGGACGTCGAGGCAGAATACGAAATTCCACCCATGTCCGTCGTTCCACAACAGCGTTTTTCAGGCAGTTTTTGCCGCGCACCACCACTATTTGGAATTAGCTGCCCACTGAATTATTTCCAAACCAATTCGACTTAGGGTCCTTCAAGAAACGAGGGCACCAATTCTTAAAAGGTCGGCAACGCACTCGCGAGCCCTCTGGCATTGAGTGTCAATGGGCGGCGATATCACTCAAAATCAAATGAGCGGTGAGCCCCCTGTCCGTTTGCCTCCTGCAACATAAAAAAAAATGTCGTCTAGGTTGCTATAGAGCAACAAAACATGGCAACATTGCCTTGCCATGTGCTGAAAATAGGAATTAAAATAAATATTTCTTAACACTAAAATAGTTTATATATATATATAACAAAATTAAAAGAAAACAAACAATTTAATAAAAGTGAAAATACTATAATAAAATTAACCTACTTAAACGAATATCACAATAGAAATGTTAATGTTCTTTAATGCTAATGATTATATTTGCAAAATTGCCACAGATACAAAATAATCTTTGATGGTTTTATGTTACAGTAACTTTTTAGGTTCGACATTATACTGCGAAACCTTTTCTTATATTCGACTATAATATATAAATCAACCAATAAACCAACATACAAAGTTACGTCATTTAATTGAAATTAAAATCATAGGTGTGAATGTAAACTGTAAGACAAAACAATGGCGCCATTTCTTTGATTATGTTTCAAAAAAAATTTGGCGTGTAAATTATCACCAGTATTTTGGACCGAGGCGTCGCTTCTAGATTTCTTCTAGAGCAGCTATGAACGAGTTCTAATTTCATGGTCAACAATAAAAGCACGAATTAAGACAACAAAGGCAAGTGATAGGAACCACGATAACTCAATGAATATCGGATCGAACATTGTTCTAGCATAGGGTGACCACATCTTTACGACCATAGCTTATATTTAGGACTTGACGTTTCGTCTTGTCAATATAATGTGACCAAATAAAATTGTCGCTTAACTGACCTTAACAATTATTGTACTCGAGCTGCTCATTTAATATGAAGTATTATGGGTTAAAAGCATCAAGCATCAATATTTGATAATTGAGTTTACGACAATTCAAAGAAGGACATGAGAGTGACTTAAGTGTCTCATTCACCCATACACATAGATTACCTTTCGGCGACTAGCCAGGGGTACTTTTTATATTTACACGGTGTTATGCTTATTGTAAACAGTGTAGTAAGATATGTAAAATGTTTTAAATACTGTAATAACTAAGTAAATAGTCAAATTGTGTTTAATTTTTTTGACAAGATACAGTACATTATTACAGATAATACTTGTTTATTTTATGTTAATAAGAGTGTATATTTTCTATAGGTTAGTGTTACGTCATATTCTCTGGGTTATTTATGAAATTGGCAAGCTTCGGCATGGTGATCATGTACGGCGCATTGTAAATTATAACTTATAATTTAACCTATGTCAAAAACCTCTGTGTTCAGCCCTGTCGAATCATCTCAAGGCTCTATTGTATGTAGAACAAGTACCAACCCTAGCATAGAACGCTCACGAGTCGGCATATTTCGAGATAAACGAGCGGATGAGTCACGATCGATTGCGAGATACGGCTTTGTCAAACGCAAACCACCCGAACCATAAAGATTACCATTAACGGTCTAACTACCAGCTGTAAAAGCGTGCATATTATATTTGAAAAGATTCGCTCGCCGCCATTTTGGTAGTCGCCATATTAGCTGTTTACAAACTTTCAATTTGCGAACGATATTATAGTAACAAGATTTTACCTGTGAACCCCAGCTTTACTAATAATATACTCGTATATATATACGAGTATATAGTATTCTAACACAGACATCGGGACCAACTTTCGATCAAGCAGGTGAAGATGTGTGTACCTTGTCGTGTCCGTGTCCTTTGGGTTAATAAATATGAACAAAATATTTTAAAATACAATAAACTAAGACCTTTTAAGTTTCTCTCTTGTTTAGAGTTTGACTACTTACCATACAATAAAATAAATACATCAGTGGCGCTACAACCTCTTTAGGTCTTTGCCTCAGATTTCTGAATCTGTTTCACGATCTGTTAAATGCGCACATAGAACGAAAGTCCATTGGTGCACAGCCGGGGATCGAACCTACGACCTCAGCTATGAGAGTCGCATGCTGAAGCCAATAGGCCAACACAGCTCACTTAACAGACAATACCTATGTATTTATGTAATGTGTATAAAATAAACCCACAACTCACCTAGGTGTTACATACATCAAAGTTTTGAAAGCGATCCGTTCTCACGGGGCGGCTTGCTCCGATCCTGTCCCGATAACATAATATTTATCACCTATCGCAAGTTAGACCACCGCGTTATAACTTTATCTACAAGATTACTATTAATTTGTTCTCACAAAAAAACTGATTTATTTTATAAACGTAAGACAAAAGGTGGCAGACTCCTATCTTATCTCTGAGTTAATACTGTCTCCGAAACGGTCTATATTTTTATGTTCTCAGACAGAATTCGCATAAACGATGTTAGATATCTTATGATACGGTAATTAAGTTAGTGATAAGTAAAACATTTATAATCTATGTGAGCAGTGGTGGCAGTGACTTCAACGTGCGACTATCATCTGAGGTCGTAGGTTCGATCCCAGGCTGTGCACCAATAGACTTTCTTTTTATGTGCGCATTTAACATGCGCTCGAACGGGGAAGGAAAACATCGTGAGGAAACCGACATGTCTTAGACCCACGCTGATCACTTACTTGCTTATTAGATTGAAAATGATCTTGAAACAGATTCAGAAATCTGAGGCCCAGACGTAAAGAGGTAGCGCCACTGATTTTTTTAATGTATGTAATTAAATTATATATCGCGTGGCTTGCTAGCTAGTTGGACCGATCAAGTTAAAGACTCGTCCTGTTCAACGCAGTAAGAAAGGCTCTAGACAGAAAATGGGTACAGATAGTCCCCTCCAGGTGGTACCTTGTAGGACGCTACATGAGCTACCGAAAGTAGAGAGAGATTACTTAAATTTAATTTAAACCTTTGTTTCCTTTCCTGATTAATTTAGTGCAAAAACAAATGATATCTTGGCCGCGCATAATCGAATTAACTTGTCAGGTATGCTAATAAAATGGAGTCTATAGCGCTAACGTTCAGTGTACGTGGGTGTTTGCTAAAATGTAGGCAATTTTTCAAATTTTATAGTGTCATAAAATGGTGATATGATTGAGTGAGAACCGGAGATCGACACATTATTGAAAAACAAGCTTTTCCAAGGTTGTAACATAACGCCTGCGGTATATGTTATTGTCCAACTAATAAATCGGGACAATAATTAATCTACTTAGGGTGAAATACATAATTATCATATCCTAATTAATCACATTTCCCAGACGTTATTAATATTGCCTTGCCTTGGCAATATTAATAATGTTATCTGGCATTATTAAAAATTTGATATATGGTGGCTAGAACCACCAGCAATAGCCATAAAGGTGGTTGGAAGTCCGTCAAATGAAAAGTTCTTGCAAAGACTAGAAACTATGCAAGTCAAGGGCCATCAATTTTATTAAATACTGTTATTCTAGACTACCAATTAAAAATAATTGTATAGTACATCTAATAAATTCCAGTAGGTATATATAAAAATAAAATAGGATGGAAAACGTTGGAGAAGGCTATCTCCCGAACAGGGGCTCAGATTAATAAAATGGTATAATGTATATAATATATATTTATTTTTGTATATTATATGTTAATAAGATGTGGATAAATAAGGCATATAAGCATATAACACCATAGGAATTGTCGAGTCAAACCTCATTACCTCACTCTAGGTAGCGTTTCATTATCGGACGTCAAGGCAGAATACAAAAACCATCCGTATCACCTCGATGTCCGTCGTTCCACAACTGAGCGTTTCTTAAGGCAGGTTTCGCCGCGCATCATCACTATGTGCAACCACAACCCACTGAAGTATTTTCGCACCAATTCGACTTAGGGTCCTTCAAGAAAAGAGCGGACCAATTCCTGAAAGGCAACGCACTTACGAGCCAGTGGCAATGTGAGTGTCCATGGGCGGCGGTATAACTTAACATCAGATGAGCCTCCTGTCCGCTGGCCTCCTATTTAAAGAAAAACGCAATAAAATTCTTATTTCAAAAAGTAGGAAACCAAAAATCCGAGAGATTGTTTGAGATCGGTGAAAGTGTGATCTAGAAAGGAAGAGAGTAATTTAAAATGTTTATAATAATTATGTTGCACTTCCTGCAAGCTTGCAATGCTAATAGCAGGTTAGGAACGCGTTTGCAGGTAAACTTAGGGCTACAAGTATCAAGTAAGTTTAATCCACAAAATATATAAAACTTTTAGGGATACCATACTAATTTTTTTTTAATTTGCCGCGCTTTTCGTTATCATTAGCCAGACTCTAGTAAATAAATAAAAATAGTCTGTGTTCGAGTACTACAGAATCAGGATTAGATTTAGTCCATGTCATCATGTTTAACATTAGTAAGGCCTCCAAATTTTTCCACTTGTCTCTCATTCTCACCATCACTATCCAATCTTCCCCGCTATCTCTTTTATTCCATCATCCCAGGTTTTTAGTAGGCGTTCTCTCTTTTTTCATTAAAAAAGAAGTCAATAATAATGAATAGTTATTAAGTGGTTCTTATAAAAAGAAATTCACGGAGTTATTATCGAAGCATCCAGGTCCACGACACAATTGTATACAGATCATCTGTAATGATATTTATAATAACAGTCAGTATCTATAAAACTAAATTTTATAAATGACTATATGTATTTCATTTCAAACCCTAACTTTTTTAACCTTTCTTTTTTTTTAATTTATTTATTGAGAAAGATTTAAAGCTTAATAAAGTTCTTTTGACGCCATTAAAGAAATCTTTACATATAATTAAGTACTTAATTTTTAAATGGGTTGGAAACAATAAAATCATTTTAACCCTACTATTTATGTATATAAAAGTAATTAATATTAATCTAACTAAAAATTAGTTGAGGAACACTTAAAGTAGCATAACTTATACACTTATAAAAACTTAGGATACACTATTTATTCCACTGAAGAACTCAGATGTGAGAGCTCTCCTTGCCGACACCACACTTGAGGCGATCAGGGTATCAACAGTTAAATTGTTAAACTTACCCCTTATACATAGTCTATCAACCACTCGTGCAGGCAGATCTGTGGCCGAGAGAAAGCACCAAGGGAGTCCACACTCCCTTTCTTAAAGATGGACTTTATTTACCTACTAAACTAAGTTTGGTGGGTTTATATGGAAGTAGGAGAACACTTTGGCTCTGATTAATTATTTTTAAAATATCGACTACAAATCTCGAATTGGTTCGACGTATCAATAAATTGGTTTTAAATAATTTCAATTAGAAAGACGTTTCAATATAAATAGCCAAAAACTTGCGGATATATTGTGCTATATGAGAAACCGGTGGCAAGTCGAGGTCGTTTGTTCACCTCGAAAAGGCGTGGTCATCTATTTGACTGTGTGAACGAGAGCAGACAATATCGATACTTAACGGTCCGCAGATTTGTGCAATGCGTTGTTAGAGAATCTCGCCAAAGCTTTTCATCGATGCTGCTCTAACAATCCGTAAAAATTTAAAAAAATTATTGGATTGCTTACAGTGTTCCTTATTCAAATCTTCAACAGCCAATTAGAATACAAAGTAATATATTTGTTTCTTTATCGTACACAACATGTTGAACCCTTTTCATACTTTTCATAGGCTTAAGTATCGAGAATAAATTGGAAAATACAAATTAAACGAGCAAGTTAGGGTAATAGAACGAAGATATGATAGGCTAGAGGCTTTTAATTAATAGATAATCGAAAATATAAGTAACTGCCTTGCCATACACTTTAAAAAAAAACCACACAAATTTTTACATTAAAATACGTATAATAAAATAAAATATTACTTCTGGAATATTAATTACTGATCGGATCGGATATTTATCAGGATTTTATTAGGATATGATATTTTTATGGAGGCAAACGGGCAGGAGCCTCACATTGCCAGAAGGCTCGCAAGTGCGTTGCCGGCCTTTTAAGAATTGGTACGCTCCCTTCTTGAAGGACCCCAAGTCGAATAGGTTCGGAAATACTTCAGTGTGTAGCTGGTTCCACATAGTGGTCGTACGCGGCAAAACTGCATTAAAAACGCTCAGTTGTGGAACGACAGACGTCGAGGTGATACGGATGGTATTTAATGCTCCAGCTCTTTTTAAATAAATGTTTTCGTTTTGCTATTAAAAGTTAATAGCATATATGGGTGGTATCACTAAATATCAAAAATTCATGCCAAAATTTGGTTTTGCTTGGTCAGAGGAACGAACCAAAAAGTATTTTGTAATAAGTTAATTTGATCTTATACATAAGGACGCGAAATATTTGAAGGCTATTTATTTGTTTTGACCCGGTTAACTAATTGTTTGTGACTGTGTTAATTATGGCTTATTTTATTAGACTGTAATTAACAATATGTTAATAAAATTGTAAGATTGATATTCAAATAAATGTACTAAAAAGTTTTAAATAATAATATTCTTTATATGTGTTGATTGGTCTTTACTTGGAATTTAATATACAGTGTTAATTTAGTGGTAAGGAGAAACTATTAGGGTATTTTTTGGAAGTCTGCAAATGCTCAATTATCTAGTTAATTTAATAGAATATTTTAACTGATATATTGAGAAACGCTCCATTTGAAACTAAACTACGAATAGTAGAAAGAATTTAGTGCGTTATTCAAAAGTATGAAAATAAAATTAATTAGATATAACACAAGGGTTTGGATGTCTTGGATACGTTTCCCGAATAAAGGCAAGGCATTTTCTTTAGCGAACTAGTGTACTGTGGAATCGAGTCCCGGTGGGGGTCTTCCCTGAGAGATACGACCTCCAACTATTCAAAGTTAGAATGTACACCTCCCTCAAAGGCCGGCAACGCACCCACTAAAAATGGGTGTCCATTGGTTGCGATGACTGCCCATTTTGGGCTTGGGCTCGTTGCCTACGTTTGCTCGTAATATTAAATATATTGTATTATATATAAAAAAAACAGACGCCCTACTTTATTATTTATCTGCCTTATTGCCCACTTCGAAGTATCAAATTACAATATATTATGTATAATTAATTATATATTATGAAAACAAATTTAAATGAAATCTAACAGAATCTAGATATCCAGTCACATAAACAAACATAAAAAGCAAGAATAAATTTGCATTCCTAATTCTCAAGGATTACCAGCCCTCATTGTCCCAGAAACCTGAAACTGCATAACGGCTTATGTACGATTTTCTGTTAGACCTGCTTCAAACAGGTCCCATGTGCAATCTATATGTATTATATATATGCGACATTCGAGAAATAATCATTGATAACTAGATATTATTTAAAAGCCTTATTAAGTATTGTCATTTATTGACCTTTACACATTTAAAGAAAAAACTTTTTAACCGGATTAAAGTTATGTATTATTATAAATTTACAATTATTTAACATAATTTTAAATTTATCCGACGTTTCGCGTGCTTTACAGCGTGCGTGGTCACGGTCACCGTGAAAAGTTTTTTCTTTAAAGCCTTATTAAGGCTATACTATTCGAGTTCAGACGTATTTCAGTAATTAGTTATCAATTTGTATGTGATAGGTTTTGGAAGTCCACAAATTACTCGGAGACTATATCATAACGAGATGATTACCACTCCTTATATGGAAATTGTATTCGTTTTTACAACAAACTCCCAAGCGAAATTAGAGAAAAATAAAGTAAATTAATCGTTAAAGCTTTTTTGTAAATTTGGCGATTATTTAAATGATCCTTGGGATTGATTTGCTTCAGTTAAAATATTTATGGCCTAAAATTTGTATGACTCAAAACTTGGCGAAAAATGAATGGCGGAGAGTTTCATGCCAGTTCTTCCTGCTCTACACCTTTGACTTGCGAACTGGTAGTAAATGTAAATTTAGAACCATTTTAACATCGTTACTGTTGACGTTCATAAGTGTATTTGGTTACCTATATGCATAAAGTTATTTTGAGTTTTATCCAGGTAAATTCCGGGAATAGTACAAGTTTCATTAAAACCCGTTTAGTAGTTCTTGAGATATCTACGCATTTCTGAAGAATATTTGAAGTCCGGGTTGTCGTTTTTTTGTACTCTTTCTACTGTGTAGTTTATAAACCAAAAAAAAACCACGTGCTTTTATGAGAAGATTACTTAAATAACGGTACATTTATAAATAGTATATTAATATATCTTTTCTAACTGTACTTAGGCCTGTACTATTTTCCACTTTCTCAACTTCGTCTCTGTCCGTAATTTGCGCCAAGTGTCTTGGATATTTTGACTTGAACACTGCATTACATTAACATTTAAATACGATAAATTTAATTTGTTGTACCTACTTCATTTTAATTAACAAATTTTTATAGAAAAGCACTTTTTTAACGGATTTGAAGTTATGTTTTATTATAAATTTGCAATTATTTTACATCATAAAACATAACTTCAAATCCGTTAAAAAGTGCTTTTCTATGTCTAAAAGTTATGTCAGTAAAAGGCAATACTATAACTAATTTTTGTTCAGAAATGCGCTGAGATGGGTCCAGGCGATGGTTCTCCGCGAAGAACTCCGGACCTGCCGCCGATGCCACCACCTATACAACCATGCAGCGGCTTCCTCGGAAATGTAAGTAATAGTGTATTATAGCATTAAATAATAACTATATTTATGTACCATACGCCAAATAATCGTATAGGGGAAAATATACTGTATTGATTCTGTATTTTTTGTACAATTCGTAAGTTAGTTATTATAAAAATATATAAACCTAAAGCTTTAATAACTCTTAAGTATTTCGTGCTCTCAGGTATTTTTCAACTCGGGTTTACTCAATTACATTTGAAAAAAATCATTGAATATTACAATCGCGCGTCCAAGAAATTAAGAATTATATATAGTAATTTGGAGTACGTCCTTAGTACCAGTGTTGCCGCTTTGACATCCGCCATCGATGATCATAGCAACATTTATCAAGTTAATATAAAGAAAAACTGTTTAACCGGATTGAAGTTATGCATTATTATAAATTTACAACTATTTAACATAATTTTAAATGTATCCGACGTTTCGCGTGCTTTACAGCGTGCGTGGTCACGGTACTGTCACTTTATAATAATACATAACTTCAATCCGGTTAAACAGTTTTTTCGTTAAATGTGTAAAGGTTATGTAAATCAAAGACAATACTAAGTTAATATAACTCAATCGGTTAATCACGCGACGGACTATAAACCTAGCGATGCCTTCATTACCCTTCCATTATGTATCTATGTCGCGCTTTAAACTATGAATAATATTTATGATGAATAAAACTCAGTAAAAAAATGTGTTGCTGAAATAAATATAGATTTATAATTATTTAAAAATAATAATTTTTTTTTAAACAAAAAATCTTAAAAACTAATAATAAAACAAAATAAAATAATGAATTTACCAAAAATAAATCAAATTACCTGAAATAATTATAAAAACATGACACATTTACAGTTTGTTATTAATACATAAAAGTTCCTACTTTAAATCCAAAAATATTCTAACAAAAAACCTTGTAAAGTTCAAATGTCAACCTAAAACCCGCGTCTCTTTCCACAAACTAACAATCACTCAATATTACAATCAAATAAAATGTCAGTTTTGACACATAACAGATAATAACAATCTAACAGAAATATTTATTTATCTCTAGAAAATCAATTTAAAGTACAATTAAATAATAATGCTTATAAATTAAACAATAAAGAAAAATGCTATCATATATTATATTAGCATATTACTTACGTATACAAAAAATACGCATAGTCAACCACAAACACTAAAACGTCGCGTCAGTTATACAATAATATTGCGCTGTGGTATATTTTATTTCGCAATTACGCGATCTAGTTTTCGTATAAGATTTGCTTTTAAATAAATATTTAGTAAACTAGAATATTAGTCTGTGATATTTATTTTTATAAGAATTATAGTGCGTTTCTAATTAAGATCTGTATATTTGACACTGATATAAAACAGTATTTTTGTGATTTATGACATAGATTAAGGAAAGCCATAGATTAGATTCAATAAAACCTTCACCAAGAGAAATTACGCTTGTGTTTGGATTACTATGAATATCTACCGATTCTGTTTCGCGCTATCAATATGTAGGACTTTTTGCCGGCAAAAACCGAAAACTTAAATTTACACAGCGCTTTATCAGCTGATGACTTACTTGACTTAATGTTCTACAACTCCTTAATGGGGTAGAGGGCGTCCACAGTGAGTGGCCATCGCGTTCGGTCTTGAGCCTCGTATTTTACCTCGCTCTAAGTCTTTCCGGCTCTCTTCGCCTCATCTGCGGCGCCAGGTTTGCTTGGGACGGCCACGCTACCGCTTTCCTTGCGGGTTCCAATCGCCTGCTTGGAAATATGATTGCGTTTCCTTTCGGAGTGTATGAAGCTTGATCTGTTGGCTAATCGGGGTTTCTCGGCAGCGCTCCCAAAGTTGCTTGTTAGACATCTTTACGAGCCATCAGCTGATAGTATTAATTATGTACCTTATACTAATTATTTATTTTAAAGATAGCCTAATTAATTTATTACATACTTTACTATGTACTAGAAAGTTTAAATTAAGAAAAGTATTACTTCGCGTATTTCTTAATATACATAACAAAAACCTCATGAAAGTCAATGAATATACTAATTTGGTTGAAGTTTTCTAAAAGCGTACCGGAAGCATACAAATTGAAAGATTTGAATAAAAAACCGGGAGGTATTTAGATAAAAATGTCGTCGACTGTTTGATTAAAATTACCGGCAAATTGATTCATTCTAGTTTACGTATTGATGTATTGTAAAAACCGTTACTTTGGTTTGTGTGGGGGAAAGTAGCGTTAATATTTTTTATGTGTAATGCATGGATCATACCCAAATTCTATCATCAGGCTTTTACGACTAACAAACTAACAACAACTAACGTTCCTGCAGGCAGTTTTTGCCGCGCACCACCAATATGTCCACCACCAGAGATATTTCCGAACCAATATCACTTAGAATCCTTCAAGAAAAAACTGTACCATTTTCTCCACCGGTAACGCTTCGCTAGCTTTCTGGATGTGTAAATGTCCAGGGGCGGTGTGTTCTCCCTATTTGACCTTTGATTTAATAATGTCTTAACCGAGATAATATATTTATAAATATAGTATATTTCTTCTGTTCCATTTTTAAATTGTCGTATACAATTTTCAAGGCTAGAAATTTGATTCTTAACTTAAATTTTGGCATTGGCATTTTTTCTTGATTAAAAAATTTACGTGTTTCGAAATCGAAAACGAAAACGAAAACGCAAGTCACAACTATTGTCTATGACACATATTGAAATATTTGTTGTCATACACTGAACAGAATTTGTACTGAATACGTATTTTCACTAATTGACATTAATAAAGTGTCCTCCTTTGAAAAATAAATATGATCTACTTTTTAGCTTGGTAATGTAAGGTTCGGGCACCTCCGACATGGCTATTGCTAGTTAAACTTTAACACTTGGCATATAGTAATTAATATTACTTGTATATTTTTGTAAGTTTTGTAGCAAATAAATAAAGATACTGACTAAAAAGAGCGTATTCTTGATTATTCGTAGCCTAAAAAAAACAAATGACGATCTAGATAATAAAATGAAAAGAGCAGTGTTGGCAGCGTGCGACTTTCATGCCTGTGGGCTGTGATGCGTGCTTCGATCCCCGGCTGTGCACCAATGGACTTTCTGTCTATCTGCGTATTTAACATTCGCTCGACCGTTGAAGGAAACCATCGTGAAACCGCTTGCTTTAGACCCAAAATGTCCACGGTGTTTCAGGCACAGGAGGCTGATCACCTACTTGCCTATAAAATGCAAGATCATGAAACAGATAAGGAAATCTGAAGACTTTTTTTTTAGATAAGTAAATACTAAAAACCTGTATTCTTAATTCTCATAAGTCCACCCAATAAACCTTTAGAATTGAATTAGAATCGATCATTTCCTTGATCTCCATAACCAGGTCAGACCGGCTCGTTCCACTTCACACGCCGTTTAAACTTTGGCCATTATCGTAAAACCAGCTCCACTGGCCACCATAACCATCTTTTGTTTAAATTATTGTAATATTGGTTTTGATCGCTATGTATGCTAATTTAATGTCTATACTAGAATTATATTTTTAAATAAAGTCGTTTTTAAAACATAATGTCCAAGTCCTTAATAGAGGATAGATTAAAGAACTTTCCTTAATAGATAAATAAATAAATATTTTTGGCCGATTTTAATAAAAAATTGCTACGCAGGCTTTATCAAACAAAATACCATCCGTATCACCTCGACGTCCGTCGTACCACAAGTAAGCATTTCTTAAGGCAGTTTTTGCCGCGCACAATCTAGGACCAGCCACTGAAGTATTTCCGAACAATTCGACTTAGGGTCCTCCAAGTGAAGAGCGTACCACTTAAAAGGCCGGCAATGCACTTGCGACCGAGTCTATGGGGCCTAAAAATAAAATTCTATTTTAAAATAATAAAAAAAACGTATTAATAATAACGATAACAACAAATTATGGTCTCATTATTTATCTACCGATTAAAGCAAGCATTGGAACTATCAAACAACTTATTTATTTATTTAATTATAAGTAATCTTACAGCTAACATACATATTATAAAACAAAACACTTAGGGTCTGTTTCACAATGTATGGATAAAGTAACAAATAGCTATGCAACACATAAATTATTTGTTAGATAAATTGTGCTATTTAACATTCATCGGACTCATAACTTATGATGGACTTTATGTGACGAATAGCGCTATCTGACAGTCGTGGAACGCAACAATAGTGTTTATCCTACCAATAAGTAATAAATAGCTAATTTGGAACTTATGTAGAACTTATCCATACATTGTGAAACAGACCCTTAGACGATACAGAAATCCAAACCAAATTACATAGATAAACAATATACAGTAGAACCTCGATAAGCTAAAGTCCAAGGGAAACACAAAATATTTTAAGTTATAGAGGTTTTAAGTTATCAAGGTTCTATGTTAGGTAAAGGTTAATATAGATGTATGTATATGTTTCTATGTACCCTTGCTCCCATTTTTACTCGAATGCATCAGAAGGATGGGTTCAATAAAATACTGAAAATTAAATATGTAATCATATTTATTCACATTACTTCCAGGACAACGATCAAAAACTTATGATGCAAGTAAGTCGTTGTCACAAAGCTAACCGCCGCAAAGCTTTGAAGAATTTAGATAAAGCAAACAATAGGTAATGTATTGTTTACGTTAACAATACATTAGTAAACACGTGCAAGCAATAAATACCGAAATCTTTTGTTTTGACACTCTTTCAAAATGACTCATTCACAAACAATTTTATGTTATAGAGGTTGTGGAAACATTTCTTTTAGTTACTGAGGGCCTATACAGAGATTATTTATTTAAGTTATAGAGGTTGCGTATTTTAAGTTATAGAGGTTTTGGGCTCTGATGGGAAGGGAACATAGTATTTTTTGAAGTAACAGAGGTTTTTATGTTACCGAGGTTTAAGTTATCGAGGTTCTACTGTATACGAAACAGAAAACAAGTAAGTACATTATAGACAAAAATATATAAAGAAAACTGAAATTTAACATTTAAAACAACAAATAATACTTAATATTTCAAATCACTGCTTAAACAAAATCAGTCTTCCCGCCTCTTCAGATACTTTCTCACATCTTCTTTGGTGAAGTGGAAAATATCAATATCCTCATAATTGGTGTCATAGTAAGATAAAATCCCAAACATTGGCGAATTATGCAGGTAATTCGAGTTCGTACGAGGAACATGGAGCAATTTTGTGTATCTTGTCTCATAAGGAGGAATTAATATTATATTTAGCTTCTGTTAGGAACTATCTGTACTTATAATTACTTAATTACTAATATAAATTATCAAGCCGTAATGAAAAACTGTAAGTGCGGTCATTAAGTTACAAAAAACAGACTATTAAATACAATGGAGTTAAAATATCGGTTTCTGGAACGCCAACTTTCGACTTATACCACTATAAACGACGCAGACTGTCACATATTTCAAGCCATCAGCACCTTATGACATTACACGTCATTTATTGGGATATTTCATTAAAAAGCTGCCCATCTGTCTTGCCTTTAAAAGCTTTAACGGTATTCGGAAGAAAGTGATGCGTAAATCAAAGATTTCTTGTCCCTTTCATCGGTAAAGCTGTTGATGTATGGTCCACGTATGTATGGAAATTGTAACGAACAAGAGTTTATATATTTGTGTACCACTTAAACAACTTAAAATGTTCATTATAGTTTATTTTTACGGTAAAGTTTTGAGATTAAAGTTAAAGATATGCTCAAATAATGAAATTAATAATTAAATACATAGGTAATTAAATTTGTAATAACTACAGTTGAAGTTCCCCAACTGAGCGTTTCGACTTAGGGTCCTTCAATTCTTAAAAGGCCGGCAACGTACTCGCGAGCCTTCTGGCAATGTGAGAGTCCATGGGCGGCACTTAACATCAGATGAGCCTCCTGCCCGTTTGCCTCCTATTAAATAAAAAAAATCTAGTAAAGTTACTTTTCATGTGTGATACTTGCGCATGCGATTCAATTACTGGAATAAATAAGTAGGTTATTAAAATAATAAGTAAATACGATCAATTTGAATATTTAGACAGATATTACAAGTATGTATGTATTTATTATAATAAAATAAAATAAATCAGTGGTCTGAGATTCCTGTATGTGTTTCATGATTGTAAATCTAATAGCATAATATAAACAGCCTCCTGTGCCAGACACACGCCGCCGACTTTTTGGGTCAAAGGCAAGCCGGTTTCCTTCACCGTTTCGAACCTACGACCTCAGGGATGAGACTAGCACGCTGCTACATATTTATAATAATATATAACAAATTCAAATTTACTTACGTAAAGTCACAATATTAAATTTTATGCCCGAACATGCTATTAGGGTAATTAAGCTAACTTCGGATTAAAATGTTACAAAGTTAAATATTTATTGTTTTAAATCGTCTGACCGTTAGTACCAGAAGCGTTTTACGCGGTCCATAATGCTAAAGAACATTTCTGGATAACTCGATATTAGCAATTTCTGCGTTGAACAGTCGCCGCCGGCCATCGCAGCTTACATACAATCTTCTTAGGCCCATAAATTCACCATTGAGGCCTCTAAAGCTTAAACGCTTATTAGGAATGGTCAAGATCTAGACGTATCATAAACAAAGGTAAACTGGATGTCTTTAACGTGAACTATTATTTAATACAATTTTCCAAGCTTCAGGCGAACGCAGCTTTCGAATAAATTCATGAGTTGATCGGACCTCTTTTCGTTATTATCTATTTAAAAAGATTTTTTTATTAAAAGAAGGTTGAGGTTTTATTGCATTTATATAAATACTGTTTACTCAAACGCAACTTTATACAGTTCAAGTTTTAACATTTAAAAATACACTTAAGTACAGGCTTTCTTCCGTTCCACGGCCTTGATTTGAGAACTGGCAGTAAATGTAAAATTAGAAGCATTTAATATGCATTGCTTTTTGAGGGTCATAAGTGTACATTGTTTCATATATGAATAAATGACTTTGACTTTAAGCCGAAATCTGGAGTTGCTGGTGTTCATGGGCGGCGGTTTGAACTTTTTTGTCTCTAGTACAAAATGTCACGGGAAATAATGCAATTAAAATCTAATAATCTAGGATAATTATTAATGTCACATACCCCATTTCTCTTGAAGTTTATTTGTTAACGACATGCAAATTACTACGCGCTAAAACATGAAAGTTGTACAAAAACAATATAACATCAATCACAGTAAACAACACAGAGCTTTGAAGTAATAATTGGTGACAACTGACAAATGACAATCCGTTATGACAGGTGATCCTTCTGTCATTGTTTAAGCTTTCACATGTGTTGCAAATTTCACTTGTGTACTTATTGTTATATATGTAAACAATAGACTTATAGAAATGTAAGGTGTGTTAGACATTTTAGTATGAATAATGTAACATGACTTCACCAGTTTCAGACAACGTAATTGATTACCAAATCTCTCAGTATTACCCTATAGTGTGATATCATTTTCGAGTTCAAATGTGCAAAAATATTTTTAATTGTATAAGAACAGATGTAACGCATTGTAAAACAAATGTAAAACGCATTTTCTAATTCGTTTTTTTTTCATTTGAAAATCATACTAAAACCAATAAATATTGGTGTTTTTACCATTACATTTAATTATGAAAATAAAATAAATCAGTGGCTCTACAATCTGTTTAGGTCTGGGCCTTAGATTTCTGTATCTGTTTGATGATCATTTGTCAATCTAATAGATAAGTAGGCCTCCTGCGCCTGACACAGACCCATGACTTTGGGTTTAAGGCAAGTCGCTTTCCTTCACCGTTTGAGCGAATGTTAAAGGTGCACATAGAAAGAAAGTACATTGGTGCACAGTCGGGGATCGAACCTACGTCTTCAGGGATGAGAGTCTATTCTTTATGAACCTATATTTAATATAATAATATAATTGATTCATTCAGACATTAAGTAAGCAAATTATCATTATTATTAACTAATCACAACGTTAAGCGTTGCATAAAATCTATTTTATTTGAACAGTAAATACTATAAGTAATTGCCCATACAATAGAGGCCAGCGCACGACTGACCTCGGTTTGCACACATTTTGCTCTGTCTTATAATCCATACTTTATAGAAAACTAAGCAGGATGCACTAGACGCGGCTTTTTGTCAGAGCTACGGATGTTATTATTATCGTTTTCTTTTCTTTCACGGTTCAATAAACTTATTACAGTTCAATACTCTTCAGATTTCGTATTAATTCAATTTGTGCTTTATAATTTTGACATGTACTTATGAAAATATGTTATAGAAAGTGTTATACATGTGTGAAAAAGATATGACACACGCACATAACTAGGGAACTCTTTATATTGAAGAAGCCGCATGGGTCCGCCAATCATTCCCGAATATACACTGTATATACTTAATTATGTGGGAATAAAGAAAATAAAAAATAATAGCAAATAATTAACACAGCGAGGTTGTGTGGAGATGCTGAAAAGTGAAAATGTCCACCGAGTTATTTTTCATCACAGTTTTACAGATCGAAATTGAATAGAATTATATTAATTACCTTAAATTGACAAGCAAGTTAAACAAAGACCTTTACCTAATATGTATGTGCTTTCTGTGGGTACCCCAACTAGTTTATTGATAACTCCTTTTGTACCCTACAAACCCAAACAAGTGTATCGTGGTTAATTAGTTAAAATTGATCATTGACATACCTGATATTTAATGCGTTTTAGGATTGCATATGTTAGTAATAAAATAAATAAAATAAAAATAGCCTTTATTCGAGTACACTATAACTACAGTAAGTCCATGTCTTTTAAGTTTTACACTTGTACTCGACCTCCGATGGAGTGAAGGCCAGATTCTTCCACTTATCCCTATTTGATGCGACAATTTTCCAGTTTTTTCCCGCTATCCCTTTTATATCATCTTCCCAAGTTTTCGGTGGGCAGGATTTCTTCTTCCCACTGGGCCCTTCCAAGTAAGGGTCTTTTTGACCCATCTGCCATCACAAATGCGGCCAATGTGACCGGCCCATTTCCATTTTAGCCTTTTTGTATAAGTTACAACATCTTTTATTTTTGTACGACTTCGTATCAATTTGTTTTTTATTTTGTCTTTAAGCTTCAATTGAAGAATGGAGCGCTCCATAGCCCTTAAAAGGAGTATTAAGAATATTCATAATCTTTAAATCACTTGCACCATGAGCACACCCCACATACACTTACATACATACCCTCTCACACCATCACACAACACAGCCGAATTAGGGATTACGTATTTAAGAATTTTTTTGATTTTTTCCATTGTTAATTTAAGATATACTATGTATTCCATCTTTGGCTATATGTTTAGTATAATTATTTTTTTGTTGTATATAATTAATGGTAGATGTACGGAAATTAGATTTCTCGGGAACTCGTCTATTTGAAACCATCGTCGTTTCACATTTGCATTAGCCATATATCCCGAGAGAAAGCGTGGGCGGCCGCCGGCGCCTTCGCTCGACTTACAGAAATAGTAATGCAATTTGTAGTGCGTAGTCCTAAGTGGCGCTATTGAATTTGAAATGTTATTTAGCTTGTAGATTTGGTTCGACGCAATGATCCCACTTGGCCGAATACAAAAACGGTTTGGCCTGTTTTGACCGGCATAAAGAAAGGTAGAGGTTGCCTAATGGAATAAAAAAGCAAGGAGATTTGGATAGACTTGGCGAAGGATAAAGACGAGAGTTCTGGGTTTCTTTACATGAAAAGATTACAACTAAGGATTGACTGGGATTTAGTTTTTTATTTTATTTAAGCTAAAAATAAATTTGATTGCAATTATTAAATTGTACATTGTGTTGATATGTAATTGTCTGTAAAGCTCTTATGTTCTAATATTCTTGTCGAAACGAAATAATTTTCCGATAAGAAAAATATCTTTAGTTAGATTTGGTGCGGTGGCCGAGTATTTATAGACGAGATTGGCTGATGTATGAATTAAAAGTATATTTAATTCAATAATATTATGACCTTTTTAGCCTCTCAGGCTATTTGTAATTACAGTTAAGGCACTATATTATTTATTTATAAAAGCTAGGCCTATCTCCCACGATGTACGTGAGTTTCTCAGGCTTTGCAACTTGTTTGCGGAATATTTCATTCATTTGCCCATATACCTTACGATTATGGGTTGGAATGTCCCGCTGTGAATGTTTCTTATGATGTGGTGACGTGTACTAATCGATTACTATATTACCATTTTAATTTAATCCAATTAAATTATAATAGCTTTCTGTTAACTTTATATGAGAAGTTAATCACTAATATAAACAATATGCATTTATCAAGGACAGATACAAAAAATCTAGTACACGAGGTGTGTATACGTACATACAGTATTTTAAGGTCTTTTATCATATAGGGAGAGCGAGAGAAGAATATTCTCAGCCATATAATAGTATACTATGTTACGCTCCTCTAAAAGATGATTTTTGGAAATTCTATCGCACAGCTCATCTTTCTTAGGCAATTCGTTTAGGATCTCCAGATATCCATCTTCCCCTAACATCTTTTAAAACTCTTCTGCATAAACATTTCTTAACCATATCCTGCTCAGTAGTGACTTTTGTAATTCCTGTATTTTGTTATTCTTTTGTATTGCATTGTTATTCATGAATCCGTGAGATTATTTTTTTAGTTTTATTTTTATTAAGGTTGGTCATTCTATAATATTTTTTGAAAGATTTGGTTATGCACTTCTTTCACTTTACCCATCATAATACTGTTTTTAGATTTTTCCTTACTATGGTTGCCTGGAAGAGATCTATAGCGATAAGGCCGCCCGTTGCATCCCTTATAGTTTTTATGTATTATGTTATTTATTTTTCTATAAATGTAAGGAAATGTAAAAAAATAAATATAAATAAGACTATCATGGGTCTCACTACTGCACTGAGACAAGCTGTTATAGTGGTGATTTTACATTTTGTTGATAAAATTCATTAAATGTTTTCTATTGTTCCATGTATATATGAACCACGGAAGAGTCCCTAGTTGTTCCCTAGTAGCTACCATATATTAAAAAAATATATAAAAAAGTGCGTGCGTACAAAGTACACATGTCAGAAGTAAAACTTCTTTGTAAGTTAATTATGGAGTAATTAAGCTGCCCAAATTCCATAATTTAATTTTGCCAGTCTTTTTATATTAATGAATGTTACTAAGGCTAATTAAAAACCAGAACTAAAATGAGTTGTTGTTATGTTTATAGAAATACCACCATAAATATGCAACAATCACCAAATAATATAACAAATTCATTACTATCATAATTGCTAACTTACGTCCACATTTTCTAAAATTTCCAACTGGATCTTAGCAACAAGGTCTTGGTTCTGTGCCCTTATAAAAAACAAAACCAACAAATAAATGGTAATTTAGTTACTTAATAAAATAATAATGATATTGATATGTATTAAACACACCATCGGTGTTTGAGTATGAATAATTGCACTACAATATTATACTAGCACATCTTTCTTAAAGAAAAAAAAAATCGACAAAAACGCTGCACATCTTCGTGACGTTCCGTAAAAAAGTTTTACATCAAAAATTGGTACTGAATTCGTGTGATATGATACACATAGATCCGCTCTTGTCTATCGGAAAGAATACGCTAATTTATTCAATACAATCTTCTATCTCGCCAAGGCTGTCCGGTTGCAGACCGCACATTGTGAACAGTAACAGTAAACAAGCTCGGGTAATCACCACAGGCGCATGCAAAACACCAATTAGCGCCGGCACACCGCATCCATCCGTGTCTAGGGCTTGTAACAAGTGCTAACATTAACGGATTTCCGCCTCGGTCTCTCTTTGAATATCGAATTGAATTAGCTGCCCTAAATGATGTCGGGCCAGCTAAAGTTGATTTTTTATTTAAAACGGATTCGTTAAAGACATTTTTTTCTTGTTGGGGTACAAGACGTAACCTCAAATAAAACTTTGTATTAAACTTTGTTACAACAATTGCCCACACTTATACAAATGCATCTTGCATCTTGGAAAATCGAACCAAATCGGGAAACCCAACGTATCTAAAAACCGAAAAATTCTACATTTAAAAACGGGATTTTGAAACACATTTGCTACTTATATAAAAAACACAAAATATATAGATTAATTACAATATTTCCAACCACTTCGACTAAGGGTCCTTTAAGAAAATAGCGTACAAATTCATAATAGGCTGGCAACGCACTCGCGACCCCTCTGCCATTGAGTGTCCATGGGCGGCGGTATCACTTACATCAGCTTCCAGCCCGTTTGCCCCGTTATATAAAAAATACAATAAGTTACAATAATAATTAAAAATTGATATTTAAAAAAGTAAAATATATATAATACATTCCCTGTGTTCCATTAATGCTGGCAGTAATTCCACGCTTAAGTTATATTCTGAAACATTATATTATTTTGAACAATTGTAACTCGACATAATTCTATTTAGTACAAATTAATTTGGTTAAGTAATTTACGAGCTATCTGTAACAATAGCCGAATATTTAGTTAGCGATTTAGTCATTACATTAGTTCGCTACAAGCAGGCTTACACTACCATATACGGTGTTTAACAATTGTGATATAAATCTTATTCATTTGAAAGGCTTTGTTTAATAGTTTAGTAAACACGCGCACGCTTTGCACGTGTGAGCCGCACAATTTGATAAAAAGCTTCTTCGTGAATTAAAAACCGCAATAAAATATCACAAAAGAGAGTGCAATTTTACATGAATTACAATCTAGCCTATACAATAATTATGGTTGATAAGTAATATTATGTTGACTGAATTTTCTACAATACTAGTGAATAGTTTAAACTAAGGTAATGTAAAATGTTCATTAACAGTCTTAGTGTTCTATGTTTTGACACTTTCGTGTGAGATACCGCACTTGCACTTATTCCCTACACTAGGTTTAATTACTCAAAAGGTTTAGTTCTCTTTAAGCGTCTTATTGTTAAAAAAAATCTATTTTTCTTTCTTTTTTTTGATTGTTATTATTTTGTGTCTTTCGTTAGTAATAAATGTTATGTCTATGTATGTTATAGCCCATTTTCCCATTTAAAAATAATCTTATAAACAATGTAAAGCGAAGCTTCAGTGTATAGAATTTATCGCCGACTCATTGTGAAACCATTTACAGATAATTCAACCTAGACCAGACTTAAAAATAAATAACGCGAACGAGTTTTAACAAAGCGAGAAGAGTGACATTTCAATGTGAAGACTTTTTTCAAAAAAGCGCAACGTCGTACTTTAATTGACGACCTTATAGGTTTACTGTGCAATTAGATATCGGCCGATATGCTTACTTGTGTGTAATGCATATTAAAACGATATGTAAATGGTTACCCCCTGAAAGCTTGACTATATTAGAGCCGAAGGATATGTATAGTGGGACTATTAGGCCGTTTCTCCACTGCTCCGGTCCGGCAGGCGTTAATTACCGATCCGATTTAGAAACTCACAACAGTACTTACGTGCTTCTACACTACTCCGGCATCCGCTTTTTAACGATCCGATAACTGGCTAGATCGGAACGCGGTGTTTTATCGGTCCAAGTATATCCAAGTATCCAAGAGGTTATAAATTATTATTCACAGGTTTATTTATAGTTTGTTTAATTTGAAAGAGTCTGGATAACCTGGACCAAACCAAATTATGTTGCTATTTATTTATATTTTTATACCATAGTATTAGTGAACTACATATTTATTAAGTAGATTATAATATTTTAAGATAGACAATATAAAATAAGTAATAAACTTGCCAGGGCAATAAAATATTCAGTATTTAGATCGTTTTATTAATAAAATAAAGTATATGGGTTTTAGTTAATATAAGTGTTGCATGATAAATATACAAGTATCGATTATTATCGTGTCGGATATAGTGGAGAAGCGCAATCCGGCCTTCTGTTTTTTTCTCATGACTCATTCCGGTATCCGACGCCGGACCGGAGCAGTGGAGAAAGGGCCTTACACTCTATTAGTTATGAGCAACACTGGTTATAGATATGTCAGCTATATTTTCTATTGTACAAAAAATTATAGTTGCATGCAAACCGTTTTACACAGGACTTTGGCCTTCACACATTTATTTTATCACAAGCAGACATGTAGCCGATTAGCTTGTTTCATAATATAGTGATTACAAATCGGGATAGGCTGAAAGGAAAACGCGAGGCCAGAAAATAGTCTTCTGTCACTAAAACCTCCCGATTTTTTTCTATATAAAAAGCTTAACTTCACATATAGGTGTTGGGTTTTTTTTCCTTTATGGCTCTGGCACGGTTTGTGAGGTGTTGGGTTAAAAGTGTCTGAAATAAATACAAACTCATTGTAAATAAAAATAATAACCCGATAGTTATAATCTTGTTATGCCTGTGCATGATACATGTCAATTGTCAAAATAAGTACTATGCCACAGATCAACGTAATCTTGAACAAATGTCAATCGAATGTTGTATAACAATTGATTTGATTGACAATACGCAACTGTACTTTCCGATTGACATCATTGCTTCTGACAAATCTGCTAAGAATTAACGGTAAAATATAAAAAACATTCAAGAATTTAAGCAAAAAATTATAGATTGGATGTCAATGTGTAATCATTTATGTTTTTAATCCAACAAAAAAGTCTTGAACGTTATACTCGTATATAAAGCGCTCTTTGATTCTTCAATTTAGGTTTATCAGGCATTAAGATGAACAGTTAAATTCGAAGATACACTTAAAGTAATATAAGATTACGGTATCTACCTTGAAACTAATATTGACATTTGTCTGTTTTGCTTATATATTTTGTATTCAGTGCTAAAACCACAAGTGGGCAACCAGGGCATGGCAGGCAATATATTATAGTTTCCCTTTGGAGTAGAGATTCTTGGGCCGTGGGGTTCAAATTAGGCGCTAATTTAAGATTTAAGTCGGCGCCTGGTAGATAGTACCGGTGACCCTAGAGCTGGTGCTTTCCTCGCTCAACGAACAAGTATCGCAATACAGCGAGGAAATGCTGCCAGCGTTAATACACTGCCACAAGGACCAAACTTTTTAAATTTGTTTAAAATTTTTTTATTATTACAATGTAAGTAAAGAAAATTGTAAATACTGTATATTTGATTGTTATGTTTAGGTTTTAATAAACCATTACTTATACCTGTTACTAGTTATTTCCGAAAGCTTTTTGTGTTATTTCAAAAGGGGTTCAAAAACACGACCTCACGGTCCATCCATTCGGATGACTCTTCTTTTATTAAAAAATACAATACATAGATTATGTCTTAGATAATTTGTCAAGCATTACATCTTATTATCTAACTCCGTCCATAAATGGTAACAAGTAATCATGTGTAGACGCTTTGTTATATAGGTAAGCTCATGTGTCTAAGTGGACAAATTATGATTTACTTTATTTTTAGTACCACAGAAGTAAGTAATAAATAAGACTTTTTTAAAGCTTAATTCCTTCTTGAATTTTAATAAAGTACTAATTATTTCTGATTAATCGTGTTAACTGTCGAATTAATTCTCTCACTGCATCTTCTATCGCATCGAGAGTGTACAGAGACGATGTTCGGATTAATACGTGCAGCTGAGTTTCATTATCGGACGTCGAGGCAGAATACAAAAATCCACCCGTATCACCTCGACGTCCGTCTTTCCACCACTGAGCGTTATTTAGCAGTTTTGCCGCGCACCACCACTTGTGGAACCACCACCAATGTATTTCCAAACCAATTCGACTTAGGGTCCTTCAAGAAAAGAGCATACCAATTCTCAAAAGGCCGTACCTACTTGTGAGCCCTCTGGCAATGTGACTATCTATGAGCTGTATCACTTGACATCAGATGACTTTCGTGGCTGTTTTTAAGCCAATTAGTACATAAAAATAATAATAATTGGTTTATTTAATAGGTAAACAAAACCAAATTTTTGTAAGTAAAGCTGGAATTGCGCCTCATTTTTGCGTTTGAAATTATATAGTGCTTCTGTTCATTCATATCTCAAATGTTATTGAGTAAATAACTAGTGTAGAACTTTCATAAAAGTCAATTTCTACAAGTCATTTTACAAATTTATTCAATTTAAAAACAATTGAACTTTGAAACAAGAAAAAATAGAAAGTGATTGAATTTGACCCCAACTTGCGTTGTTCATTGTACAACCGTTCAATATTTACGTCAATTAAATAACCCACTTTCGCTATTTAAAAATGTTATGCGATTAAAGGTCCTATAACAAAGGGGAGTTGTAATGTTTTTGACGATAATCGAGTGAAAGTCGACGTAAACATGATGACCATTGAAAGCTCTTTGCTAATCGAATATGCAACAATGCTTCGTTGAACTTAAATTGAATAAGCTTGTAAAGTTAAATGCATTGTGGTCGTTAAACAAAAGCTCTTGAAAAGTCATGGTAATACTAATTTATGATTTTTGGCCGCTTTATAATAAAATCTTCCAATATATGGATTCTGAAGTATGTATCCACATATAAACTCATAAAATATGCTGGCATTTCGATTCTGCAGAAGCCTTGCTACATATTTTTAGGTTCCAAAAACTGACAAAGTCAGCGCATGCATACAGAGTGTATGTATTTGTGTGGCTTTAGATCGCGCAATCACGCAATAATCAGAGGCTCTAAGTTCGATTCTCAGCGACATAATTGTTTTGGGTTCATCTTTATCACCAATGGCTACAGCTCCTTGTGGGCCTTAGCCTCCCCAAGTATATTTCGCCATCACAATATATCTCGTGCTTCTACCGTCCAACTTCAAACACCTACTGTTGTTTCGAGGTCCTTAACAACTCCATGGTCCATCCCACTAACCCAGCCCTAAGGAGTTTTGAGTTCAGTAAGAATCTTGGGGTTCTGTCCTTCGCCATTCGGTGCACATATCCCAATTCTTTTGGATAAATAACAATAATAATAAAGTCACTTTTATTCTACTATTAAACATTGTTAGTCTGCGTTAGTTATTATTATTTTCGTTTCTTTGTGTTCGGCAGTATGGACTCCTTTTGTGTAAGGGCCTGGCCCTGACCTTTCCATTTGGATCTGTTCTTAGCTTCCTCCATCCATTTTTCCTCAGAAATCTTTACTTTGTCTTCAGCCTTCAGTTTCTTTTTCCTGGAGTTTACCTTCAGTGGGAGACTTTAGTGGTTCATCTGTACCTTGCAATATGGTCTGGCTATTTCCATTTCAGCTGTTAGGCGTGGGTTATTTAAACATAAAGCTTAGAGGTTTCTCATAGAGTTATCAAATAGTTATAGCTTTTAGATAAAAGCGGGATGTTTTCTCACATTCTCGATTAGTACAAGCGTAAACGACCATGTCCGAACAATACCAGTTAATGTGTGTTAGGGTTGGCAATATTATGATTTTTAACACCAAACAAGCAGAAGGGAAGCTATGGTCTTCATACATACGGGATGTATGAAGACGCCAATTCTAGTTGTTAACAGCTGATATTTAGTCATAAAGTGCGCATTTGAGGAAGAGGAATTAGTCGTTAAGGCGAAATTGTTGCGCCGGGAATCGTACTCTCTCTTGGTTATCGCCAAGTACGTTACAAAGGGGCCACAAAAATATGAATTGAATTATGCTCTTAATCTGCAGGGCTTTTTTGAATAAATGTCATTATTGTTATTCCGATAAGTTGATGTTAAGATTGGCATTGGAATCACAATTACGTGATAAGCCTGTTGTAGAATATTATTAAATATTGTGTGACAACCCTATGTATCGAGAAAGCCTGCCTCAGGTTGTAGTACAGTGGGGCACCAGATGAAGGTCAAGCAGCGAAAGTACTTGTAAGCGAAGTACGGTGCGGGTTTGTTTCTTGTGGAAATTAATTGTTTTTACATTCCTGAAACACGACTAGGTGATTTAATATTTAGCTTTTCAAGAATTTCTGCCAATTTTATGTAACTACATATTTGCTTGATATATTGATTGCATATTCGTCATCTCTACAATTCACTAAGTGCATAGACGAAACAGAAATATTATGAAAAAAATTATTGTATATAGGTATAATATGCATACAACAAGTTTTAAACAATATTTATTCTGTTCTAATTTGTTTATACATCGTGTTTTTAGTTATAACAATATAATAATAAAGCATTTATTTCTATTGCATTTTATTTTACGCTAATTACATATATAAATAATTTAGAACAATAATCGCCTCAACGATGCAGGCGGTCGGTTTTTTTTGTTGGGAACTCAATTTACAGACCCCAGCGCCAGTGTCAACTTATAAAAGTGACACGGCGAGAGTGGGGGTTAGGCTGTAAGGTGCAATGGGCCCCAATAAAACCTAAAAGCCCTATCTGTTCGCTATGGACGGGAGACATGGTAACAGTTTCCCCTAATCCGTGTCCTTATCAAGAGCGTCCGCTGCGCTACTGCGAACCCAACTTCCGAGTTGCCCAATCCGGTACGAAGGTCACTGTCAAGGTCGCGTCGTGTAAACCCTAAACCATATATCTATAGTTTGCGAACCTCATCCTGGCAAAACTTAAGTGCCGTGTCCGTTCTTATTGGATTTTTTTTATTTTGGAGTAAACTGGGTCAAAGTTTTTATTAAAAAATCGTGCCAAAAACCAGTTCAT
Organism: Pieris macdunnoughi; assembly: GCA_905332375.1. Lineage (NCBI taxonomy): Eukaryota > Metazoa > Arthropoda > Insecta > Lepidoptera > Pieridae > Pieris > Pieris macdunnoughi. Next base: position 48,532 of record CAJOBZ010000085.1, read on the forward strand.
TTGCTGATTGATCTTGATAAGTGAACACGATAACAGTTTTTGAGAAAGCTCAATTCACGTCACGACGAAGATGAATTTATTCATTTCCTTATAGATATGAATAACTTGAACAAAGGTTTATATTGCAGTCATAAATAATAAAACAATTTTACAACGGTATTGATTCCTTGGGTTAATATGACGATGTATTAAAAAATAAATGTAATAGTTTTAAATAAAATAAATAAACTAAATTCGGAATTATTAATTTCCCTCCAACTTCGATTTTCTTCCTTCGGAAGAGACTCTTGGGCCGTGGGGTTCAAGTGCACAGGCGCTAAAGATTTAAGTTACCGGTACTATCTACCAGGCGCCCCCAGAGCTGGTGCTTTCTCAATAAGTATTGCAGCATAAGCATAACGAGGAAATGCCAGCATTAAAGGTACTCTGTCACAGGGACCAAACTTTTTAAATTTGTTTTAAATTTTTTTTTACTGTGTAGGACTATATGTAATTGTTAATACTGTATATTTGATTGTTATGATTACTAATAAAGCTTTGATATTTAAATATTTTTTTAAGTAAGAGTAACGGAAGTATTATTAATAAATTTAGGGAAATTATCAGTGAGGAAGTGCGGCCCGTATTAACTATTTATTATTTTATGCTTAGGTAACGTCTATTGCAAATTATCTATCATAACTTAACCTTGTTATGAAGTATTCAGGACATAATATACATTACAGTAGTAGTACAACTGTTCTAAGTTGTTGTACCTAATTTCGCTGAGGCTGAAGGCGTTCCATTAACGTACGAGTGTTTTATTTGTATTTAATAGCTCAACTTACATGTCTACCTAATTTAAGAACGATATTTCAACCCGCAGTAAGTAGTTAAAAAACTGTATTTTTCTCTTACTGACTGTAAATTTTTGTTATATAAATATAATCATAAAACCTACTATTTTATATTTGCGTTAAAATGCACAATTTATAACTATTCCTACAAATTCTTGAAAGAAATTAATTTTAAAAGATTGAAGCGAACAGATCTGAAATAGACATTTTTTGACATATGTAGGTACTTACTTTGCGGGATTAAAAAAAATATAATCCAAATGAAAATCATGCAAAATTACTATATATTAGAGTTCCACTCTTATACTATTCAATAAACTTTTAGCGTCCGTAAAAAAATTTTTAAAAACGATTTTTGATATGCCGTTGGTCTACCATTTTCCATAGTGCAACGGAACGCCCAAATTGGCATTCATTGCAGCGTTTGCCGACATTTAAGATAATACTACTATGAATTAAGTGCGTGTTATATTCAAATTGTGTTAGAACCCGTAGTGTATGCAATAATTGTGCAAAACAGGTAGTCTCATGACCTTTACACGCTTGTAAATTACGTCAAACTCAGGCACATAGCCACAAAAAACAGTACAATGCGTATTGTCTTCGTTCAAGTGCGTTATAGTTGCTGGATACGTCAGTTACACATTTTATTGCTCTGTGTAGTGATATAACATTCCGCTGCGAACGGAGCTTCCAGTTGCTACTGACTTTTGAAATGTCAGAGGCGTATTAGTACTAAGGCGACAGCTCGCAAATTCTTACCAACGATATACTGAATATTAACATTGAGAAAATCTCTAGTAACACATTTTTAATATAGTTCATGAAGTCGTGAAACAACATTCAAGTGTCAAGTGTCAACTGTCAGTTGTCAATACTGGAATGTAATGGGGTAAGTTGCGCCTGTGGCGGCTTTAAGTCTTTTGTAGGTTTTAAAGATTATTTTTACGAAGTTTTTATTTAGAAAACATTTTTAATAACTACTAAAGACCACCATTTTCTTTACATCCATGTCTTACAATCTTGAACTCTGTCGCCTTCCTGGTTCCGTGTGCCTTTAGAATGCGAACAACCGGACAGTTCAATATATTACATAATTACAATGTAATTGGCAATCGCTACTGATATAATTGAAGTCTTATATACGTAATGAAATTGCTTAGATCATATATCTATCTAAATTAGTACATTACGCTGTGTGAAATTTATGTAATATTAATACTTGGAATCGCTGAAATAATCTAATACCTTTTAATTTTCACCATTGTTTAGTTAATTGACAATTATATTATATACAAAACAAGTAACATATTTGCAAATTCGGGGATTTTCTTTATCTAACAGGTGGCAAACGGATATCAGGCTCATCCATGCCCATAGTCACTCACATTGCCAGAGGACTCTCAAGTGCGTTGTCGGCCTTTTAAGAATTGGTACTTTCTTTTTCTTGATTTCCAAGTCAAATTGGTTTAGAAATACATCGGTGGGCAGCTGCTTTCACGTAGTGGTGGTGCGCGGTAAAAACCTTAAAAAACGCTCAGTTGTTAAATAACGGACGTCGAGGTGATACGGGTGGAATTTCGTATTCTGCCTCGACGTCCGATGATGAAACTCAGCCGCTGGTATTAATGTGAATATTTCTTTATTTCTTTTTAGTTCAATTTTGACACATTAAAACGTTTTCAATATGGTTCAAGGCTGTCTTGAGCGACTTGTTAGATAATAGACGCAGCTTCGGCGTACGAAACGGTAATTATAAGTAACATGTCAAGACCTCGCATTGTTAATATTTTGGTGATAATGTAGCATTCTAATGGTACAAGATTTTTTGAAATCGCACCAGTTATTTAGCTTTTCTTTACAATTATATAAAACAAAATATTTTCTCTTTTTAATATAAGTATTAAGTATATATTGATTATAATCATAGACAAATTAGAAATTGACAGCTTAAGCAACGTAAACAATTTATCATGTCAAGAACAATGTCTAAATAATCAATTAATTAGTTAATTTCGAACACTGATGTCTGAACAATAGAAACACTGAAAACACTTTTAAACTTTTACCTACATTAGAAAGATCGCTTCCCACGCTGTTTCATTGTTGTTTCGTATTTATCTTCTATATTTAATGCTTGAATTCAGAGACTGATCAAGAGTTCTGACCGCTCTAGGCTATTCATCAGGACACGCCCCTACAAACACAAAAGAAAAGCACTTCCCGCGTTATACGACCAAAATCATGACATGTGACTACATGCTGCCAAGTAGAATACCAAACCCTTTGGGGTCTAGCATAAATAGAATGCTCGGCCTCGGTGTCAGATTCTAATAACTGCGCCAAATGGACGCATTCTTCTGCAAAGGTTTCTCCTAAATCCGTGGGATATAGTTGTTTTTACTGCTTGGCTTCTAATAAATTTAATGTCGTTTAGTTCATGCAGTTTCCCTAAGAAACCAAACGTTGCGCCCCCCTAGATCGTCGCGCCCTAGGCTGCAGCCTAATTAGCCTAAGGGTTAATCACGCCCTGCTTGAATTGGCCGCTTAATGAGAATACATTACGCTGTTACCAATTCAAATTTTTAATATACCTAAATACAATAAAAACGACTAAGTACCTTAACTAAAAACAAACAAAATACAGTGGAATCTCTATAACTCAAATGTCAAGGGAAATGCAAAAATATTCGAGTTAACGAGTTTTCGACTTAACAAGAATTTCGAGATACTTCGACTTACTGTCATAAAATGGTGTAACCTTACATGTGTGCGATTGTATGAATTCTCTAAATAGGGAAATTAAAATCAATAATTTTTTTGACAGGGTCATTATAATCTTGCATTGAATCTGTAATATACACTCAGACCTAAGTAGAGCAATCAGTCGAGGTTATTCAAAGGTTGAAATCAAAAATATATTAACCATATTGACGCGTACAATGAGATGGTTCAATCTGCGGAGGTCATGGGAAGGCAATCTAACACAGGCATGCTTGTCAAATTGAATACTTGTGGTGTAGCTGTATATAAAACGAGATTCGGTTGTTTATTTGAATTTATTATCGTATTTTACATCTATAGAGTACGCGAGCCTTATTACATATTATCTCCAAACGTCTTTCGAAGGAGATAAGCAATTTATTTAATAAAAAAAAAGTATTATTAAGTTTGTTAGGGATTCCTAAATCTTACACATTATAATGAATTGTTGTGAAATGAAAAAACACATTTTTATTTTATTTTTAAAATCAAATAAATTTTTAAGATCACATTACACATTCCCACACACACCTCAACCAATAAATGATTAGTAAATTGACTTGGTAAGTACATAATGTTTTAGTAGTATTTCTTCGTAAATATGATGTACAAAATTGGCTAAATTTATAAAAAAATATATGTCTTAAAAAGAAAAATCTGTGCATTATCAATAAACTGATAAATAAATTAAAAAAACTTCAGCTCTAAGTAGGACTAAGTAGACTAATTCATACTCAATTAATAAACTCTAATATGTGTCTCGTACACGTCAGACTCCTAGTACTCATACATGCCAGACTAATATCGCAAGATATGCTTAAAAGGAGTATTGAGAATATCAATAGCGCTAAATATCCTGCACACACACTCTGTAAAAACCCTCATTTTCACACCGTCACACAATACAGCAGAATTAGGTATTACTTAGTTAAATGTATTTAATAATTTACGAAAATAAATGAATAAATAACCTCCTTTTTTGATGGTAAAAAGGGCTGAATAAGAGATTTATCTTAAGAAATATCTCTAAGTTGCAAAACGTGAGTCGGATATACGCAGATTTAAACACTTAATTAGACTAGAATTTATTCAATGAAATAGCTAAGCTTGCAAATTACCCCGGCAAGCGACGTCTCATTAGAATGTAGTCTCTATTATATTATGTACAATCGACTTAATATTTAAACCAAAATCTCATTTTAATTAATATATGAGCGTCAGTTCAAAAAAATGTTCTAAATTTAAATTTAATGCCAGTTCTCAAACGTATGTGTAGAACAGACTAGAAGATAACTGCTGGAGTTTCACCCACACCCCTACCCCCAGGTGCCGCGCTGCACGATTTGGAATTTTTTGGAGGCAAACGGGCAGGAGGCTTACGCCGTTACATCATGTGCCCACAGCTAGGATTAACCTTCTGAAAAGGGCACATATGATTCGGTGTATTAATTTAGTTAATTACATAGGTTAACGGACCTTTTTCATTGTCCGTTGAGTGAACTGGCAAAAGTTCTATTATTTGTTAGTACCTATAGTAGTTAGTTAATTTCTTGTATTTTTTATTATGTAATTTTGTTTGTCCTAATTAATTTCGTTTGTTTGCTTTTTTTTTGTTTCGTCTGTAAATTTTATTCACTTATTCACTCTTGTCAATTTATGGTCTCCTGTTAGGGCATGAGTTTTTTTATTAATAAATAAAAATAAAACATATTTTACTCGAGTCAAGCGACATACTCTTAACCGCATTACGTTTCTGACGAATAATGAATGCTCGGATCCCATAAAATCCATTTAACTGTGTTATAAATAACTATAGGTATGTTAAAACATAGGCATTCTTAAGACTCTCCAATTGATAAATTATCAAAGCATTAAAGGCATTACAACAATTTCTCAACGCGCAGATACAATTAATGGTACGACGCTAGCGCCATTCTGCGTCTGATTGCCTTTATAGATAAGGGAATATGAACATTATCTTCGTAAATACACCAATGTATTCCGTCCATTTGTTTGTAAACTATCTATGAAAATTAATGCTCTTTTGCTGTATCTTATTGCTATTTGTTATACAAAGTACTATCAGCAATAGCTCTGGGATCACATTTGCGTGCTGTGATCTTCATGTTCTGGTTTCTACACTTGACAAATATAAAAGGTAAAATCATCCCCAAACATCTCCATGAAACCATTGATCAACTCTTCATCTTCTACTACTGGAGGTTGGCTGTCAGTCAAATCGTCTCTTCTGTGCCTGATGCAACAGCATTTATAAAGCTGTTACGTGGAAAGTGACTAGGCCTCAGCGTGTCCGATGGTTACATCAACCGCCGTTACTATTAGTACAGATACCGAAATACTTCTTGAGCATTAAACAAGGGAGGGGGGAAAAGTTTGCGCATCGTACACATAAACGTCACCTGATTTACCAATCACGAAATCGACACGTCACTATACCGCCACCGCGCACCACCGCCCGCCGCCCCCCCTCCCAGTGATAACTAAAAATCGCTTTTGCGCAGGACATTTGTTTAAGATGTTTGCCGGTATCTGTACCCTTAGCGAAAACTAACGTCTTTAAAGGGCACACATGGAGATAATGTTTTTTTTTGTATAGATTAACAGACGTTTTTAACTGTCAGTTGGGTGAACTGACAAAATATCTGCTTCATATCAGTTCCTATACTGTAATAAATTGTCTTTTTTGTAATATATATTACTGTTAAATGTTGTTTTGTTTTTTTCTATGTATGTGATATAAATGTAATCGCATTGCAGTAACTTACGATTTTTCGTTCTACCGACGCTCTCTATGTCCCACTTGAACATTCAAATTCTAATAGGTAACATAATGTATACTTATGAACGTCAAAACAGACATTAAATGCTTCTTAAAATTAACTGCCAGTTCTCAAATCAAGGGCGTAGAACGGAAGAGAAGAACTGGCAATAAACTCTCCGCCATTCTTTTTAATCGAACAAGGTTTTTGCTTTATTCAATGTTTGTAAGGAGCTGCAACCATTACACCCTCTTCCAGATGACATCTTAAGTCATTAATGATAATAAAATAAATTGAAAACAATGATTTGCCCTCTATCCGTGGTCCGTAAAGTAGATGTAGTAGTAAGTAGTAGACTAAGTAAGTAGATAAAGTAGTAGACTAAGCTACAATTAACATTAAAACTAAAGGCACGTGAAGTTATGAATAATAATAATAATCCCCAAACACCCGTAGTATACTTGCCTTTGCTGATAGTACGTAATGGCTGCTTCTGAATCATACTTGTCACCTCACATTAATGGAATCCATTATGAAGATAAATATTCATATGTTACGTTAGTTTTTGTGAAAGCTATATGAATATTCAAACTATATGACTGTGTAGACAAATTATTGATTTTAATAGTGACACTAAAGTCGACGCAAGAGCAGTGTTAGCTTCAGTGTGCGACTCTCATCCCTGAGGTTGTAGGTTCGATCCCCGGCTGTGCTTCAATAGACTTTCTTTCTATATAACATTCGCTCGAACGGTGAAGGAAAACATCGAGAGGAAACCGACTTGCCTTAGACTCAAAAAGTCGAGTGTCAGGCGCAGAAGGCTTATCACCTACTTGCCTATTACATTGACAAATATATATTTGCCGGCAACGCACTCGCGAGCCCTCTGGCATTGAGAGTGTCCATGGGCATATCACTTAACAACAAAAAAATGATACTACGTTACTAAGAGCAATTAATTAGTATTTTTCTATTATTTCTATAAATTTAAATACCACGGCATTTAGCAAGACAATACTGTATATTTATGAACATGTCAGCGAGAAGTAGACTAGATTGGTGGCTCGTGACTTGGAGTCACGATTTTTTACCATTTTAACTGTTTCCCAATGATCGGTAGCTTGTCAGTCGCATTTTACCTGAATTACGACATTTTTAATTGTTTAAAACGTTTAAGATGTTTTAGGTTGCATAATAGGCTTAAGTTCTCACTGTCAACAAGTGTTTTGGTTTTCCTATGTTTTTTTTTAATTTTATTTTTTTATAGAACTGAGGGGCCAAACGTTCGGAAATACTTCTCAATTGTGACTATCCTAAATCAATGAAAATAAATGCCTTTGAGTTTTTCACGAAAAATCTAATTTAATTAATAAATAATAACAAATCGTTTATTTGCAAAGAAAGTGGTACATTTAGATCGATTAGTTATAAAAATCAGCACAATCAGCCATATCAAAATAGACATGCAAATGTCATATAATAAGAACATTAATATAATGTCATAATAATAAGTTAAGTTATTTATAATTGTTGTCAAACTTATGGTCTTAATACTTGCCAACGCTATAAAGGCACCTTGTTTTTAAAATATCACCTTCCCCTTGAAAGCATTACACGGCAGTGATCTATAACTTCTAAAAAGGTGGTTTAATAGTTTGATAGCCATGGCGTAACAATTTTTTCTTCAATATTAATTATTATTAGAGTATTTTCTAACATACTAAAAAATATTATTATTATAATAATTGTAAGATTTCCTTGTTAATAATATAGGAATGTCATTAAATGCTCTGTGTGACTATCTAACTTCCCGGACGTTATATTAAGACTATATTCAATAAGAATTAAAATTAATTATTATATATTTATAAAAAATAATTAAAGTATTTTTAACAGTGCAATGAATTCGAAATGGAAGACGTAAAATACATCTCTGTTACAATTCCAAATTCAAAAAATCAGAATGATAATTTTGAGCAGCCATTTCACTTGTTATTATATAAGAATGTCATTAAATTTAACACCTCACAATAATAATTATATTGTAATACAAAGTAATTAATGCGCTCACTTTATTTGCACTTGCTATCATATAATTTTACGAGTTTCGATTATAATTGGCATTTAACGGTAATTAATGTTATAACGATATCCTTAATTCTTACGGCCGTTCATAAACGTACTATAAACTCATTCTCATTTTAGGTCGTTTAAACATAATAATATAAAAATAAAATAAATAATAATTTTCTTTGTAGGTTAAGATAATTTTAAATACATACTTGATTGTAAAAAATAATTAGATGTTAATAAAATAAAATTATAAACATTAAAAAAAATGATAAAAAAAATATAATATAAAATACAAGATACTTTTAATTTAACATTTATATTTATATCATCTCATTATTTCTAGATTTGTGTGCCCTTTTTGGCAAAGGCCTCCTAGAAATGCCGCTATTTCTGTCTGCACTCTGCCATGTACCACCTGCTGTTTCATTAATCTGGTCTTCACCTTCTAAATTGTCTTCCTCTTTAGCGTTTATTATACCTCGGGCACCAGTTCTTCTTTCTCCTTCCTCTACTTTTCTGGTACAAAACATAGATAATGAATATAATATATATAATAACACAAATTATGAAGATGTTGACATTTTCCACCTTACCAAAGAGGATGGGAAGAAATATTGTAATTAGTGGGAAGTCTTTGACTTAGCAGTAGTAACAATTTAATTTTTCTTTAAATATTAAGTTGTCGTTTGTTTAATGTTCAATTTCAGTTTTATGTTTTTTTAAATCTATTATTTATGTTTTCTGTTTCATACTTTTGTTTATCAATGTAATCTGTTTTTGCTTTGTATATTATCTAACTGTTTTCTTTTATAATATGGATTTGTGTAGCTGTAAGATTACTTATAAATAAATAATTATTTAAATAACATTCATTCGTAGATAAACAACTCAAGCGAAGCGATCAAATGTCAATAAATTCACACAATACAAAAGCTCACCATTTATGACTCTATGAAGTTGAATAGCGCACATAAACAAATGACAGGCATTATCGTATTGTCCAATAAAATCCATTAGCACTTATAAGGATATGTGGGAATCACTAGAAAGTTGTCATAAAACCGGATCAGCGCCGAATTCGTCTCGCGAAAACACGTGCGATCTCAACAGGTTTTTAACTTTTAGGGTTTACCTTAAGATTATTTATTGTAACCGGAGACTTCAAGATACTCTAGAGCTTGGGGAAGTGTCTTATCGAGGTGAAATTATAGTTCACCGTTGAAAAGTTTTGATATATTTTCGTTGTTACAGTGTTTAGACGGCTCATTTTAAAAATTTCTTCTTAATCGTTTGTTCTGTACAAGAAATATTGTGAACGAGTATCGGAAATTGTAACAAATTTACGTACTTTTAGATGTAGGTATTTAGAGACAGACAGGTTTTGATTTAAAAAAAAAGAAGGTATTTGTTCTGTAATTACGCTATATTGGATTTCGATAATTTTGATTATAATAAACTGTAAACGAGAAAATTTCGGTAGTGTAATAGAACGCGCTAACGGAGTTATTCCTTCTGCTAAGGATATATAATATACAACTTCTCGATTAATGGAGTTTCGTGCCCATTCTTCTCCATATGAAACCTTTTGGAAGGAGCAACTAGTCGTTTTAAAAAAAATATGTTTGCTTGTAATTTTGACTTTCGAAATTACCTTTTTAATAGGCCTAATTGAAATAAATGATTTGACTTTGACTTTTGACCACTAGGGTTCGGTCAGTGGTTAGACTGTTCGAGGATCTTTAGGTTGTAGGAACTGTTCACCTTCACAGTCATGTTCGTGTTCTTTAATTTTATCCGCTTTATTCCAACTTACGCAAAAGTCTAAGTTTTAGAGATGTTGCCTTTTGAATTATATGAATAATAAATAAATAGTATATTAGTTTATAATTTATTTTCAGTGGAAAAAAAATCTGAAGTTAATTAAAATTATTAAGTTATTATTATGTTTCATCATTAGTTTCTTTTTGGGAAAAGGGATACTTATTTAATAAAATCCCAGAAGCTGTTTTATCTCTGCCTTTTAATAAATTTAAGAAAATCATTACAGACAAGCTGTGTAAAAAGGCTTACTATAAAGTTAACGATTATCTGGTTGATAAAAGGGCCTGTATCTTATGAAGGGAGGGGAGTGATACCTGTATCATATGTTCCATAATAAACATATTTTATTTTATTTATGTACGTTTTCTTTCAATTTAAAGTGAAAGTTGTGACTAAATCCCTAATAATACTACACATGTGAAAGCCATCGCTCAAAGAAATCATGAAACATAAGGCGATTTGAAACACAATCTCTCGTATTATATGTCTTATGAAGTTCAAGTTCACACAGGCGAATCCCATTAAGGCACCTGATATAAATAGGAACAGCAAGTGTACGTATCAAATTTAATCTTGAGAAAGATGTTACAAAAAATTAGACCTCCAATGATTTATCATTTGTTTATATAGTAGACTAACGGATCCGATAGAGGTTGTCCTGTACACACGTCTTACATATAAAAAAAATAATAATGAAAATCATTCTCGTATAATTAATAATTGAATCAATATCATATCTGTCCGGGCTGGATAGAATTTAATTACGAATTCTTGCACAGAAGATTTATATATATACCAGCTGTATAGATAAATAACCTAGATACCGACTGCAGCGCCATCAGCTGGGCTGATTTGTGAATTTAAACCATCCAGGGTGCCACACACACGCATACAAAAAATTCATCCGAATCGGTCCAGCCTTTTAATGTCACTGAACCCCTCGTTCAGTGACATACACACGTACAGTAGAATTATATATATATAGATATATGAGCAGTGTTGGCCTGGTAACTTCAGCGTGTGACTCTCACCTCTGAGGTCGTAGGTTCGAATCCCGGCTGTACAGCAAAGAACTTTCTATGTGCGCATTTAACACTCGCTCGTACGATGAAAGAAAACATAGTGAAGTATGCTTTAGACCCAAGGCCTGTGTCCAGCGCAGAAGGCTGATCACCTACTTGCCTATTATAAAAAAAACGATCACGGGACAAAAACTCAAAATCTGTGTCCCAAACGACAAAGAAGTGGTTTGTTTATAGTACATATGTACGTATGTAATGGTGAAGTTAGCCTTATGATTGTACAAGAACAAAATATAATTAAATAAAATCTCTTGATTTATTTAAAGCCGCGACAACATGGCACCACAACAAAAAGAAACAAAAAAAAAAATTTTTTTTTAATGGACTTTATTTTTGATACACATCGTACTAAAGATAATGTCATATTCACCCTTGATATTCTGCAATTTTTTTATTTAAATTTAATTACAAGTGTTTCGTTTGTACGAACCGTAAATTAAAAAAATCGTTTACAATACGGGCCGTATCGTCGGCATCAATCAATTTTCATTGCCCACATCTATCAAGATTGTTATCAGTTAATCAGTTAGTCGATTTACTTCTTCGTTACAGTCTTTTTCCCAGGATTGTTACGCGATTGTTGTGGGAATAATAATGTAAATAGTTTATTTAAATAAAATAATTCCCAGTACAGCCCTCTCCAAGTGTAGCCCTTTAATAATGGTTTGTTTAAACATGGATATCTGGGCTGTCAATATTCATGGCGGTGATTAGTATGCCAAACAGATATAATATTGACAGCAACCTTCAGTTTGAGGGGTCTAAATAAATTGTTTTTATTTATATTTTTTCGGAGAAAAATAGGACTCAACTAATGCCTAAGGTACAATAAACGAAAAAGAGGAAGACAACTTAGAAGGTGGAAGACCAAATTAAGAAAGGTGGTACATGGCAGAGAGTGTCACAGTGCAGACAGGAATGGCGGGATTTGGAAGAGGCTTTTTCCAAAGGGCACACAGAACCTACCACCCCGCGACGGCCCAAGCCGAGATCCGAGTCTCGCAGGAGACACCTTTGCGCTAGTCGCGGGAAAGCCCATTCCGGCGGAGCTATGCTCCCCAAAACAGCCCGAGCTGAGCTGTAAAGGCCCTTAAGGCCAATAGCGAGATTCCATTAAAAAAAACAGATACCTAAAAAGAATGAGATAGAAATTCAAATGTGTTTATGTGTGAAAGTATCAGAAATAAAAGGCTATTATTATTATCATTTATCTTTTAATATAGCCATTAGCAAGGTATTATAATAACCTAAAAATTATTGATATTTCAAATTAATTAGTATGAAATCTCTCTTAAATTGCAATATAGGGTAATTTCAAATGCGCGAAAAAAACGTGTTAAAGCAATGAAAAATTAAATAAAAACTGGATTGTATGAGCGTTTATTTGTTTATAATTTGTTTAATGTTAACAATTTCGGACCGTTTATGTTAAAAGGATTAAATTTATTTTCATATTTTTGACCGACTTAAGTTTATTAACAAACGGTATAGCTGTTGCAATAACGGTACACCTTCATATTGGCACCTATGAGCTTGGCGAATGCTTTGTTTATAAATTATAATAATTACTTGCAAATAATATGCATGCATTGTTTAGAAATTTCATCACCGCTAGCTTTTACCATATATAATTAAGAAATGCTTCGGCAATCTGGAACTAAAGGCTCAAATAGAGCAGTATTTTATGATGCATCTCAAAACGTTTGGATTTCTTGATTATTATCTCGTATTAATTACTTTGATTACCAGGAAGTGACCTGAAGAAAATCCAAGTTATTCTGATGTATTTCCGATCCATTATGGTATTCAATCCTTTAATAGGAACGTATCTGTCAGTTAACATCAAGCTTTATTTATTCAAGTATTTAAATGCCCACTGATAGAAGCCCCTATAAATACGAAATAAATTCAAAAGCTATGGGGTCAAATGGATCTGTGCCCTCCGAACTCGGTTCATTGAGCATAACAGCGCCATTCAACGGTAGAAGCCCGTAGCGTTCAGTGCCAAGTCTAAACACCGAACGCGTCACACGCGCGGATCGTGTATCGGAATCGAGCGTATATTCGAATTACGAAATCCTTGCATACTCTGCGCAGCGTTCGGCGCGAACTTTGACAGTTGTTTTTGACATTATATTTTCTTTTTAATTTTAAAAATGTGTTAGGCCTGTGATTTTCCTGATTTAACGTCGTGATTCCAACATGACGTCTCTATACGAGGTGAGTGTGACATTTACTAGCATTTAACTTTTTGTTTAGTAAATTGTTTTAATGACCTTGTTAACGCTTTTGTTGTCTAATTGCCTGCAGACACAACAGTTATTAAACGAACTTTTATGCTTTGAACTTTTTAGTTGCGATGTATAACTCTTTGTTAAAGGCACGTTAGGTATTGCGTTATAGCTTAATCACGATCTTATTACAGCGTTCGTACTTGTATGGTTAGAAATGAATGTTTACAAATATACACCGGATACAGTGTTTAAAATACCGTTCTGATAACTTATCTTTAGCTTTTTTTTATCTATAGATATAGATTATAAATCCCGATTCTGAATAAACACTATTTGGGTTATAAGTTTTGAAATTGATTAAATAAAAAACTAGAGGTAAATTTGTTTTGGCTCGTTTAATTTGTTTTAATTGAATGTAGTTTAATTAGTTAGATTAATTATTATACCATTATATTAAATATTTTTAGTATATGCCAGATTCTATATTGTCAAGTTTTATTGTATATTGTTTTTTTCTAAAAGGACTGTCAATTTAGATTGGCCATTAAACCTGAATATTCTGCTCGTGTTGGTTGGAGTTGCAGCTGTGTTATCGTTTGCCGGTCTTACGGTCGATTTCCAGAAGTAAATATTTACACAAGTTATTTAACGCTTATCGTATATTTTAACGGTTTTTCAAATATACCAGCGCCCGTTCTGCGCAAGATTAAGGAAGCCTAATCAAAATAAGTTACAAAAATATTACATTTTAAAAAAGGTCCAACAGTTGTGCGAAAGAATACAGAATAACAATTTTACTGTGAACATAGTAAAATGTCGACTAAATTAAAAATACCTATATACTTTCTACTTTCGAACTATTGACACAAATAAAATACCGAATAAGTAAATAAGTAGATTAACTTGTCTATTAATCTTATTAGCGTATTATAAAACGGTAACGTGCTCTAGTACTAACCGACTTCATAAAGGAGGACTTATGATCGCGTCTCTGCGCTCCTTCTCATATCTGCCAAAAAGTATTTACGCTATGATAAACAAATATGTATGTTACTTGTAACTGGTATTTTATTTTTATGATACAGGCGTACATTTAAGGGGAGTTGTGTGGTATGTTTTGACATTACTGCGTTTCAGAAACGTCAGGGCCAGTTGACAAAGTAAGGTAATCCTCCACCCTTTAAATTTACTAAAATTCAACTAATATTATTTTCATTTTGAAAAAAAAATTACGTAAATATGAAACAGATATACAGTTTTTATTGCTCTCATTTATGAATAGATCCAACTGGCCATGCTGTCTCAAACTATTTATAGTCTATGCAGAAATTTGTCAATAGCGCTGTGACAACTTTTTAAAATTTATTGGCGCATTCACTGTCGTTTACAAGACGTTTCGTTTGTTGCTTTAATATACTTACGGTAAACATACTTAACACGCCTGAAAGGTTTTCGTGCGAAAATGGAAAATAGGTTTAATGTGTTTCAGTGTCAAGTGTCATCTGTCAATTTCAACTGTTGGTCCGTCAAGGAAAGTGTAGCGTTGTGCTTTATTGACATACCCAGGTGCGGCACTGCACGATTTGGATATTTGTTTCTTGTAAACAGATGCAACTTCCTTAGAGAGTTTGATATTGGTTAAATAGGCATCTCCTGGAAAGGCATGCCCTCCAATAGGCCGCGTCCATCACTTGTGGCCAACCATCTGTCCACTTCTAGAAAATAAGAATGCTTAGTTAGCCTTGTCTATGTTATCCCACCTCTAAGTACGTTGCGATCATAGCAACAGCCTCGACACCTAACATAGGAAGTAACATTTTCCGATGACAACGTCACAACTGTACACAGTTAATTCGCATAAATTATCATTGTAGTCACGATACAATATGTTATTTCAAATGTTTGTTTTGCCTATTACAGAGTGCAATGCACTTCGCCATAGAACTGGCTGCTTGTTAGTAAACAGTGCTCACAATAGTCGAACCATTCGTTACCAAGTGTTGACGGAAGTCTGAACATCTTTATATTCTTCGTTTAATGTTCTGTTATATTAGGTGTGAAATTGTATACAATAGTGAGTATGCTACATTGTCTTGGTATACTAATAAATTTCTTTATTTACAACTAATCTTGTCTCAACAAAGACCTCCAAATGTCGCCAATTTGATTAATCGCTAAGCTTACTAGCACAGATGGAAAAATTGAAAGAGTTCTTCTAAATCTTTCAATTTTTCCACTCAGACAGAGGTGGTGTACTAATAATAAATATAATAACATAAACTTAATGTGAACCTTATCGAATATAGTCTATTTTTATTTTATTTTTTATTCTAAACCATTCTTATGTCATCCAACTAGTTATTATTCGGTTATTTAATTGTAAACACATTATATCTACGCTAATCATCGGTCATCAAATTTTTGCATTGAAGAGGCTCCAAAACTACTGGACCGATTCCAAAAATTCTGAACCATTTTTCTTACATAGTCCTTAAAATGTGTATTATAAAACAAATGCTGATAGAATATAAGATAAAATAAATATATATTAAATTTCAATATAAATGAAATGACAAAATTCCGACCCAATTCAAGATTCTTAAAAAGCCGGCAATGCAAGCCTGGCAATGTGAGTGTCCATGGGCCATATCATCCATATCACTTAACAGGTAAGACTCCTGCCTGCCTGTTACATAAAAAAAATCTTATTTGTACTGATTGTCCTTCCTAGAAAAAAGTTCACAAAACAGACTGCGACTTTACATGAATTACAATCCCTAATAATTATGGCTAATAACTAATAAGTAATATTATGTTGACTTAATTTTCTCCGATACTAGTGGAGTTTAAACTAAGGTAATGTTCATTAACAGTCTTAATGTAGTCTTAATGTCTATAATGTTTTGACACTATGTTCGTGTGTTATTAACTCAAAAAGGTTTTGTTCTCTTTAGGCGTCTTATTCCTGTTATATCAAGAAGTTGGATTGCCTCATTCACATGGTTATGTAGCCCGTTTAAAAGTACTATTTTTGGTCTTCGAATAAAACACCTCCGGGCTTAGAATTTCCTAAAAAGTTCTATTATTGTCAGCACCTTCTATAAGGCTAGGATAATCTCGTAGAAGTGGTCTATGGAGGTGTGCCTTTGTTTTTGTTTTTAAATATTAAACTGAGAAAATAATAATTTGATATAAATATCTATTTTAGATTCAGTTACTAAACTCCATCAAAACTTTTAACATCTATAAACACTTTCTTTTTGTAAACATTATTAGATAAAAGTCGTAAAATTTTGTAATCACAGAGAAAGCTCTCAATAAGCTTAAGCATAATGATGGGTATCGCACAACTATTTTGTTAAGTAGAGAAAGTTGTATCGCTTTATCATTTCGATATTGAGTACTTCATAAGTACTGTTTCAATATTGTTTGAACGGAACTAACGACTTCACAGTAAATTAAAAATCTGATACCTTTATTGCCATATAAAGCTATATTTTTATTTTTATCTAGCCTCCCAAACTTCGTTTCGCCGTAATATGATGTTTGAATTAGCCTACATTTTTTTAGGCTACCCCATTGAGACTGTTTGCTTTTTCGAAATCAAACTTATTTTTATTTTTTTTATATTATTTAAAATTTTCTCTCCATAAAAAAACTTGCTCAGAGTTGAAGGAATAAAAAATACTCGAATTGGTCCAGCCATCTCGGAGTTTTGCGCATCATACGCAATCACACGCGTGAAGCCTAAATAGATTAATTTAAATCCTAGCACTATAGGGGGGAAGGGGGGTGGTCTGATTTGGTGACGTCAACGCTATTATTAACTTTTCTACACATATTACCCACACATTATCTATGCTTGAAAACGAATCGCATTTTTGAGGATTCCTACAAAAAATTTATGGGGGGGGGGGTATAAATTGCAGTAAATCTGCTTACGTAATACTTGAACGGCCCCAAACAGGTAAAACTGATAACCTCCTTAGTTTGAAGACGGTTAATATACAAATTTGTATGGTAAACTTGTGTATAGTATTGAGGTGACGTCACTCACTGACTCACTGTGCCCATTCACAAATCCTACAGATTCCTCCAAGAGATAAGAACTGGTTATCGTGGGGTGATCAAACGATCAAAATTGCTATTCAAAGTTTTATAGGACAGGATTCGTGATTAAATGAGGTCCGAGACAACTGCACAGTTGCTAGATATTTCGCTTTAAATATACAAATTTGAAAAATAATTATTAATACACTTACTTTCACACCATCATACAACACAGCCGTATTAGGTATTACTTAGTTATATGTATATAAGAGAGTGAAACTCAAATTAGTTGCAAAAATATTTATTTTAAGAACATTTAGAGTTTGTTACTTCGGTTGAAAATCTCTTTTATCCTATTTCTTTTATAATCAATCCTAAATGTACTCACAACTAAAACATCGTATTCAATTAAAGAAAAAACTTTTTAACCGGATTAAAGTTATGTATTATTATAAATTTACAATTATTTAACATAATTATAAATTTATAATAATACATAACTTTCATCCGGTTAAAAAGTTTTTTCTTTAATTGAATACGATGTAATCAAAGAAAATACTACATCGTATTCAATTTAGAATAGATAATTAATAATCTAATTTAAGGAATATAATTATTTCTTTACATGTATTTAATATATTTTTCCATTTATAAATGTTTGAACCTTTTGTAAATATCATGTATTCCATCTTTGGCTTCATCTTTACTATAATCGTTTTTTGATATATCATTTATGTTAGCTGTTGGATTACGAAATAAATAAATAGGCAGTATTCTGTTTTGTCATTTGTTTTTAAGTTAAATAAACGCGAACATGATTCAAGGAATAGATTAATGAGGATTGTATTTGTACTAGCACCTGCGACGCCATTTTGTAGGAGTCACGTTTAACCACGTGCAAAATGTATGAATTAAATCGCACTCTTACGATATTCTATCGCTAATATCTTATACCTCAGTAACAGTAACCCCGATATCATTAACAGCTAATTTATATAACATACTGACCTTAATATATGATGCACCGCAGCATAAGGTAATAGAATTTATGGTTGTCGTGGTATCATAATTAAATACCCAGTTAGAGAAAGAAGACTTGCTATCGTGCGACTGCCGTATCTCAAATCCAACGACGGGAGCTTCGTGAGTCAATGTTCACGTTAAGTTTCATTTCTGAATATTATCCTTTACTTTTTATCGTCTT
The DNA here is from genome assembly GCA_905332375.1 of Pieris macdunnoughi. NCBI lineage: Eukaryota > Metazoa > Arthropoda > Insecta > Lepidoptera > Pieridae > Pieris > Pieris macdunnoughi. The sequence goes on from CAJOBZ010000085.1 coordinate 67,375, forward strand.
AGGGTATCTCTGAAATGTTCTGAAAGAAACAATCGCTCTTATGTTATTACTGTGACGGATAAAATTTTGTGAATGCTAGAGTTAAGTAAATATTTAATTACAACGATAATTAGGTTAGGTGGGGGAATGATAAGTAACGATGAGTTCGTTTGACTTTAATTTACATTATGCCTTAAAACAGAAGTGGCAATGGGCGGGGCATATAGCACGATGCACAGATAAATGGTGGTCTTTAAAGACAATTATATGCATAGGACGAAGGATAAGGGGGCGACCTAAAAAGGTGGACAGAAGATATTGAAGCGTTAGCAGGAATAGAATGGAGAAAGAAAGTCATGGCTATCCAGATATTTAGAAAAAGCTGGAAGAGACCTTAACAAATCTAAACTGGAATTTGTAGTGACTTTAATGATGAAAATCTCGAGATTAAGCTGGAATTTTTTCCAAAAATCTATATTATTTTTTTAATATGGTAATCTAAATTTGTACCAGGATTTCTCGAATTCACGTTAAAAATTCTTGACGGAAGACATTAGCGAAAAACGTGCACAATTAAAATTTCGTGGTATATTTTTAAGTAATTATAGTGTGTTAAATTACACAATTACATTGTTGTCGTGCTCTTCGTGGCCTTCTCTGTGCAGTTCATGCATTTTTGTCATAAGAATTACTCTCAATTATATAATTTAAACCGTCGTGATTTAGTCGTTATTTTTGGTTGAATTACTGGAAAATTACGTCAATTTAAAAATAAATTCTAATTATGATAAGAGGCTTATAGTGGTTGTTATATTTTAAAAACATAAAACATACACAAATTTTTCTTATTATGTAACTAAAAACATGTTTTACTAAACACTTATATTATATAAACTGTTGGCCGAGGTACAATAATCGCAAAAGAGGAAGACAATTTAGAATGTGTATACTACACTAAAGAAACAGCAGGTGGTACATGGCAGAGAGTGGCACAGTGCAGTCAGAGGCGGGATTTGGAGGAGGCCCCTGCATAAAAAGGTCACAAAGATACCTAAAAAGAATGAGATAGAAATACAAATGTGTTTAAATCTAAAAGTAAATGAAATAAAAGGCTAATATTATTATTATTAATATATATTACCGAAGAATACGAAAGGAGACTTCAGCAACACGTCAACTCCCTTCGGGCCTCTTGGAAATGGACTTCGTGTTTAGGCTGAGAAGGGAAGGGACTCGCCGCAGTTAGATAGATTACGAGTTACGGAGAAAAGAGACAGAGAGAGAAATCATTAAATTGGCATTCCCTAATTGCCTCAAAATCATTTAATCAAAGTCAAACAATCTCATAAAAGCCTCTCATAAAAGAGGCTGATTGCAGATGAGTGAAGGAAAAGAAAAAAATATAATGACTAGAAAACCATCAACCAAGCGACCTCTTTTAAGGCAATCATTTAGGTCCTATTTTAATGTACAGTTTTTCATTATAAATCCACATTTAATACCTTTAAACAGAGATATTGTTGCACATAGTCTGATTACAGCCACAAAGTCGCTTATTTCAAAAAACGAACAAAACTTTAATGTTCTTATAATGTCAGGATAAAAAATTGCAAGATTATTCTTGTAACTGATGCCTTACAATTAGACCGTGGCTAAATCTGAGTCATGGCAAAAAAGCCTACAATACTGAGTGGGTTTGGTATTTGAGTTAGACCAAATTTTATTATGCTAATTTGCCAAAAACAGTTTTATGTTTCATGGTTCGCCATTTTAGTGCAAATGCGTATCACGAAACGTTGGCGGAATCAATTCATTTTTTGAAATATGGAAGGCAGACCAATTTAACAATACGGCCTTAAGAATAGATTTGGCAGGAGGCTCATCTGATGTTAAGTGATACCGCCGCCCACTGACATTGCCAGAAGGCTCGCAAGGTCGATGACGGCCTTTGTAGGAATTGGTACGCTCTATTCTTTTGTCTAAGTCAAATTGGTTCGGAAATACTGTGTAACTTTCGTTAGCGATAGAACAGAGAGCCCGATCCCAATAATGAGATTATAGATTTTAGAGAGAGACTACCTACAATAGCTTTTTCCCCTTCCGAGGCCCTTTCATCTTTAACCACTTCCTTAAAAACAAAATTATCACTAACATTTCAAAAATCACTTTACATACATTTACTAAACAACTCAAACAATATCTTGTTAACCTGTCATATGCTGATACAGAAAATATTCTGATTGTGCAAAAATAGTGTAAATATAAACGTGTAGAAATCATTAATGTAATTTATAAAATACTGTTTACGTGTCAAAAGGAAGAGACTGGCTGCCCACAACACAGGGAATCCTAGTGGGGGCCAGTGCACTTTACTCAATCTAAACAACCTGTATATTGTGTATATAATAAAGTTTTTTCTTTTTCTTTCTTTCAATAAATATTAAGGAGTGTAGGACTATTGGTTTGAGCGAATCTCATCTTTAAGGATTTACCACGTGCACCAATAGTGTGCTATCTTATATTTATATTATATAATCTTTCTATGTGTTCATTTAACACTCGTACGGTGAAGGATAATGTCGTAAGGAAACCAGACTTAGACCCAAAACTCCGATGGCATATTCAGGCTCAGAACACTTTACCTACACGCTTATAATAATATCATGAAATAGATACAGAAATCCGAGGCCAAGAGGTGTTTTTTTTTAAATTATTGTATAATTTGGTCTTGTCTAAAATTAGCAAACTTATAAATAGCTTTAGCCTAGTCGGTATTGATTTATTTAAAAGGTCATACTTATAAAACTATTTTGTTTTTTGTAAGGTGATCGCTGTAGGCCAAAACGTGGGAGTTCTTGACGCTTGACTGAGGTTACAAACAGACTCGTGGGATAAAGAAAATAACTAAGAATCTTTAAAACATATATATATATATAGAATGAAAGAAAATTTCACATATTATTTTAATAATAATCGTCTTATTAATAATACTATATAATTATAATTAAGGCTATAACCATACGTATTTAATAGAAATACATAATCTAATTAATTATATTGGCTTATTAAATTATTGTTTAAATTATCGACGATCTTGAAGTGTTAGATGATACTAAGATTTATTTACAAGAGTTTTATTTTCAATATTTTTTGACGAAAACATTAGCAAACGTCATGACTAAATGCTTTTGTTTTTCTTTTAGAATATATATACATTTTAATGGTTAAATTTATTACCATTAAGACTATATTAAGCTTATGAAGCCCCTTCCGGAGTACATAATACGTACGAACCGGAATCAATAAAGTATGTTGATCCAACCTTATTTGAATTGAAAGATAAAAATGTCGGCGTGTTCAGCATCCGGCGATACAATTCTCACAAGACTTCATCTATTTTTAAGTATCGCTAGACATATACTACTATAAAAGAACCAACGCTAGAGGATTTGGTTTTGGCCTCAGATGTATCTATATCGTAATCATTTTTTTTAGACACCGCGCCGTTGATTTTTTAGGAGTAAAGAATGCCGGTTTCCTCACGATTTTCTTTACCGTACGACGAATTTTAAATGTACTTATAATGTAGGTTTAATATGTAAAACTATTGTAACAAATCGATGAATTCGATAAATATTGTCTGGAAATTAAGAAATGTCCTGAAAATACCAGATCTTTTTTAAAATATATTATCTATACTGACATTTAAGAATACTTTAGGTATAATACTTCTTGACTATTGCTAAAGTCTAAGCATTCGTTTTGATGAAACCTTCTTAGAAACTAAATTTAAACCAATACTAAAACACCGAATCAATTGATTAGATTATCCATTATATAGAATCGACAAATAAACGTTTCCATGGTTTCCTAGAAATCAACTATCGCAAATCGATTTAATGTCATCGAACTTGACCTTATTCTTATTACATCATGCTTTTGTTCCAGCTATTTAGCACAGATTATGCTGTAATCATTGATAATGTGACGTTTCATTGCGTTGACTGTCATATTATACAAATAATAATTAATGTTACTGCATCCGTGTAAATAAGTATACATATTTACACCGTAAGAACAGTGTTAGCCTAGTGGCTTCAGCGTGCGACTCTCATCCCTGAGGTTCGATCCCGCGGCTCTGCACCAATAGACTTTCTTTCTATGTGCGCATTTAGGCAGGCTGATCACCTACTTGCTTATTGACAAATGATCATGAAACAGATATCTAAAGCCCAAATTTAAAAAGTTTTTAGAGCCTCTGATCTATTGTTTATTTTTTTTAATTTATTTATACCGTAATTATTGGTGTGTATGTTTTATGAAAAAACATCCGAAATCAAGCCATACGTTTTTTACGATTGTCTCCTGCTGCGAAAATTATGTCATCATTACTAGATTCAAAATCCGCTTCTCTATAGCACCAAGCGATTTATTTGTAACCAGTTCAATCCAAATCAAACTTTCCAATTGACCTTTGCAAATGTGAGCTTATTGAACCATATAGTCCAAGGGTAACGGGTAGAGACTTGAAATCCGGTGGTCACGCAGTCGATAATTGCAATAAAATCAATAGAATACTGTTATCATAAGATTATGTGGCGCCACAGATTAGGCGATAAATCTGTATTTACTGTCGCAACCACTTAAAATATCAAAGAACCGCAATTAATATAGATTATAATTTATGAGAGAGAACATACTAAAGAGGTTTGTGGCGAGCAGATATCAACTCTGTGGTCGTTAGAATCGGTTGTGCTGCTGTGCACCAGGTCTTTGGTAGGTGTAATAGTCCTTGATCAGGGAGAGAAAACATCATGGAAAACAGACACCGGAAGACTGTTGGCTATAAAAAAGTATACTCCTCCCTCAAAGTCCGGCAACGCAACTACGATGACTGCCCTTTTTGGGCGTCACATAAGCTCGTTAGCCGTTATAAGTAGAAGAACGAGTAAGAGTTCCCACAATTTTAGGTAATTTTGTGGCAATATCCGAGAGTCTTGAATCATATTGCGGAATGATTATATCAAGCCGATGAACAATATCTATTGCTTGTTTCAAATTGTTATTGCATTGACATCATGGCCCAGGCATCGGCATGGTCACGAAGTATGATTCTCAGAGCGGTCGTTCAACCGGAACTATTTATGCTTTTTGTCTACAACTTATCATTATTGAAAGCTATGCACGGATATCAATGCGTCAAAGATTTTTCGTAATCGATTTTCTATTGGGATTCCCCATGTTTTCTCGACTGTGAGCAATCTGTATTTTAAATGTAAATTAAAAATTCATGACATCGCAATTATTGTTGATAAAACAACTTATAACATACCCGTAATTATTTGCTTGTTCTATATTTCATTGATAATTCTTTATCATTAGAATTTTTTGATCAGGAGGCTCATCTGATGTTAAGTGATAAGTGATACTGATACCGTCACTCACATTGCCAGAAGGCTCGCAAGTGCATTGCCTGCCTGAAGAATTGATACGCTCTTTTCTTGAACCCTAAGTCGAATTGGTTCGAAAATACTTCACTTACTTTTTTGTGCACATTGCAAGAAAGAAGAATCCATGTGCGTTCGAACGCCCGCTCTAACGGCTGTTTTTGAGGCTAATACGTGTGAATACGTAAAGGAACTATTTCCTTCCTTCTATTTCCCTCTCATTATAGAGCATAAAGATAAGGTATCAAAATATATGTCAACTAAGCGACTAGATCGCATTGACTGCAAGTACACAAGGTTTTTTAAATTAAATTCTTTATGTTTTTAAATAATTACGACGGAAGATAAATAGACAGTTAAATATAACGGCGTAATTACCTACTTCCTTATATACAAAAAAATAATACTGTATATAAAAATTTATTATTCTATTGTGGTCTGTGTGTAAGTTTGTTGTTTGTTTACTTCTATAAAAATACGTCTTCAGTCTCAAGTCAATATCTCCTGAAGATAATTTTCTGGTAACAGTCTGGATGAAATTTATTCGTATATCTTTAGGTATATAACACACACATATTTAGATTATATTTTACTTGTCTGTTGACACTATGTGTGACATTTGGATTCGTAATTTTTATGTAAGTTTAGATAAATGCATTAAAGTCCAAATAGTCTTTTTTTTAGCATTAGAAAACAAAGCTAGTTTTGCGATGTTATAGAAATACACAATGGGCATTATGAAATAACACAAATGGGGCATTGTACGGCTTGTTAACATGCGTGATGGTCGGGATCACAATAAAACAATGGTTTGGACCACCGGCTGTGCATATTTACACACATTTGCATATCTTTAAGCATTTAATTCTAATTAAGAATCACAGATATGCGATGCTTTATACGTACACAATTTAGTGGCGTTACGTTGTGACCTCTGTAGGCGTTTCAGTAATACACGTAGATGATCAGCCTTCTGTGGCACAGATAGACTGTCTTTCACATGATTTCCTTGTGCCTGTGTTTACGTACGCACATAAATATCCACTACTCGGGATTCGAAGGCGCGAACGGCGAACACTGCTTGTACCATGGTTCTCTATACTCGTACATAAAGCGCCTGCAGTCCTATTTTGTATAGTAAAGCAAACTCAAAATAACTTTATTCCTATAGGTAAACAAGTACACTTATGAACGTCAAAAAACAAGTTAAATTAATTGTAAATTTACATTTACTACCAGTTCGCAAGTCAAGGGCGTAGAGCGGGCAAGAAGAACTGGTAAGAAACTTTCCGCCACTGTTTTTAATCGCAAGGGTCACCTGATGACATGCTCATCGCATAACATCCATACCACCCTATCAGAAGGTTCGCACTTCGCAAGTACATTGCCGGCCTTTTAATAGAGTTTTGTGTATAGGAATTTAAAAGCCTCATCTAAAATTACATATAAATGTACATATGTAATGTATGTGTGTATTATTGATGAAAAACAGATCACGTTTAATCAAGACGTATTCCATGTATGACTCATATGCATTGCAATACATGTTAGGCAAGGCATTATTGTAGACGCCCGCGTTGAGATTAGATCGCCTACGCCCTTTAGATTAACTGACAAGTATATTTTAACCGACTTAGGAAAAACGTAGTTTTCTATTCGACGTATTGTATGTGAACATAGCTTTTACGGACCAATTTAGATGCTCGGAGGTGTCAAATGATTTTTGCATCGAATACGTCTCAATTTTTTGTTAAGGAGTTGTTCGAATTAATAGCTGAGTTTCATCATCGGACTCCGAGGCAGAATACGAAATTCCATATCTCCTTTACGTCCGTCGTTTTACAACTGAGCGCTTTTAGACGCCAACCACCACTATGTGGAACCAGCTGCCCACTGAAGTATTTCCGCACCAATTTGACATATTAGCTCTCCAAGTTCTAAACCGTGTGGCGTGCGACTCTCATACCTGAGGTCGTAGGTTCGATCCCCGGCTGTGCCCCAATGGAATTTCTTTCTATGTGCGCATTTAACATTTGCTCGAACGGTGAAGGAAAACATCGTGAGGAAACCGACATGTCTTAGACCCAAAAAGTCGACGGCGTGTGTCAAAAACACAAGAAATCAAAAATTTCCAGTCACTGACTTTTAATAAATTACTATATAGTTTGTGATAAGAGAAATTATTTTACATTACAATTGGAGAAAGTCGATTAATCTTAAATTAATTCAAAACATTTGAAATCTAGATTTTCTTTTATTTTCAAACTAGTTGATCGTTATAACTCTCACTTTCTCGTGTCTGATTAAATTCCGTTCGCCAAAACAGAATTATATCAACTAATAATGCGAACATTCGATCCTTCCGTCCCACAATGTGTTAAAATCCTTTAGCAGTTTTAAGGCGAGTCTAAAATAACGACTAGTTGTCCGTTATCTTACGGGTCTCCGAATAAAAAGTAGTTACTCTAGTTATGTAATCTAATATTAGTTAAGTTACATATATATCTATATTAGTAAATAATTAGAAGCGTCAACCAAATGTTAACAATCATCGCCCACTTAAAGCCAAAATGAGACCTTTAGTTTTTCACTTTATTTTATAAATTGTAAAATAACATTGTTTCCGATAATGTGCAAGAAGGTGTACTATACTTGTATTGAAATGTCACTTAGATTTAAGAACCCTTAAATAAAACAAATTAGTTTTTGTTAAAGCAGCGTCGCAACCCCACTATCTCTAATGTTATGTTAGTTATAAGCTCATATTTTAAACGATTAACGCCCGAACCCAATAATCAATCCACAATCTCAGATCAAAAACAATCTGAGATCAGATCGTGACAGTCGATCGATTTCCTATCAGCATCCCAATAACCAAACCGAAGTACGAAGACAATCCATTTTTGGCGACGGATAAAATTTCGTTCCATTTTACCGAGTTTTCACTCATATTTGATAATCAATGTACACCAAATAAAGTAAATAAAACCGTACAAATAACATTTAAATATACATGTGTATGTTTAAAACATATTACATAACAAACAGTTTTTGTAATTATTTAAAAAACTGGTGTAAGTTAAAATCTGTTAAAATAATTAACTGTTGAAATCGAGCTTTCGTCAACTGTCATTTTCCTACAAATGTCTATCCACAGACACCGATACGACCTCCCATGGATAGCTTGTATCGACAGATGGCTATTACAATCCGTGGATTGGTTCTTGGTACAAATGTTACAACATTTGAATTAAGATTACTATCTCAGATGGTGGATTATGGATTGAGATAGGTTATTGGGTTCGGGTGTAAATCCAGTTGACAGCCAGAAATCAGCTCATAATGTTTGTTTTTCATCGTAGACAAAGTAGTTACGGTAGAACTTATCCAACGTATCTCAACCAAATATTATAACCTCCAAATGCGAATCCTCAAACTCGTTGTCTCGAGAAATGTTCTCGACTCATATAAAAATGAAGAAAGAGGAATTTTCAAACACTGCAAAATACTGCATAACAGAAAAAGTAATTAGATGTCTTCTAGTCGAGCACTTTTTCGAGATGACATAAAAAAACGTGTGGACGTACAGACTTGAGCGGTAACGCAAGTTTGGCTCTGTACATCGAGAGCACACAACGTATACGGCGAGAGCACGTTGAGGTATTTGCTACCGCGGATAATAAATGGTCTACCCAATCAGTTATTAGATTGCCTAACGCCAACAAACATAAACATTAAATTAAAAAACTACTTTTATATGCATTTGTCGCGCTCCTAAACAAGACTGCTATGGTTACATTAATACAAACCACAGCGGTTTTCAAATGTAACATATTATGATTGTATTTTATTATTTTGTAAAAGAAATAAATTTAAAAAAAGTGTGTGTGTGTCAGCTACGACGCACGATTGGAGTTTACTCCTTACGAACGATAAAATGGCGATAATGTTCTGTGGCTGTCGACCATATTTTCATACTAAAGGTGGTAAGAATATATGTTTTTTATAATATAAATGTTTGTAGTTGTAATAAAACGTATCTATATCATCTATGCCCAAATAGGATTTTCTTTCTGTGACCAAAGTTACCTTTATAGTAAGAGAAGAATAAGAATGAACAATCTTTTTAGTTTTAATTTCACTGACCATTACTATTGACAAAACTCTATGGCACGCTAGACAATCTACTTTTATTTTTTACACCTGTCAACACTGACAATGTTGTAACGTGGCTGTCAAAACGTGAATTCAAAATAGAAAAGTCTGTGTAATGTATTCCATCTCATTCTTTTACACGTTCAATCCTACAGATGTATATGTTTGTCTCTTTCTACATAACGCCTCAACTTTTCGTGTTACACTTGATTTTACTCCTCATAAAATTTCCGTACCGGGCCTTATAACTCAAATCATTTCTTAAGGAGTAAACTCCAAAAAAACTAAATAAAAACAAGTATGTTTTACCTTTAATTCTCAATAACAAATGAATCCTTAATACTCTTTTTTATTTACGGGCCAGCATTATTTTAATTTGTGAGCTAGAAACAATACAATGTAATAATTAAATAAGAGAACCACAAAGAGGAGTTTTATCTATTGAATCATTGTTATGTAGAAAATTTATAGACGCATAAACATTTAAATTTAGTTAATTGCCATATATTTTTAAGTTTCGTCGATTTTATAGGCAATCAATAATTATTTTAAAAAGCACAATTTACATCCAAACTACATCGTAAAATTTAAAACATAGTTTGCATAAAGGACTTTATGAGTTAAAGAAAGTCGTAAATCAATATTCTAAAAAGGCATAAAATTAAGTATTCTTGTTTTAAATAATAATTTTATAACGTCTAAATACTTTAGAATCCAGTTAGAATAGTTTTCAAAGCTATTAAACTAAGATTGTAATTCTATTAAGTTGAAATCTTCTCTTTTTTATTTATTTATCCTTTATTTCAACGGTATTTGCATACGAATGATTAATTGCCAAAGACAATGTTATGATTGAAAAATTATGTAAGTGCGAACTATTTTTGGCCCGTGCCAGTCCTTTACATAAAAAATAAATTTATTTAATTATTTACACTTCGTTACATTTATACAAAAACAAATAACATAATTTATAAAAATTATAAATGAAGCAACGGGCGGTCTTATCGCTAACAAGCGATCTCTTCCTGGCAAAAGAACTTCACTTAAAAACATTACAGCCGGGAATCGAATCTACGGCCTCAGGGATGAGAGTCACACGCTGCTCTTTTGTCCTTTACATAAAGTTAATTTTTAAACGATGCTTATTAGTAAAAATATTTTATATTGTTATAATATTTTTTTATTATTTGTATTCACAAATACTTCAGAAGCAAATACAAATGAAACAATAACTAAGTAATTATGAAGATTAGTAATACATAGATTTATTTCACATACATGAATACCTTATGGTCGAAATTGCAACGAAAACCATTTGAAGGCTTTGCGCCTACAACCTGTCAAAAGATCATGCCTACACGCACAGCTAGTAAATCACATGCGAAAAGAACAAAAGCTATTGTTTAGGTAGTACTAATGTTACAAATAGCAGCAACGTGTTATGAAAGAAAATTACATGTTCCTGTTCTGTTACCATAAAATTTAGGATTTTTTATTTATTTATTTATAAGTTCTAAAACAACGTGTATGCACAAAATTGTACAAGAAAATATCACATCACATATTTTACACACATACAACATCGATTATATTAGAACATAAGCGAGCTAGCACAGGAAAAAATTTAACAAGCAACCACAAAAAAAAATAAAAAATATAATATACTATATAATATCTAAAACTAAATAGAAACTTAAACCTCATTAAGAGGATGATAAACAAAGAGTAAGTTGGAAGATTTTTGTAAAACACATCAATATTTTCATCGACGTTAGTAATCAAGTTGTAACAGCGAGATAGACTTGCTGGGCCATTAAAAGTTGCAGATAAGCGTGCCGTAGGTTTTATGAAGGAGAGTTACTGATTTTAGTCTCGACTCTCACTTAAAACTTGGAGTTAAATCTCTTCTTCCTTTGGTGCCTCTGTACTGGAGCCGTCAGTCTCGTGAAGCCTATGCCAGATGCAGCAACTCTTCCGCAGTCGCAATACCCGAGCAATAATAATGTTGCGAAGCCTTGATTATTGTCTTCCGTTCAGTTTTGTAATTTAATACAAATCAAGAGCGGACCGTATCTCCCTCCTTATGGATTCTTCTATGTGTTTACCATAGTCACGTTATATGATGATTTGATATGTTCAAAGAGTTCCGAGAGTTACGCCGGCTTTTTCTCTCTGCCTACAACCTCGTCTTCTTTGCCGATGAATAGGGATGTTTACCTTTACAAATTTAATGACATGGAATAAGTCATACCTGTATCTTATATTTTTTAATATATATTTTTATATACTCCCGTTCTCTCGGGATTGTACCTCATATAAGTCAATCAAGTTATTCAGCACATTTTAATAATTTTGAATGTTTCTTAATTAAAATTTGTTATAATAATCGTTAACCTTTTAGTCTCTTCCTTAAATTAATCAGTCATGACATTTGAGTGCAATAAATGAGCTTTTTATTAGCAAAAAATAAAAAATATTATTAAAAGTTTAAACTTTGTGTAATAAACTCACTAAACCTTGCAGTTGATGTCATTACAGAGTAAGACAAATTACATTAATCTAGATCGTAGATTTAAATGGTATCACCAAAATTGTTCACTTCGTGAATGGCGTAAGTCTGGTCACGAAGTATAAAACGGGTCAAGGGTAAACTTTATTAAATAGTTTGTATGTCTATAAAGAAAAACAAAAATAATTGCTGCTGAGCAATATACCCTACAACTTAAATGTAGATGGGCCCTTTATACAGATGACAGATGGTCTAAAACAGTACCCAAATGGAATGGTTCCAAAGGAAAAAGGAACGAGGGCAGACAAATAGAGCGATGGGCCGTCGGGATCGAAAGGGTAGCTGGAAAAAATTGGATGACGATGGCACAAATTAAAATAGGGTGGAAAAAGTTGGAAGAGCCTTCTCCCAGACAGGGGCCTTTATATATAATTTTTTTTTTAAATGTATGTCAATAAGATGTGGTTGAATAAAGTCTTATTATTATTATTGACTAGCGGACCCGACAGACGTTGTCCTGTCTTAACTGTGAATATTGATTTCGAATTGGTATAATTAGTTAATTACCCCTATCGAGTTGCATAGTTATGCAGCTTTGTAGGAGTCAAACGCAACATTTTTATATTGTTGATTTCGATTCCATCGATTCCGTTCGCTTCTCTTGTTCAATGTTATGTAAAACGCCATAAGGTTACATCAAAAAAGTTTGAATTGAATTAAATTTTCTATTCTAGAAAGAATCTTCTCCTGACAATAACAAACACAACAAAACACGAATTAGCGAAATCGGTCCAGCCGTTTACGCGTGAGCCGTGACTAAGGGAAATAGGGATTCATTTTTATATATATATAGATACGTCAATGGTATGTATATCTTTGATATAAATTTATCTGAGAAAATTCATAGTTTCAAGAGTGAACTAAAGTTCGCGTGAGGTCTCGTGAATCTAAAGTTTAAATATTTATGAATAAGATTGTCGTGTTTCATTCTACACACTAATGCCGCTCTTCTCCATTTTAGCATTTTTTTAATTATTGCGTTTCCTAAAAGTTTTGCTACTAAATATATTTTTAGTCCTAGCATGCTCTTTTCAATTTTCCTTTACACAATATAATAATAAATAAATATAATACTCTAAGTTTGTGTTTTTATAATAGCCAGTTATATGACTGAGATGGATCGATATTACGCAGAATCTTTAAATATTCACTAACAAAAGCTATATATTGTAACATTATCAATGAAACATTTGTGAACCAGCAAGACTGTCCAGGCGCCAGGGTGGGGTCATGAACGCCGTGACCGCCCCTGGTTCGTACCACGACATACTGGTAATGATATTGAACAATAGCCCTGATAAGTTGAAATTCACAATTCACAGATAAATGATTGCGCCTACAGGCTATATTAGTTGCTATTATGCGGATACAATGGACTAATCTAATGAAGGACGATTGATAAGTGGAATGATAAACGGCCTTTCGAAAGCCTTTAGCCAGTCTTTGTGTATGATAATTTTCTATTAATATATCGTGGAGTGTTGCGTAGTGTTTTTTGTTAGAATTAATTTTTATCAGAGACGGAGGAGAAATTTACAGGCAATGTTTTTGAATAAATGTACCACATATCTAGTGTGTTATTGATAACTTCTTCAAACAAACTATTTCATCCATAATACTCTTTATTACAGTAGGATTTATATATTGGAGACGATGTAGAGCGCATACGATGAAAGCGCAGGAAGGCTTCTGAAGAGCAAATTAAAGTCAACAAAAGGAAAAAGCCTACATATCCTGGAACTGTGAAGAAACTGTAGTATTAAAAATAAATTGTGTAGCAGAAACAAGAGCCAATAAAAAACCATATCTCTTAGGTCTGACTGCACGCCAAAATGTAGGCGAAGCTGTGAAAACTTTAAAAGCTCGTAGATTAACCGAATGTTGTGTTTACTTTCCTTAACATTCGTTTCGGCAACTTTCACCGCCCCATAAATGATACCTGTTCCGAAGCATCTATTGATTGTCATTATCACTTATAAATAAGCTTACGAAAGTGAATTTGACACGGAAACCAGAGTTTTTATAATTCATACTGCTGTATCGGGTGTCTCGATATTAAACACTAATGATACGTTACACCATAAGTACACGTTCGAAGAATCATTTACATTAATTTAAACCTATAAAATCATCCACGTATAATCAAGTAGTAATAAAACAGGAAATTGCTAGTAATTGACGATCGTATTGCTATAAATTTTAATAAAAGAACTTCTTAATTTTGTTTGGTAATAATTGAATTTGGGCATCACAATATTTACGATTTAAAAGGTGCCAAACAAAGTTTGAATAAAGAATTCTAAGGACCTCGTACGAATGGGGATGAAAAGGGCACGCGTGGTAAGCAGATGCTTCACAGTCTCTGCATCTGCCCGACACGTGCGATTCTGACCCTAACCTAGTGTAAAAAGACCGGTTTGAAATGGAGGTCACCTGCCGAATGCTCTATATTATTCCGGAATTATAACGAGATACGCCCAACACTTAAAGATGATACGCGTAATATACCGATTTCCCCAAATTATACAATACGTATACTAAACTTTTCTTATACCACCTTGTAATAGTGACGGCATACACCGCCGTCTTTTCAGGAATCATCGTCATTAGTAGGCAAAGAGCAGATTTTTTACGCTCTATCTTGATTCTTATAATAGATAAACACTTCAAAAACAAAATTACGTCTCCTTGAAACCTTCCTTTGTTTGTCAATTTGTCTTCTAAATTGGGGTTGCGCTGGGAGACAGCGTTTTAGTTAACACAGTGAAGGTAGAGTGAGATTATGAAATCGTATGATATATTAATAACTTTTGAAATAAGAACTAATAACTGATACAGCAATGGTAGCCTGCAATCGAGATTAAAGTGTTTTATGCAATATAATTGCACAGGATGTTATAAAACTGGGTATTTGCAGCGTTTTGATGATAGAAAATAACTTTATTTTATCATAATGGAATTTATATGTTGCAATCGTTCTTTATGTAAGTGTAAGCATATTTTTTTCTTTATGGGGCAAAAGGAAAAGGAGCAGGGTCATTTAGAATTAAGTGCTAACCGCCCATGAAGACCTGTAATACCAGGAGACTAACGTCTAAAGAAAATGGTATGATATTTTCGTAATGCGTTTGGAAATACCTCTGGTGGAAGCTGGTTCCACAGCGGTGCGCGTAAAATTGCCTTAAAAACACTGTCGTGGAACCAATTGATACAAATAGTATTTCTGCCTTGTCAGCCAAAATTCTATAGGCATATGTCCAAACATTTCTACAGAGCACTTCCGTGATAAATACGATAGAATATGCAGAAGGATCCTACATATCTATCAATATTTTTATTTAAAATGAGGAAAATCAAATACTTATGAAATATTAGTTAGGAAAGGGATATGTGTGAAAATAACACGAGCACTTAAGAAGGTGCAGCGCTAATTCATACAATTCCTCACAATCGAGTAGCCCGTAATATCGCAGCACACAACTCCCGGAACGTTTTGTATCGAAGAAGTCGCATAGTCGCCAGGCATTCATGAATATACAAGGTAAATACATAAAACTGCAAGATTGCTAAAACGATACGCCGAAAGTCTCTATGGTCTGCTGTAAATGTCCACCGAGTCATTTTTCATCACAGCTTTAGTGTAAATGATGAGCACAAACGTGAGACAGGATATTTGTTTCTAGTCAAGCGTACTGAATAGGTAACTTTTACCCGAATTCTCTGAGGATTTCAATAAAACGTTAACGTAAGCGTATATGGCCATACATTGTCCTAACAAGGGTTATCTGTCAGACAAGTTTGTTTGGCCTTGTAAAGCGTCTTGTTGATCGTAATCGCCTAATTTACGATCGTGCGACGTACTGTATTTTCTTTTATGACCCGGACATTGGTTGAAATGCATTTACAGTAGCGGAACTTTGTGTTTTTTTACTAAGTTCTACGTACATTAGTATTTTTAAATTTAACAAACGATATGCGATTGTCTCTAATGAGGGTAGATGAAAATGTACGTAAAGATTTGCGAATCAAATTCAATGGCCATTCAATTTAATTGATTCAACTGCCATTGAAGTTTTAAAATACAAAAAAAAAACAATTTTTTGGCACCAAAGGAAATTTTTCATACAACTGAGATGCATCTACCCTCATTAATAATTTTCGTGTATCCTTTACTTAATCAATCCCATTTTCAATATTAGGTACCCCGTTATTCCAAGGTCCAGTTCCATTGAAAAAACTACATCCAAACTGGGTTTAGTCTAACTAATTATTTAAATCGCTTAGAGAATTTAGCGGTAAGCTTGCTGCTAACCTTAATATTAATGCAAAAGATTGGTAATTAATACATAATTTGTATTTTTTGTTATCATATTTAATTGTAGTTTATAACTTCCACATCCAACAATTATTGTTATAATTTACCGGAAAACATTCTATTATGAAGGTTTTTCAAGATGAAAGATTACGTTAATTACTATAATCTTGCAAAATTCAGGATGCCATTACTTATAACTTATAATGCAAAATGTTGCCTTATAAGTTATAATTTTGAATTTATTTTTGAACCCTTTTTAAATAGAAGTCTCGACCGCGTCTATGGTTGTGTTTTTTTTAGTTTAAACTAATAGATATAGAGGTACCTGAGGAATGTCTAGGTATTTGATTCCATATGATTTAATGTAAATTTACTGGTGTATTATTGTTCGGAAAAAATCTTGATAAAAATCTACATCGCCGAAGTTACGGGCCGAGGGTAGTAAACCCTATAAAAAGGTTTTACTGATGCGTAATTAATTAGGAATCTCCGAACAGGAATGCCGATCAGTGCTCTGATGCGTTTCGTGACTCAACACTTTTATTATTCGCACGAGAGATCCTTATTTATAAAAACTAAATCAGTCTTGATACACTTTTAACTACAATATTTTAGAGTTGTTTTTGCCTAGTGTTTTGAGCGACTCTCATCCTAGGGTTCGAACCCCGGCTGTGCACCAATGGACTTTTCTGTCTATGTGCTCCTAACACTCGCTGGTAAAGTAAAAGATAACATCGTGAGGAAGCCGGCAGGTCTTATACCCAAAAGGCGACAGTGGGTGTCAGGCACAGAAGGCTAATCACCTACTTTCTCATTAATAAAGATCACGAAATATACAGAAGTCTGAGGCCAAAGCTGGGGGAGGTGGTCGCGCCCCTGTTTTTTTCCTATTTTACGAATTACTAAACAGATTTTATAGTCTAGTTATATTTAACAATTTGTAAGGAGTAAACTGTTTTAAAAACGTATATACTTTTTTTTTTTTAGCAAGAAGCTATTTCTTAAACGATTTTTTATTTTTGCTTAATTGATTATTATCTACACCACATAAAATACTCTTTCCTTTTGTTATGTTAGATTTTTCAGTATACATTTGCAGCTGTAAAATGGAAGTTTTACGGCTACTACAGATACCGGCAAACTTCTTGAGCATTAAACTAGGGAGTGGGGGAAAGTTTGCGCATCGCGGGACACAAACGTCAACGGATTTACCAATCACGTGATTGACACGTCACTCTCACGCCGCCGCACACCACCGCCAAGTGTTACCTAAAAATCACTTCTGCGCAGGCAAGGACATTTGTTCAAGATGTTTGCCGGTATCTGTACTAACCTTTCAAGAGAAATATCTATAGACTAGATACAAAGGACAAGCCTAAAAATGAGGCTAAAAACAAGGCGCAATAAAATAGCGCGTATAAATGTACTGATCAACTTGTTGCCGGACTTAATACCAGTAAATAACTATTACGAGTTTTGGTTCAATTAACATCACTTTTTTGACACTTGTATCACATAAATAACTCAAAATAGGTCCCCAGGCTGAGTCATTCCGCATATATCGAAAGCCTGGGATACAGCCAAAGGCTACGTCTGGTCACTACCCGTCTTTTACATTTGTAAGACAAGGATAGCTATGTTTATGCCACTGTGGGAGAGCCCTGAGGGATTTGAAAATCGCTCAAATTCAATTGTTTTACGCACGCAAAACAATTTATGCCTAATACGCGTATAAAACCCGGAATAAGCGGTTGTTATTATTATAATCTATTTCTGAATGTACACAAATATATTTAGACTAATTGCAATTCGATAGAATGTTTTAGGGAAACGTCAGGGAATTTAGAAACGTATATATATATCGCTTTAAGTCCCGTTTCGGAATACCCTGGATCAAAATGTAAGATGAGATACAGGAATAATAGTTTCGGCTATGTCTCCTTTCAAGACTTCACATCAAAGTGTGAAATATTGAATTCTCTTTTCAAATAAAATATTTAAATTTCCAAACGTTTCACATCTTAAATTAAATGAACCTTTATTTTAAAATACTTTAACTATACCAAATTAAATGAGTTCTAAAGAAATTGAATTTTATTTTAAAACACTTTAATTAACCCACAAAAGATATTCTCCATTTTGTCAAATTCTATATTCTCTGTGGATTTATTTTTAGATCTAACACTTTCTATTAAAACAGTTACCATACTACTAATGCATATGAATCAAATAAACAAGATGATAAATTCATGGGACTTATGCAATTACATATAATCAACAGGATAGAGGTCAAACTCCTATGATGGAGTGTATCAGCGGAGGTAAAAGTTAATAGCATTTAATAGTAACAACGGTGATTTTGTATGAAGGTGCAATAAATCATGGAAGCCACCCAGGCGTGTCCGATGTGGGTCGACCACAATTCTATACTGGGGAGGTATAGTGATGAGCAATTTATCGATAATCTAATGCTAACGATGTCGATTCCAACGGCTATTTGAATAAATGGTTAAAAACGATCTGAATTTTTTTGAGGTTTATATTAAAAAAGAATACCATCTTACGACAAACTTATTTAAAATTCAAGCTACATACTAAATCTAATCATAGATCCTATGTATTGATTTATGTATGATTAGATCATGGCAGATAAATAATTTTGACATAAGACAATGTATGGCTGCTCTTACCTTACCTTACCCACAATTTGTATCAAAACTAAGCGATTAAAAAGAGTGGCGAAGAGTTTCTTGCCAATTCTTCTTGCCAGCTCTACGCCCTTGACTTACGAACTGTAAATTTAGAATCAATTTATCATGTTTTCTGTTGACGTTCATAAGTGTACTTGGTTACATATTAATTTATTTAATTCTATTGAACAGTAACTTAATTACTAAGACATGATGTTTATATTTGACGATACCTGCATCCTTTCAGAAATAAAGCACCATTTAAACCGCTCTCAACATCTACCTATCGATTTGACCGAAAGCATATTTTAGGTGCAAAGCTTTTATAAACTATGCCTGACATAAAGCTTAGAAAGCTTCTTCTTAAAGGGCCATCATTCGAAGGTTAGCGATCGTCATGGCTACTGTTGCTTTCACCGCTTTTAGATTCTTCAAGCATTTGTTTGTGGCCAGGTCTCGTTCTATCTTTCCTTAAATAGTTGAAGGAGCTGCGTTTTGTTACGTAACCTGAAGAAAGCTTCTATCGATATTTCACCCCGTCACTAAGAGAGCTTTCTAGTGCTTTTCGCGCTGTCGACGGAGACAGCTTATCCTCGTAACATCAATGCATACACAATGTAGATTTGGTCACGTTTCCAATTGAGATCTCAATTCTTGTACTTCTGGACACGATCGTGAAATATTATCACTGCGCCACGTATAACCCAGAAACGGAGTTTATTTGGTTCATGTAAACGAGACAGTTACTGATATATTTGTTCTCATTATAAATTCAGTTGTATGTAATCCATATGTTCGAATGTCAGGTATTTTCTTTTTAAATCAGATTATATTTATTATTTAAGTTAAAACTTAGTAATAACATTTGGTGTGTAACATTGTTTTTTAATTATATTTTTTTGTATTGTGTAGTTTATATTGTTTTCAATTATTACAAAGTCTGGATATTTTATTTGCATATATATTTGAGTGTAACATTAAAATTAAATTATATTCATTTAGTATTTTAGTTAATTAATAACAAACTTTAATGAATAGAATATAAATTTATTACTAATGTGAATGAATTAAATAATTATATTCGTTACCAAATGGCTTTATGCCGTGGTCTTTGCGGCAGCTGCAAGCCAATTGACCATGCTCTGATATGCCTAAATAATTAGATAAAGTAATACAAGAAACGTCGAAAAGACAAGTTTAAGTTGCATCCGATTTTCTTTAAGACTTTCGATTTGATAATCTTATGAATCGGTGCTATTTATTATTCTGTTCCTACTAGTTATTAGAAAATCTAGCCTCGAGCAATCTAGATTAGCACTTTCTTTATCCGTCTCTGTAGGCCAATTTGTCAAGTACCAGTTTTAACCACCTTTATGAGAAAAGTAAATTCGCAAAAATCGTGAGCTTGTGGCAAAAATGACTACACTAAACATCACTATTATTTTCTTAAAACGTCGTTAAAAGTAGGCCGTAAAATTTGACAACGATTCTGTTTTGTCAATTTACGTAAATGACACTGACTCCTTTAATATAGGGTTCAATGAACCCTGAATCAATCTCTTTGTATGAACTTGGAAATTTAAATATTTGCTAGTATGAGTGATGGGTACGGCATACATGTAACAATATGATAACGAATGAGGGGAGCCCTTGTGAGAACTTTTGATAGATATTTTCTCTTATTAATGTCACAACACAAAATCTGATATTACAGATGGTAAAAAAAATATGACATAGGGTACATAACACCATGCCGTCAGCGTGGCGGGAAGGATTTTTTTAAAGAACAGCGGCAAACAAGCAGGAGGCTCATCTGATGTTAAGTGATACCACCACCCACGGAACCACCATGGAAACATTCAATAACGCGCTTGCGAGTGCGTTGCCGGCCTTTTAATTGGTACGCTGGATTGCCCTTACATAGGTCATTGCAATGCATGTGCTCTTTTTAATTTTATGATTGAATATAGTTTTTTACGTCGGTTTTTTCTCTCTGCCTACACCCTCTGTCGTCTTTGCCGATGAGTAGGGATATCTACCGATTCAAATTTAATGACGTGGAATAAGTGATACCTGTATCTTATATTCCATAATAAACATATGTATTTAATTTTTTATACTGTAAAGCTACTAATATAATATTATCAATATTGTAACTAACACAATAATAACCATTACTTACGATTGTCTGCTTTAATAAATTGAATATAATTATTGTTATAACGCGTACGTGGATTTTCGTACTTTGAATAAGAAAAGACTTCTGCGCATCATAATGCAAACAATTGTATGGAAATAAGAAGAACTTTGGGCGGAAGTTTCGCTTTTAACTTCCAGGCTTATGTTTTCCTTCAAGCGGTATTAACCACTAGTTCATTTGGAACTTAACCTTTGTTTACTATTGCGAGTCAGTTGCGTACAAAATGTCAAATCCGTGCAGTAATAAATGAGATAAATGTATTATATTATTTGAAATCACCGTTGCGAATAGGATTCGTAAAGTACTACACAATAATGTTGTGAATTTAACCAGGGCCCGATTTACAGGTCTGGAGGCCTCGAGGCAACAAAGAAGTGGAGGCCCCATATTATTTTCCAAATGAAATGAAAAATAAATTTCAGTCGAGTTTTTCAATCAATAATTTGCGAAACTAAGTAGATACTTTTAGTATTTAACAAACATAAAAATATATCAAAAGAAAAGTTGTTTACTAGTGTTTACTAGTCGGAATTTAAAACTTTTTTTTTCCGAAGTCTCTATTGTGGAGGCCCCGGGGCTGTGCCCCGGTTGCCCTCCCCTAAATCCGGCTCTGAATTTAATAGATCTGTTTAAACATTACTAAAGTTATTTTATACAATAACCTATGCGTTTGACTTGACGTGACATGTAGTTAACATACAATATATAAATACAGATATATATTTAGCAGTGGGCTTGCGAGTGTCCATGGGCGGCGGTATCACTTAACATCAGGTCAGCCACTTGAGGGTTTACTCCAGTTATATAAAAAAAATATTAATCTTTTCATCTTCTCATCATTGAACTTTTCACTGAAGTCCTCTTTACGCTGTGCTCAAAAGTGACAGAATACTTTAGTTAAAACTACACTGATTTATTATTTATAAACAGTCACTATTTATTTATTACTTAAATATATGTTTATTTATTTATCAAGACAAATCACAAATACAAGATAAATAATAATTTATAAAAATAAATAATAATTAATAAAAATAATTAATAATTAATAAATTATAATTAATTAATAAGTTATAATAATGGAAGTGTCCTTAAATGTTTTCACGGATAAGATATATATGTAAAGTATGAGTAACACAACTAAAATAAAAAGAAATACAATAGCACGAAAATGTAATCACACCAATTTATTTTACATGAAGACATTAAAAGCAATGAAAGCAGAAGCATTACACACTCTATATATGGGCTCGAAACCCGATGTTGGAATAGAGAGTTGGAAATAATTAGCCTGTCTCTCTTATAGTAATGGAATATTTGAAATCGGTTTCGATTTTATTATTAAAAAAAAATGTTTACACTTTATTACCTTATTCAAAAACATACATATAAAAAAATAAAATTAAAAAGCAGGTTACGTAAGTTATAAGGCAACGGGCGGCCTTATCGGTATCAAACGATTTCTTCCAGGCAACAATATATTTCATAACAAAATTCTTTATAATTTTATATATTGTCATCAATTGGGATTACCTTTTCAAATTTCGACATGTAGGGTGTAATTATTGTTGTACATTATGTATGTACGTTTCTGAATTGGTTACGCTTGATGAATAGATAAATTGTCTTAAACCGTGCGCATAATGGATAAGCGAGCGTTTGAATCAGTATTTATTTATTTACACTTATTGTCTTATACAAAAACATACATATAAAAAACAATTAAAAAGCAGGTTATTATGTAACAAGGCAACTTATGTTATAAGGCAACGGGCAGCCTTATCGCTAACAAGCGATTTCTTCCAGGAAACCCTAATATGGAACAATAAAAAAGAAACACCTAAAAAGGGTAAAGTACAAGTGCATAAAGAATTACCAAAACAAAAACTCATAATAACACGTAACTATAACTAAAATAAATTAAAGAAAAAATAAAAATATGTATAAACAAAAATTTAAATTCTATAACGATTACAAATATTCCTTGTTTTATGTGCATTGTCATTATTAAGCCTTTATTGCTAACACCGAGTGTAATGTATAAACATTGTTTTAGTTACATAACCTAACTTAATCTAATACATCAGATGTGCCGGTTTTGGTGATCAGCCTGTCCTGTGATACATAGACTGCTCTTCTATTTTTTTCTAATGTTAGCTCTTTTCCAAGTTGTGTCTCCTATTCTCTTTATATCCTCAGCCCATCTCTTGCTCTGTCTTCCAAATGATCATAAAACCGATACAGACATTTGAGGCCCAGACTTAAAAAGGTTGTAGTGCTGGTTTATTTTTATTTTTTTTAAAGACGTTTCATATTTTAATGTTAAATTATTTAGTGTATTTGTTACTGTAAAAGCTCGAACTGCAGTAAATCCTAAGATATTCCAGTAAAACCTAAGATCTACCAATTCCTAATGGTAAATGTCCCAAAAGGTTTGCGATTCGAACTCTTACCACCATTCCGTTGGTAAATCTTAGGATTTACATTTATGGCACGGTAAATGTTGAAAAACAAAACATAGACTAGCATATGTAAGCATTATTTTTGTATTTCGTTGTTAAATTCCAAATAGAGAACTACTGATTAAGTTAGATAGATATAATAGAGATTGAGATATTCAGAGATATACGTTATGTGTTTTTTTTTAAATAATTTAAATAAGTTGGTATTAGTTTGTACTTATTACTATCATATGATACCTGAATAATACTATGTACTTGTTTTGTCTTATAGTTTATTTAGGTAAATAATTAAGAATTACTCATTGTTTTATTCCTAAAACCAACATCTACCAGCTGACAGTAGTAAAACCTTGCATATACTGAATTCGAATGGTAAAACTTCGAAAAAATCGTCGTATTTTCAGAAATACTTACATTTACCAACTCGGTACGGTAAATCCTAAGACTTACACTTAAATCTTAAGATTAACCGTAGTTCGAGCTTTTACAGTAACATATTATTATTGTTATATAAACAACTAACTAACAGAAGAGTCTAGTGGCTTATGTGTACGTGAGTCTTTGAGGTCGTAGGTTCAAACCTCAGCTGTGTACCTATGGACTTTTCTGTCTGCATGTAAACTCGCTCCTACAGTGAGGAAAAGTAGTGAGGAAACCTAATGCCCAAAAAGTACTTGCCTATTAAAAAAAACTAAACTTATACAGAAATCTGAAGCCAAGACCAAGGTTTATCGCGCTACTGGGTTTTACAATTAACATATTTTAAACATAAAATAATTTCACTCTTGTTTGTTACAGGGAAAAACGGTTATCCGACCGATAGCGTTCAAGCCGTTGGGCGGGCGGCTCTCTGCGGGCGGGGAGCGATATGGGTCTACTCCAGTGTTGGCAAGTCGTCCACCGTCACTTATGACTCTATATGGTAGTAAGTAATTTACTTATTTTATTTAAGAAAGTTTTATAACAATTAATAAGACATTTTTCAGACCGCTATCTGATTATAAGAAGGGATATATTACATTTTGTAATTTTTGGTCTCGTAATTTTATCTATGTGAACTTATTAATTACATATAATAATAATAAAATCCTTTTATTTCATACTTTAATTATTTACATACATAATTTATTAGATATGTACTTTACATTTAAACACATTTATATTTCTATCGTCAGGCACAGAAGGCTGATCACCTACTTGCCTATTACATTAACATATGATCATGAAACAGATACAGAAATCTGAGGCGCTGACCTAAAAAGTTTGTAGAGCCATTGTTTTTTTTTATAAGTTTTATTTTATTAATAGCATTTGCGTTTAGGTTC
Source organism: Pieris macdunnoughi (assembly GCA_905332375.1). Taxonomy (NCBI): domain Eukaryota; kingdom Metazoa; phylum Arthropoda; class Insecta; order Lepidoptera; family Pieridae; genus Pieris; species Pieris macdunnoughi. The sequence continues at coordinate 92,517 of CAJOBZ010000085.1, forward strand.
CTCAGACGTCCGAGAAGCTCGTTGGTGTGGGTCACCACAGCCAGCATCGCTGTCCGCCTTGCCACCTCCTCCGCTCTCCGCACCACTTCATCAAAGGCATCACTCCGCTATAGTGTAAGTTATTTATTTATTTAAATTTCACCAGCATCAAACAAGTGATTTAAGCAGTGTAATAATTAAGTTAATTATCCATGGATATGTGGTTCTTATTTTTATTTAAATTATTTAAAACTGGATGACCAAGCGAACTTTTACCGCCTAACAGTCAATGAATGTCGTGTTACAGGTTTGCTGAACTTTATGATTTTATGGAATTAATACAATGAAAAAATAAATATTAAGTTCACTACTATCACCAAATTGCAATACTCAACATTACAATGTGTTATAGTATATTTAAGGAACTTAATATATTTTTCTTAATTTACACAAAATAAAATTCTTAACGCATGCAAAAATATTTGAAAACCAATATAATATGTCTTTTGACTGACTGACATTATTCTACATTAAAAAAATATAAGGTACGACATTATTTGAATATTGTATATAAGCCTTGTCGATTCGAAACCGTTTTTTTTAATACGTTCTTTAAATTGAGAGTTTACCGGATAAACATTAAATGCTTGACAGTTACGGAAGCAGTTCTTTTATTTTACTTTTTCGGTAATTTTCTAAAGATTTGTATAATAATAATAAGATCCTTTATTGCTGTAAAATACTTATCCTAGTACATAAAAATGTGAAGTATTATAAACACTAAACAATTAATCGACAAGCCGGTTAAATTCTGTTTTACACCTTGTCCTTGGACATAGGCCTCCACTAAGAGCGTCCACTCTTCTCGGTGTCTAGCTTTACGTAGCCACATAGGGCCAGCTGCTTAACTTATATCACCTTCCCATATTTTTATTTGTCGTCCTCGTTTTCTTTTGTCATAGCGGGCCATTCCTATAGAACTACAAATTAAAACCATAAAAATCCACCCAGCCGTTCTCGACTTATTGTGTTCTAACAACAACTCTTTGTTGAAACACCTCCAATAAAAAAGAACTATCCTAGGCATTATTTTGCCGTTTTAATTCAAGACTAATTAATCCAAATCAAAACTAATTTATTTCAGCCAACCATAATGAAGTCAATATCATTAACTCAATATTAAAGCCTCGGATTCATTACAACCATGCACCGCATAATATTTTTACCAGTAATTGCTGGTACTATTTACTATAATTAATGATATCGCTGATGTAGTTGAGTAGACAAGAGCTTAGCCGTGTACCATCGAGCTGGTTAGATTAATGATTAGTGACGGATAATTAATGGTTAATTACCTGAGCGCAAATCTTATTTCTTATTCGTGAGGGCGATTCAAGTTGATAACGACAACGTTGTTAGAGGGGCGTTAAATTTATTTTTTAATAATAATAAAACGTTTATCTAATATATAAAATTCTGTACAATGTTCGTTCCCATACTCCTCCGAAACGTCTCGACCGATTTTTATGAAATTTTAATGCATATTCAGTAAGTCTGAGAATCGGACAACATCTATTTTTCATCAATGTTAAGGGTGGTCCCACCCCTAAAGTTTTATTTTGTTAGGCAAACCTTTTGTTTTTTTTATGATACAAAAATACATACAACCCTTAATGGTCACCCCTCTACCATCCTCCCCTATTTATTTATAGTAGATAGTTTTATTGAACCTAAAAAAATTCCTAGAAATAATACGTATATACATGGCAAAACGACGTTTGCCGGGTCAGCTAGTATAACTATAAAAAAAACATTCATAATAATAAAACTTTAAAACAAATTTAAAAAGTTTGGTCCCTGTGGCAGTGTAACTTCATTTCTGGCAGCATTTCCTCGCTGTATTGCGATACTTATTTATTCAGCGAGGAAAGCACCGGCCCCAGCCTCGGTATCTATCAGAAATTTGTATAGTAAATATTTCTTTACAAGTTACATTAAGTTACGTCAACTTTTTAACGAGACTTGGTTATGAAACGGTTAAATTTAAACCCGCTCTGCTTAACATCGTAACCGCAGTTACCAAGAATTTGCACTAAAAAATGCGACAAACAATTATCGAATGAACTTACCGTAAAGACATTCTGAGGTTCTTATGTCAATGCTAATCTAACGATCATATCATTCATATCAAATATTACAGGAATAACAGAATGGAAACTAGTTAAGTGGACTTTGAACCTGGTTTTCAACTTTATATACTAAGAAACAAAACTTGATACCATGGCGTCGCGTAGAGATGTGGGGTCTCTGCATCTTCTACCGCATTTAGCGTGTAGAGTTCAGAGCTGTTCGGATTAAAACTTCAGCTTAGTTTCATCATCGGACGTCGAGGCAGAATACGATATACCACCCGTATCACCTCGACGTCCGTCGTTCCACAACTGAGCGTTTATTAACAGGCAGCCGCGCACCACCACTATGTGGAACCCACTGAAGTATTTCTGAACCAATCAAGAAAAGGGCGTAACAATTCAAAGGCCGGCAATGCACTCGAGAGCTCCTGATAATGTGAGTGTTCATGAGCGGCGGTATCACTTATCGTCTGGTGAGCCTCCTGCCCGTTTGTGTTAATTTAAAAAAAATACACAGAGATATAATGATGAGTTACTCTGCAACTTATTTACTCTGCAACTTCTAGTTCTCTGAACATCCGTAGCGCTGATGCAACCTTGAAACCGCGCAATCATTATCCCTGTTGCAAGCTAATTGTGCTGCGACACGCTAGCGTAATGCTATCTTACTACTAATTAGTACAATGCTATTCGACAAATTTAAAAAAAAACGTATTACATTTATAAGTGGCTATAGACTGTGGAATCTACACAATTTTTTTTAAATTCTGTTAAATAATTGCTTTAGAAATTCAAATTAAACATTCATAATTTCAAGAACCCGCCAAAACACTTTTCTAAGCAATATGGCGTCGTCGGTCGTACGCCAATGTATGTCACACACAAACGTCAATTTTTAACGTAAAAGTTAAATTACACAAATACACCTGTATCATTCTAGAGTCTCCAAGATAGTATTAGGATTAAATACAAAGACATATTATTGTACCAATCGAATAATCTGTAACCATTTGTCTCACGTGACTGATATAAATTAATTAATTATGGAGTTATTAACATTTGCTCGAACGGTGAAGGAACGGAGGAGGAAACCGACATGTCTTAGACCCAAAAAGCCGACGGCGTGTGTCAGGCGCTGGAGGCTGAACACCTGAACTTGCCTATTAGATTTTAAAATGATCATAAAACAGATTCAGAACAGATTATTATTACTTGTTTTTAAAGCCATATTTTATATACATCTCATTAACACTTTATTTGTCCTACTGTCAAATAACCTACTATATTTTCACTGATCGAGCAACATAACTGCGCACAGAACAATAATATTTTAACCGAGGTATAAACACACGACTTCGGGGTTGAATATCGCACCGTCAACTTATCAATACTACTGGATTAAATTGCATTAATTATTATATTATTGCAAAAATTAGGAATTATCATACGCGATAAATAAATGTTTTACATAAAATTTATAAACAGTTTTTGTACATGTTTGTTTTATAAATTTCCTTATTACATTGTTTTTAAACAATTGAACATCACAATAGGATTAATGCTCTGCTATGAATCATCTGAATTATTATTCTTATTATAGAATCAAGGTGGCAATATGTAAGGATAAAGCCCTTACATATTATAAAACGCGACTTGCGTTTGCCTGTTTAAATGCGAGAAACACAAAAATTACCGAACGAAGTTTTGTACAGTTTATACTAAGAGATAGTGTGATTCTTAAGGCAGGTTTGGGGATTTTCAATATGAAATATACAGATACCGGCATACATCTTGAACAAATGTCCTTACCTGCGCAGAAGTGATTTTTGCGCGGTGCGCGGCGGCGGGAAAGTGACGTGTCGATCGCTTGATTGGTAAATCAGTTGACGTTTGTGTCTTGCGCTGCGCAAACTTTCCCTCACTCCCTTGTTTAATGCTCAAAAAGTTTGCCGGTATCTATAACGATGACAGTTGAAGAGAAAAGATCTTGCGCAAACACACAAAACACGCGGGCGAAAATGCCAGGGGGAAAATAGCATATAATCGTAAAAGTAACAGTTAAAAACGTCGTTTAACTCTTTATTTTGTAACTTTAAATCCATTATGTAATATAATCCAAAAATAATAATAGGTATAAATAATTGTACAATTTGATTAAATATTAGTTTTTAATCGGTAAAGTTACTTTTTAACTTTAAAACAACTTAACTTAGAAATCAAAACCTTATATTACTTTAAAACCAAATAAAATTGAGCTAATATCGTTGAAAATAAATTATAAAAAATAGCCGACATTACAAATCCCAAATCGAACAATTATTGTAATGAGAACTTCATATAATTGTTATCTAGAATATCATATAAAATACTCTATAGTACGTCTGACGCATCAGAAATTATTCAATACATGAAAATATGGACCTACTGAAGCAGTATTGGCCTAGACTCTAAAGGCTTGAAATCTTGAGGTCGTAGGTTAAAACTCAGCTGTGCACCAATGGAATTTTCATTTATTTTATACTCTCTCATGCGGTCAAATATGGTGAGGAAATCGACATGCCTTAGACCCATTAATAGACAGGATTAAAAGGCTAATCAAAAAATCCCCAGGATCAAGGCTAGTACCTCTGAGTTTTTTTTATCATAAATTATTCATAACGTCACTCTTTTATTGACATATAACCTAGAACGTTAGTTAAGATTACTAAATTTCGTAACTGCACACGTATTAGTTGCAAAACTGAATCTTAAACTTAAATTACTGCTATCAAAATCAAGGTAAGTTTTGCAATATTTAACTGCTACATTAACTGGATATTGTGGTTTTACTCATGTCCGACTAATGAACCATCCATACATCTAGAATTTGGAATTTATTTGTGTAATGTAAAAATTGATTATGGAATTAACTATTAAGTTTGTAATGGAAGGTCTGGGCACCCTGACACAGGTATTTTCTACTTAAAAGGGTTCTCAAATCTTACGCATTTTTTTAAATATAAATCATTTCATTCCTTTAAGAGTTGATATCGCATTTATTATAACACCTTGCAACACCATTTATATTCGAAAATCGAGCCAAAACAATTTTCACCTGCTCCGAACGATGAAAAAATAAATAATTATAATTGAAATTTGGTTAATGGTTAATGCATTAGTGGAATTTTGTACAAAATAATACAAAGTTTTTTTTTAATTTTTACACTACATTTGCATAATTATAGTACACAATACCAGAGTGTCTTCCCCTTAATAGAGACTGTAAGTAGGTAGTGTTTTTGGACACTTTATGTTAAATATACTTTTTAGTAAATTAGGTTAGTTTTAAATTACTTATTAGGTTTAAGTTAGGCTAGATCGTAATGTTACATAATCTGCAGAGACAATTTATAATAACAAAAAAACATTCATATATATCGGGGGTAAAATAATATTAACATAGGTAATGTCTAAACGATTGTTTACAATTATGTAATTTTATTTTTAATTTATTAATTATTAGTTTAGTAAATTATCTTTATTATTCAAAGAGAAATGTTTTTTAGTCAATCCAGTAGTTGACTTAATTACATACAAACATACATTTATTTTACATAAAACCCTCCTTAACTAGTTTTTCGACACGTGTCGTAAACTAGTTCGATATCCTGAGAATATGATAGCAACTGGTTCCCAGGACGAGACAATTTGGACCAAATGTCAGTGACTCAATACTAATTAAACTTATTAATGAACCCTCCATTTGTGTGAGGAGATATTTGTGAATGAATGAAGCTCTAAAATGATGTTTGTTGCATACAAATTTGCTTTTCAAAACAGTTTTCTTTAAAACTTCCTAATTCAGTTCTATGCGTTTGACACATTAAATTATCAGTGAAATGTTTGTTACACGTAGAGAATAGATAGATAGATGCAGAGAGTAGATAAAATTCTACTTTATACATACATACTTAAAGCTTAAAACTCATAATCGGTAACTATCATTTTTAGCTTAATTTCCTTGAGTTATTACAGTTTTTTGGCATTTGACAGATGAAGTCAACTGTCAACTGTTCTACTAATAAAGAAATAAATACTTATATGAATAAAATGTCTTGGCAAATAATATATTCAAATACGTATAGAAACATTATCTCCTCATAAACTTAAATTATTATGATCTAAGATATTAATATATGTAGGTCTCGTGCATAATTAAGTCATTGAATACTTAATTTAATATTACGAACGAAATTCTCTCATATATTTATATTAAGACGTAATTCATTATTATATATATCTAAAAATAAATCGCCGTAATGTATTTTAAACGTAGATAACAAGATTTGTTTGAAAAAACGAACAGATTTTATAAGTGAGTGAATGACAAGAGATATGAAATGTTTAAATCTCATCTATTACTCTATTTAATTATAAAAATAAGTCATTAAAAATTGCAAAGATTACAAAAAAAATTTTTGGTCACTTAGTTCCATTTTTTTAAATAATTATGAAAATGCCTAGTGATATGAGCAATGAAAGTTTCTATGGGTACCCCAGCCTCCTGCCCGATTACCCCCTTTTTCTATAAAAAATTCTATTTGGTCATTAATAAAATATAAATCCAATTATAATAGCAAACCAATTTTTTTGTTTTAACACTTGAATGACATTTTATTTACAAAAAGTATCTGGATTTTGAGTTTTCCCCCAATCTTTACCACACGGGAATGGATATGTGTACTTAGTATAGGCTCTGAACCTTACCCTATGTGTTTACGATAAACTGTCGGCACTTGTACATCTCTAAGCGAAAAACCGCGATCGAAACCCGTGATGCAGCTCGCTGATTAAATTACATAATTCAACACAGCTGAATTTGAATACAACAATTAAGGAATATGCATAATAAAACTAAATAATTAGTTTAAAAGGTCACCGAAGTTCAAGTATTGTGCTATTTTACGCTCAAAAGTTTACTGTAAAAAAAATCTTTAAAAAATGAAATAGCTTTATACTATTGTGATATTATAAACACGAAAAAACAAATAATTGTTTATTACCGTGGACATTTTAGCCGTTCGGTATTGCACATCGCATTCATACAGCGCGCATCGCGCCTGCCGCGCGTGTCTATTATTTTTTATTAAGAAAATGATTGTTAATTGTCAGTGAAAGTGACAGGGATGTGCTCTGTTTAATCTGTGATTACCATGTACAGGTGAGGGATTGCTAATTATATTATGTGTGAATTGGCCTTTCAAATGCAAAAATATATCAAATATTCTATTATTGTTTTTTTTAAATTCTAATGTGTACTATATTTTATTGTGATTTTATTGATATAAATAAACTTATTGTATACTCATCCCTTACTTTCAGAATGAATAAACAGAATTCTACTTACTTTTGAAAATGTTTATACATTTGTAAATTTCTTCATATTTAAAAAAAAAATTCTTGCTTACTTATAAACAAAGTTTGCCAAAGGACGATATTTGTAATTAAAAGATACCTTGTCCCAGACTTGTAGGTTATTGAGTATGTATGATTCATGCTTGAAGTATTTATCAAGCCATCTACCAGACTTAACCTGCATAAATGATAATTTAAAAATAGAACGCATTATCGAAACAAACAATTGGCCAATTTAAAAAAGGTTTTAATGAAATTGTAATCTGTGAACGTGACCAAGACGTGAAATAAAAACAATAATGTACCTCACATATCGTAATTTATTTACAATGTGTTTTTAATAATGACATTTGATAATTATTTTTACTTGTAACACGCGCCGAAAACAAATAAACATTAAAATAACAAAGAACTAATCTATATTAAAATTTATACAAACAATTTTCGACCTCATTCATAAATATGAGTCAATTGACCGAACCACAGATAATGCACAATTTCCTTCAATTGTATTATCTAGTTCGCTTCCTTCCATTTATAGTTTTGAACGAGAACAATTTACTATCGATATAATTAAAAAGAGACGATTGCATTGGATATTTGTTATATTAAATATTTTGGAAATAAATATAGCCTATATTACTTAAGGAAGGCATACTAATGAAATAATTTTTACAATCGGTCCAGTAGTTTTATGTGTTACTGTCCATAGACAAAATTGGGTTTAACGCTAAATATCCGTGTAATCGTATCTAGCGTAATTTTGTTTTAATGTGTACTGTGGTAGGTAATTTAGGATTTGAGATTTCGTATGATGGAGTTTTCTCGAGTTATTGGGAAGGCTCACCGCGATTTTTGGTAAGATACTGACGAGGGTCATGGTTCGCGCTACGTCTTGTTTCGGTATCTCACCTATCTAATATATAATAATAAGACCCATATCTACATCGTCAAGATTTTGATATTTTACGCGCTGATTTCTTCCTGAAGCTAATTTAAGTTACACGTGCGCTCGTAAAACGTATATGTGTTAATTGCCATTAACTGAGTTAAAAATACAGTAGACTCACGATATTTTGAAACTCAAGGGACCAGAGATAGACTCCAAATGACCAAGAGTACAAAATAACAATCGTATAAATAACCCATGAGGGCGAGGGGGCACTGAAGTAAATAAGAGTTTGATCAAAATTCGTGATTTATTATCTATTATTATATATTTAACCATGGCATACAATAATACAATTATTTACAAATTTTATTTCGATAATAAGTCCATGATATTTTTTTGATTTAGTGTATTGTCCAACGAATTAATAAAACAATTGACGGTCTGGACATGTATGTAAACAAACGACAGGTTTATACTATGTAAGAATGTGTCAACCCCTAAAACGGATAAATTATATAGGGTTCACTCATGTGCATTATAAATCTAACCTAATTTAAAAGATGAATGCCAATTATCTGTTAGTAAAGTGCAAACGGTTTGAATATGATAAAAATCTTAATTAATTAGTTCGGATACCTGCAGCTGAGTTTCATCATCGGACGTCAATACGAATAAGCGTTTGATTTGACTTAGGGTCCTTCAAGAAAAGAGCGTACCAATTCTTAAAAGGCCGCCAACGCACTCGCGAGCCTTCTGGCATTGAGAGTGCCTATGGGCGGCGGTATCACTTAACATGCTTCCTGCCCATTTGCCCAGTAGATATTTAATCTTAGCTTTGGCTACGGTCCATTATCGCTGGAGGCACCACTCAGCTACAACACTAAGTTTTGGTCGGTCATATCCAGCCGAAGACCATCTTCAATCGTCTATCAGAATTTTCAATTTGAATTTTCCTGATAAGCGAGGGCCTCAAGTCTTCAAAAATTATTCACAAATTGTAGCAAAAGAAATCAAGTATTTAAATTTAATTGTTTGCGAAATATTGTTAAATAGTGTTTGATTGGTGTCCGGTTACGGTGTTTTTAGCACATTCCACTTAACATGTTCGTAATAATGAATACCTTTATTCTTATTTTTTATCCTGTATCAAGTTAAATCGCTTTAGTTGCTGCTGCCGAATTGGATTTCAACTCTATAGGGGCCTTACATATTTTGACATAACTCTGAGGCTCCATAAACTAACAGAGACAGACTTATAACTCTCTCACACTCTCAAATACATAACGTATTATACGCACACACCCATTCTCATACTCATACATTCACGCATACTTAAGGACTTATACGACTTTTACTTGATTAGATGTAACACGATGTTTTTATAAAAAAAAATGTTTTAAACATACATAGTGTGGGGACTAGCGTCAGATCGATTTTTTCACAAGCATATTTCTGTCATGAATAAAGTAATTACCAATTCGACTTAGGGTCCTTCAAGAAAAGAGCGTACCTACCCATTCAAAAAAGGCCGGCAGCGCGCTTTTGAGCCTTCTGGCAGTGCGGGTGTCCATGGGCGCGGTATCACTTAACATCAGGTGAGCCTCCTGCCCGTCTGCCTCCTGTAAAAAAAAGTATTATTCATTATTAGTTTTCTTTTTAAATTAAATTAAAAAATTGTGATTTAATGAATTATAATTACTCGTAGCAGGAAGTTTAATTTCATTATATATCTCAAATAAACCCTATAAATTCAATCTTAAATACAATGTGTAAAATAACTGTTAGTAAAACCTTTCGAGTGTTGCAAATGAGGCGTCTGCGCAGTTCCGGTACATCCCAGCGCATTGTAACCATTTTGAATAAAACAATGCCTCTATAGGGCTATTTTAGAGTTAATTAAACCTAACCTTGTATGTAAGTTTTAACCAAATTGAATTGAGAAAACTAAGAGTATTGAACTATATTTCGAGCATCTTATTTTTTTATACTTGTGTCTTTACAAGACATTATGGAACATTACGATCTAGCCTAACTTAAGACTTATAAGTAATTTAACAAAATGATATGTTGGGTTTATAAAATAAAAGATTTTTTCTATCTTACGAACTGTACTGCCCACTTATAATTCATGCATTCGATATTTTACCTGTCAAATACTGATTATCATATAAGAATACTTGACGAAACTAATGTACTATGTTTTGCTGTATATAATGAATATTACAAATACAATTTTCTATCAATTAAATTCCATTATTGTTAGCTTTTATTATACTATTACGTGACGAAATTAATTCTATGAATGTGAAGGAAGTAATTGCGACAATTATTTTTTACAGAATGCATTTTAAAATCCAATTCTTTTTCTTGAATCGTTTGTGTGTCACGCAATGATAACACGGATTTTGATAAAGTAGGTGTTATCTGAATTCCTTTGCGATATATGGATTTATTTTTATTCCTGAATATGATAAAACTTGGCTCGCTTCTTGTACTTTACATTCAGTAGGTATTTATGTATTTCTACTAGGGTTGTCTGTAAGAAATCGCTCGTTAGCGATAAGGCCATTGGCTAATAACTTATGTATATATTATGTCACCAAAGCAAAGAATAAATATAAATTTTTAATTAGATAATTGTTTTACTTAATCTTGTTTCTTTTTATTTAATTATTTTCTTTTTTATAATTGTAATGTTTTCATTTAAATGTTGTGCACACTTGTCATTAATCCCTGTATTGTGTTTTTGTCAGGTCTGTATATGTTTCGTTACTGTGCCTTTTTAAATAAAAAAAATATATGAAAAATATTATTTATCAGCCAAGTATGTTTAAATAACTTTATCTCATTAATCTCATGGATTGTTTTTACGCCACCCAAGCAAGCTGTATCCCTGGTTAGGCGCGCACGGGGGAGCCCTAACAGCATAGTAGCGGAAATAGCGGGAAGGCTGGATTGCCCTTACATGAGTCATTGAAGTCCATGTGCCCTTTTCAGTTTGATGATTGAATATACTTTAAACTACTAATATAATATTAAGTTTAGATAATATTCTTACTGTCTACTTAAATAAATTATTATTATATTAACACAAGCTGACCCGGCAAACGTTGTTTCGCCCTGTAATATATTATTTCTAGAAAACATTTTTTTTGTTCAATAAATTAACTATCTACTATGATAAAAAATAGGGGTTGATCGTAGAGGGGTGAAATTAAGGGTTACTTATATGTATTTTTGTATGCTGTATCATAAAAAAATAAAAACAAAAAGTTTTGTCTAAAAATGATGAAAAATAGATGTTGTTCGATTCTCAGACTTACTGAATATGCATTAAAAAATTTCATAAGAAGCGGTCGAGCCGTTTCGGAGGAGTATGGGAACGAACAATTGTGTCACAATTGACACGAGAATTTTATGTATTAGATAATGACAATTTTATTTTCATGAAAACTTATTACGCCATCGAAAAGTAGTTTTTTTTTAAATATAGTCTTCTGGTCTCTAGTGTGGTTTTTAATCCCTTTTAAATTTATTAAATACAGTAATTTTATTTTTATTAAATAATATTATTTGCATGCGTAAAATAATTTAGCAAAGCATCAACCGTTTCTTATAATAGAAATTGTCAATGCACGCAATGTCTGGTTTTCTTGGAAAGAAATTTGTTCGAAACACTATATTTCTATTATAAACCATATAACCAAATCCCATTTTCATTTTCAAAAACCCCAAATTTATAAAAAGGAGATTTTTATTCTATAACTAGCGGACTTGATAACAAAAAAAATTGTAAATCTAAATCATTCCCGAATCCACTTAACACAATAAATTAACGGGATACATGTGTCCTTTTCTTTTTTTATAGTCCTTTTCATTGTCAACATATATTTTGCTTTGTAGCGTTATTCATATACGTATTTTGCTTCCTCTCAGTGGTTGCCTGGAAGACATCGCTCGGAAGTGATAATGCAGCCTATTCCTATTTAATTATTTTTATTTGCAACTATTAAATAAATAAATTAAATAAAAGTTTTCAGCTGAATCGGTCCAGCACAGCTAAGATTTTCAAAGCTTTTTTTCCTAATAATAAGAGTTAAGAATTAAATACCAATAAACAAAATGAATAATATATATTGACTGTTACATACGCTTTTTGTGTAACGACAACCTAGCGTTCCAGTCGGTCATAAAAACTACCAACACATTGTATGCTTTCTAAGTCAAAGACCCTTTGTTGTTTGTTTGTTTAAGTTTGAAGACCAGCTGATCCAGCAGGTCGATAGATGACATGAGGTCTGCTAGTAATAGAGAATTTCATAACTTTATGGCCAATTTAAGATGATCTCATTGATAGGGTGAGCTTGCAACACGCCACGCTTCGCCGCTGAAGCAAGGCGGGCTGTCGACCGAGACATGCCTTGGTTTATGATTCTTTAGATATATAGGAGTAGATAGTGAAAATATTTTATATAAAATACATAAGGAATAAGAGCATATATTACGGACGTTGAACGTAAACAGTAATATACGAAGTCTTGCTCTCTAAAGATTGCTTGTTACCATAATTACCATTGTAAGAAAAGGGTTTTTCCCAACCTTTTATGTGCCATGCCTTACTAAAATTATTATGCCCCACTCTATTCAACATACATAACTTTTAATTTAAAATAAATATCATTAAATTAAAGAAACATAAATGATACCTCCAATATTAAACCAACAACAACATAATGAAGAAAACATTAAAAAGAATGGAGAAGATTGGAGGAGGCCTTTGCCACCTGGCAAACGGACGGCAAAAGAGGAACAAAAGAAAAATCTACGAAAATAAAAGAAAAAATACTGTCATATCCGAAAAGAGGCTATAATATAAAAATGATACCTATCACATTTTTCCTCTTGAGGAAGACAATACTAGGAAACTGTTATTGATACCCAGCAAGTAAAATATATAATGAAAAATTCTAATTACAAATAATTTAAAAAAAAATCGAATAGCCCCCCTTAAAAATCAAATTGCCCCCCTGTGGGACGTGGGCCTCACGTTGAGAATCACTTATTTAGACTTCGCAAACTTTGGTCGTATGCCAAAATCCAATATTTTTATTTTTTATATAAAACTAGCTGACCCAGCAAAAGTTTGTTTCGCCATGTATATTATTTCTAGGAAACATTTTTTTAGTTCAATAAAAATAGCTATCTACAATAATAAAAAAAATAGGGGTTATATGTATTTTTGTATGCTGTATCATAAAAAAATAAAAACAAAAAAAAAAATAATAAAAAAATTTTTGGGGTGGACACCCCTTATCACTTAGGGGGTTGAAAGATTCTCAGACCTACTGAATATGCATATAAAATTTGATAAAAATCGGTCAAGCCGTTTCGGAGGAGTATGGTAACTAACATTAAGACACGAGAATTTTATATATAAGATATAACACTGTATAAACATAGTGTTATACCAGGTCTAATTAAGATTGGATAAATAGGATATGAATTTTTACATTTTAATACGATTTATTTCATCGTTATTATGGCCATACACGCTATTCTTCCAGAAACTAGGAAAACGCGAAGGGCAACATTTGCAATGGAAAATAGGAATTGATAACCCTTTTTTCTATATGTAATGAAAGCACGTGCCCTAAAATCACTAACTTGAAAAGGATACAAAACTGGTTGATTACCTTTTAGTGACGCATTAAAGGATAATATTTTAAAACTTTTACCGTTTTACGACAATTTACAATCGTAAAGTTACGATAAGAATGCAATTCATGAGGTCGTGAATGATCGCGCTCGTTCATCGTTTACTACACGATGTTTTGCGCTAAATTTTAATATTTTCGTAGTTTTAGAGACTATGCAATGAAACATTTGTGAAACGGATGTAAACACGATGTTTTTTACGTCTTTAATCGTCCGTGATACCGTAAGAAATAGTTTTTTTTGTAAATATTTTAATCTATTACTGTTTAGTGTTGTGCTTTCGATGTGTATGTATTGTTTTGTATGCGGTATAAATGTAAATAATTTCCGCATTGGAGTAATCTGTAATGGTAGCTTATTTGGTAGAATTCTTGGTTATATGTATGGTAGAAGTATTTGTTAGTGAGAGTGCATTTAGCGCAGTTTTGGCCTAGTGCGACGATGCGGTGTGCGACTCTCATCCCTAAAGTCGTAAGTTCGATTCCCGGCTGTGCACTAATGGACTTTCTGTCTATGTGCGCGTAAAATTCGCTCGAACGGTTAAGGAAAACATCGTGAGGCATGCCTTAGACCCAAAAAATGAACGGAGTGTGTCAGGCACAAAGTGGCTGATCACCTATTTCACCTGACTTTTTCTTAAATATATTTGTATAAAATTCCAGAAATTATAATCTACGAACACCTTTATAACTAATAGCTTACATGACGCCGACTTAACTCAATCCTTATTTGTATTAAATTGTATTACTATTAATTTTTTTTTGTATTAAATTTTATACGTATAAATTTTCGCAAAAGTATTGTCTTGTCTCTTTGAATATAAGTTTATTGTAAAAGACTTTTGCGATTTGCGTCATTCTTACAATTGCGACTGTCATCGAGATCGGCAATAAGTCGTTGGTTTAGCGGTTTTTTAAATTGTTGCCACGCTCTGAATACTTATTCAGATGCGAGATTTATAAGGCTACAACGACAATTACTGGCTATAACCTTATCTTTTGTACTTAAGTTTCTGAATGATGTTTTTTCGTAACTGTTTTTGTTTTACGCTCTATATGGCACGGACGTTGAATATATTTGAACCTTCAAACATTCTTAATGTTCTAAGCCAGTATTTCTCGACGTGGGGACATTTCGAATATTTATTCTACTAAGAATTTAACATTTCAGAACAAAGTCCAGTGGCGGTCTAGTGGACAGCAAGGAGCCAGTGCCTGCTCCTTCACCAGCTGACTCCGGAGTCTCCGAACTTGAGAGGGATCAGCATGATTATAGGTAAGACTGCATTTATGTCAATTGGAATGACATCTCCGACACTATGTTATGGTCCATTTTACTGTTAAAAATTTCTGAGTCGAATAGGTGCTCAAATTTAAATATTTAGTTTGTTTTTCAATGTTTTTCTTATTTATCGAATAAATATGATGTATTCTCCTATCATCTATGTACGATTATTATGTTCATTTTAATTATTCATAATTTCGTTAAATAAATAAAAAATATATTCGACCAGCGGACCCGAGAGACGTTGGCCTGCAATGCAAACGAAAAATAATTCGGCGACTGGGAATCGAACCCTGATCGTTTGGTTACGCTCCAAGAGCTCTACCAGTTAAGCTATCCGAGACTCGCATCTGAAAAACCAGCTGTTTAGTTACAGTATAGATAAATAAGATAGATACTGGCTGCAGCGCCATCTGTCGGGCCGATTTTTGATTCTAACCATACCATACGTACCATTCTGGTCGCCACATATGGTTGGTGGACTCAATTTCTGCACTTAAACTCATAATTGGTCCGTTATGCATAAGTCGCCACCTAAACGCATACAAAAAATTCATTCAAATCGGTCCAGCCGTTGAATAGGAGTAGAGTGACATACACACGTACAGTACAATTATATAAAGATATATCCAGTGCCTCTGGTAGAGATTTCATATGAAAATATCAACATAAATATGTGTTACTTAATATATAAAATATATCAGCCAAAAATCCAAAATCGTTATTATTTTTACAGAGGCTTTTTTTACTATTTTGTCAATAGTTTAAAATAAGCTAGCTTTTCTTAATTATAAAATATTTAAATAAATGATACTATCTCGCTATTATCTAGCAACTGCTTTTTATAATAAATCTAATCAATATATTAAAAATCTTTCTATTAATTAAGTCTTTATATAAGACCGTTAACAGGTTTCGTTTGATCAAATAAAATTATAATATCAGGAATCTTAATGATATTTGTGAATATAATTAAAAACCTTTATTTGTGCGAGCATATGTTTCTTGCTTTCATAAATATTTTATATCTGATTAGTTACGTAATTAAAAACAATTGAAACCGACATGTTTTAACTTTATACATAAGAAAGAAACTCTCCGCCATCTCTCGTCTTTTTCAATGTATCATCAATGTATCTTTACCATCTTTTCCAATTTCAGTACAACAGACCGCTTCCGCAACCACGACGCACGGCTACGCGCTCCTCGACTCATGCTGCAGACGTACGGCGGGAGAACGAGAGACGAAAGAGACAGTGAACTGGCCAGAGTTAGGAGAGATAGAGCGCTCTTGAGGCAGAGATTAGAGGATACAGAATGGAGTCTCTGCCAACGAGCTGGAGAGATCGCTCTATTGAAGACTCAGCTCAAGGATGCTCAGGTGTGCATTGTTAATCTGTACCTCGTAGTAATCTGTGCAAAATTGTTTGAAAAATATGACAGCCAAAAGCCTCATCGTTGGGTTAGAGAAATGAATATTTCACGTCATTAAAAAAAATATTAATTCAACTTTGTTTTTATTGCATATAAATTCAGATACTTTTACATTTAAACACGTTTCTATTCAAATCTTCTTTTAGGCATCTGTGTGCCCTTTTTTGGCAAAGGCCTCCTCCTAATCCTGCCATTTCTCTCTGCATTGTATCACTCTCTGCCATGTACCACTCTCTACCATGTACCACTCTCTGCCATGTACCACTCTCTGCCATGTACCACTCTTTGCCATGTATCACTCTCTGCCATGTACCACTCTCTGCCATGTACCACCTGTTTCTTTAATTTCGTCTATCCACCTTCTAAGTTGTCTGCCTCTTTAATCCGCGGAATTTCAACATAATCACAACGCTTTGTCAGTTTCTTTCAAACAAGTTTTCACCAACAAAGAACCTCAAGAAATATTGCATATAACGAATTATGGCAAAAATCTGTGACTGCGTTCACTACTATTTTTAACCTTTATAAATGTATGCTGTGGATAATTGATCAATAATCAATCAATTAAAATAAAATAACGTTAAAGAATTCTTAATTATGATAATTTTACTATCTATTAATCCTTTGCTAGGAAATCCGCTCGTCCTTAAGGCTAATTTCATAGACTGATAAGATATGACATCAAGTGTAATCGCATAGTCCTTACGGCTTAAGAACTTACTCAGTGTATGCTAAGCAAGAACTTAGGCTATATCTTAAAACGCGTTTAACAAAGTATGCTTTAGTGCGATTTATTATTTAAAAAAAAATAGTTTCACTGCATCCTTTTTACTGGAGACGTCATTTATCTCTTTTCATAGCACCGAAAAAGAATTTGACAAAAAAAGGTTATTATGAATGAGGGAGTCTTCAAATGGTTCTTTACGAGTAAGCTTCTTGAGTAAACAACAGAGCGACATCTGTATAACAATTATATCCGAAATAAAATTGAGTTTTGTCAAAACTGCATGCTCAAAACGTACCATGAAATTATAATTTCCCTGTCAAAATTTATTAGGAAATCGCCATATTCTAGTAATGCACATGTTCTATTTGGCAAATATCCATCGAGGAAAACAACGCAAATCAATAATGAGTATTTTCTTATGAACTTTCTCAATGATTTCTCTTTCTTTTTATGAAGCAAGAGTAAATTTACGCTACAACACAACATGCGTTCGTTCATGGTATATTTAGATAATTGTAATGGCCCTGGTTTGATTGACTGACCCACCTTCGCAATACATTGCAAATATCTTCACACTATCATGAATTTCTTTCTTAATGTAAACTCTCTTTTCAGAACGAACAAACTACTAAAGGTCACGAGTATCTCACACTCAAAGCCGATTGCCGCCAACTCCGTGAAACCCTTGACAAAAAAGAAAAAGAGATCATGAGACTCCGAGCGGAATCAGAAGACAAACAAAAAACAATAAAAAGACTGCAATCCGAAGTCGACAGACTGGCTAAAGATCTAAAAGACAACGTCACTGACCTGAACAAGAATAAGGAGTCTAGCAAAAACGAAATAGACAAGTTGAAAACTGAATTGAAGGAACTCAGACAAGAACTGTCTGACGTGTCTCTTAGTGGATATGAGGGAATCGATTGTGGAAGAACTATGAGGGGCATTTACGAAGTCTGCAAAACAGAATACTGGTCAGCAAACGACAGTGCGCTGGACGCCGAAGTACAAAGACTTAACGGTGAACTCCCCGACCCGTGCAACGAAGCCTGCCCAGCCAGCGCAATGGTAGACAGGCTGAAATGTGAACTAGAATCTAAGGAAACCCAATTCAACAATGAGAGAAGGAAATGGTCAGAGGAAAAGGACAAAGTGCTCCGGTACCAGAAGCAATTGCAAATGAACTATGTACAAATGTTTAAACGCTCGCGCACCCTCGAGGCGGAGATCGATGGGCTGAGATTGGAATTGGAACTTTGTAATAAAAACATGAAGAACATGAACCACGGGAAGACCATTGAGTTGTAAACCAAATGTTTAAAGTTAATATTTATTTAGATTTTGTAAATATTCTTGCCGATGTCGACTTAATACTCAATAGAGTAAATTGTACATTGCTAGGTTAGAGAGATTAATAGTATTTTTATAGGAGTTTTCATATAGTTAATAAAAGTACCTTAATATATTGGTGTTTTAATTAAATTATAGTAATTATGCAAAGCATTTATTTGTCACGCTACTTGTTCATATTATATATCTTGGGAACCCTGACACAGGTATTTATTACTTAAAAGGGTTCCCAAATCTTACACATTCTAATGCATACTTAAAATGAATAAAGACATTTTTATTTTTTTATACTTATTCATACGAGTATGTAGAATTTAATGCCGTTCATTCGGAGACATACTAAGTGATTCTGGTGTTACTCAGGGTAGCAATCTTGGACCTTTACATTTTACTGTAATGGTTAAATGTTTTGCCCAGAATTAACAAATACAGTCAGTCTTCTATTTGTCGATGATCTATCCTTGCTAAAATGTCTAAAGTTATCGGACTGTGAATACTTACAAAAGTGTTTATGAGATATGACATGTACACAATAGTACTATAACATTTATTAGGTAAAAATAATTAAAAGCTTTGCATACAATCAACTACGCCTAGTTTATACATATTTTTTAGACAAAAGAATATTATCGGATACTATGACTCGATGCACCTGTAAAGGTCAGTACTCACATACGGTATTACTCGATAGTTTTACTCGAAGTCGAGTAAAAATCAACGTGTGGACCGCAAAACTCACAGCTCGAAGGCTCGCACTGAGCCGGCTCGATGGAATTAAATGAAAGTAATTTCCTTCGACCCTACTCGAAGCGAGCCGTCAATCTTGACTCGAACGTGTGTACGTGACTGCGAGTGGCACGAGGCGAGCGTCAGTCTGGTATTGTTTATCGTGATTGAAACACGTGTTTTTAAGAGAAATGGATTTGCGAGTTAATTCCAAAAGCCCTATAGAAGACTTTATTAACACATAGACTGTGTGAGTGTTTATGGAATGTCAAGTCCAAAGATTACTCCCACAAAAATATGAGAAATGAATGTTATGATAAATTAGTAGCTGTGCTTAACGTTTTTTCTTTTCATTTTCTTTGATTTTCTTATACAGCACTGTGAGACTTGCTAAATACAGCCACCGTCTCCTTTGTTGCACAGACATCTTTTGGCTCGAACGGTTCGGTGAATACTGAACGGCGCGCCTCACTCGATAGATCAATGCTCAATGTGTGGACGAAAGCCCATGCCATGGGTTTTACTCGACAGTATAGCTCGATCGAGTAATACCGTATGTGAGTACTGACCTGTAATAAAAATGTTATTGCCCATTACAAATATTTTGGTATATTTTGAAACAACGCCATCTGTTGTTGAAATGCTTAATCAATAAATAACAGATGGCGTAGCTGGTACTAATCGCAAACAATTATAGGAATCTTTATTACTAACTATAAAATTTGATTACATAAATAATCGTTTATGTAAATGAAAAAAGCGTTACGTGTTTTTTTTTATATTGCAATCTTTATACGCAAAGTTCTTCAACACATGTTTAGGTAAATTCCCTACGAGATGCCGTGCTCAAAGATTGATGCATTAGTTAGCATTTTAATCAATTTTTTGAACTCAGTCGAGTGATATCTCCTATCTCTGGTCGCTTACTCCGTTTGTACCATTTTTATAATAAGCACATAAGGATTAGATTAAAAACCAAGACATCGTATCCTGTTCATTATTGAAGTCTCGTTTAGCAGATTGCAGTAGGTTGCAGTCTTACCTCAATAATAATGCTTATTGAAAGTCAGGGACTATATTATCTATTAAATAATGTTCTCTAAAAAAAAGTATAACAAAAAAAGTGGAGGGCTATTCGACTCACATAGTATATGGCACACATGATTTATTTAGATTTCAATATACCAGTTATAGGGTTTTAATTTATGACTTGCTTCTCTTACAAGTTTTCAGTTTTCTTGTTCCCTTAAGTTATTCGTGAACTTCATGTACTGTTGTCCAATTAGCTACAATACTGTCAATATGTAAAGATTAATCAAATTTTATAAATGTCTTTTTAACTCGATCATAAAATAGAACTTACGCTTTGTCAAACTGATATTTCAGCGGTGATCCTTGTTGCACCGCACTGAAAACTCGTTTTCTACCATGACTTGATATCTGATAAAAAAAATTCTTAATATTCGAATTACCCTTTAACGAGAAAAGTTAAACGTGAATAATTTGTACATAACGCGTTATATCCTCCTACAACGCGTTTCCAATAACGCGAAACCAATCTACCGTGTAATAGGAGGGATTGTTCTTGGCCTTAGTATTCTGTACCTATCTATTTGTTTGTTCTTTATAGGCAAGAAGTACTTGGAAAAATCTTGAACGATTTTTTTAAAACCGCCCTCGTTTGAGCATGTACTCCATCTCGTTTGGCCCCTTGCTAGAGTCAAGTAGTGGAATAACAAAAAGAAACGTAATTTCTCACGGAACTTTTCAAACAATGATTAAAATCTACAATATATTAAACACAGAATTTACTATACACATTTGTATAATAAAATGGAAATATTACTTGGATTCTAAAAATGTTTGTAGACATATTAAAGTAGAATGCATATGTTATCTCTGTTTCTCCATTGAAGCTATAAGTTGTTTTAACTGTTTGATCCCGCTTTTACCGTCTGGAATAAGCTGTAAACAATAGTAGTTTCAATACAACTACAGCTTATATCGCCCTTGTCTAAACTTAATTAAAACCAAGCGGTATTTCCATCTAGATAGTGATTGCTATTGGCAGCAAGTTTTAATTAGTTAGCAATTCCCAGCTCACGTAAACTTTGCAGTTGCATTTTAATAGGATCATTCTTGTAACTTTTTACATGAGTCACGTGTAGTGGTGGAATATTTCTGATGAAGTACTGCAAAAAAATGTCATTATTAAAACAGGTCAACAACCAAGAGCTGTTCTAACCAACCAAACCAAAAAAATCATGCCTTACTTGGTAACAATAGATTGAATTCGTACGAAAATTCGTTAGGATTTTGAGTATATCACGTAAATACATGACGTGGCTGGAGACTTTATTTAATGTAAGGATGATAAAGAATAGCAAATATGGTGTTTAAATTAAACGATAAGGATTAGTGCAAAGTGTTTATTTCTTAAATGTATAGAAAACAAACTCCAACACACTGTCTTGTCACGTCAGTTCGAAAATATTCTGACAAAAATATGGCCTGACTTGTAACGTAAATTAATGAAGACTAAAGTCTATTTAGCAAATATATTAAATATTTGCTTAATCAACTTTAATAGTATAAGTAGTATATGTTGTATTGTAAATACTCTATATTTGTAAGTATTATAATTCTGTGTGTTTTCATGTTGATATTTTTCACAATAGTAGTTATGAATTTAGAAAGATTATTCGCGGTGCAGACTTGCAACCAGAATAACTTTTTTTTTTGGCATTAAATTTTTCTATTTTCTATTTTTTTTTGTCATTAAGTTTAATATGATATGTACATATTATATACTGTATGTAATTGTTAGTATTTGGTAAACCAGCACTGAAGATTCCACGAAAATGCTGTGTACAGATCTTCATCAGGTTTACAAATAATGTTAAGTGTGTAATAACTGTATGTATTTAACCAATCTGATGTCTGTTTCTGTACTTAAATGTTAAAATAAAAAACATAAAAAAATTTAAATATGTATATGTAAACGTGAAAAAATAAGTCTGCTTGGGTAGGCCTTGTCGTACACTGGACCAAACCCAGGAGGTACCTTAGTAGGTACCGCAAGGGACAAGTTAGAAGTTCCCATAACCGACGAGAATGCATGGTGAATGTTATGAGATGAATGAAGCGAGAGAGGAATGTCAGGACTGTAACAAGTGGAGATCCGTGGTCTCTGTCTATCCTTTCGGATTATAGGCGTGAACATATTATTGAGTTTAATAGTTACCTACAATTTATACAAGTTAAAAATCAAACCATACGACAATTTAAAATTATTTCTAATACAAAAATCGTGAATCACAAGTGAATAATTTTTTTCATTAGAATTTTAATTCAAAATTGATGTGATGTATATGTGTTAAGACTATGTTTCTAGATTTGATCGAGAAATGTTTATATCACTTTCCTTTGTGAATAGAAGAAGCTTGGAGGTTTTTGTCTCTGGCTGTATCTGTAACGAATTGTATAGATTATTTTAATTGTTAAGAAGTATTAGGAGCGCAAACCAAATGCAATAGCAATCATCGCACACTTCAAAATGAGCTTTTTAGTTTTTCCCACACTCATAAATTTTAATTGTCTTGTTTCTGATAATGTCCAAAAAGATCTGCTTTTTTAACTCAAAAAGTTCCAAAATCCCGCCTTGGCAATAAAAAAATCTGGCAACGCTGCCACTACCCCTAATTTTATGTAAGTTTAAATGATCAATTTTAAATGATCACGCGATTGACACGTCACTCATTCAAACGTCAGAATTGCTTTATCTTCTGGAGCTGCTAGGTCATTCACTGTTTCGTCTTGAGAATTACCTGAGAGACAGATGTAACGGCGGGTCGCTTTCTAAATATGTGCCACCAATGTTCCAGGCCCACAGTAATGCAAGCGAGGCTGATTGCTACGAAGGTAACAATAAATACTCCTCCAATGTTCTGAATAGAAACTCCGTATGACGAATCGTCCACTATCTCACATTTAGCGGTTTCTGGATTATCATTCCACCATTTTTCTTTGATTGCTTCTAGTATGCGATCGTTACTTAGCTTTATTATGCTAAAAAAATGTTTTTTTATAGAATGGGCAGGAGTCTCACTTTTAGACTAGTGTTTTCCAAGGGGGCAATTTTTGTTAAGGGGTTCAAACGAAATCAGCTGGATATAACACAACGTAGAGATTTGATACTGAAGCTAACCAAATTGGAACCTAATTTAAAATCTCTGTGCAGCAAGCATCAAACCCAAGGATCTCACTTCATTTATATAGAAAAATATTTATTAAAATTATTTGGAATTTTGTTTCAGTCTTTCATAATGTTTTGAAAATTTACTTATTGTTTAGTTAACAATTTCCTTCTACACCTTTCATTTAAATTTCTTAAGTGGACACTTCAATTATTTTATATAAGTATGTTGAATATGGGGGGAGGGGGCATTTCTACAAAAAAGGTTGGGAAACAACACTGCTTCAACAAGAATTATTCCACAAAATCTTAAGAATGACAGTATAATAAAAAAATAGAATGTAAAGCTATCATCCGAACTTCTATAAAATTAAACTTACACTCTATCGAACTGATCTTTTAGTGGTGATCCATTTTGAACCGCGATGGCGTAAGGTTTTTTGGAAAATTCATTTCCAACCATTTGTAAATCACAATTCTTCATGACAAGATATCTGAAAAAAAAAAAAAAAATTACCGCAATCTAAGTATCTAATTTATGCCGTAAACTTTTGGAAGAAAGTGTACCATATAATAAAAGACATGCAGACCTGGAGACCCCAGATTTATTTTTAGAAATAGGATCCCACTGGCCTGAAGGACCTTAAGAACTCAGCTCGGGCTCTTCGGCGTAGCTCTGCCTAAAGTCAAGGTGTTTCCCACGACTACCACAGTGACGACTTCTTCGAGACGTGGACCACGGCTTGAACCGAGGTCGATATGTCATAGATATGTTACAGCTATCGGATACACTTCGATAACACGATTCAGGGTGATCATCATATTGATTCAAACTCAAACTCAAAATATCTTTATTCATGTAGGTAAACAAGTACACTTATGAATTGTCAGAAAGAAGTTAAATTAATTGTAAATTTACATTTACTACCAGTTCGCAAGTCAAGGGCGTAGAGCGGGTAAGGTAAGGTTCAAATTTAATGACGTGGAATAAGTGATACATGTATCTTATGTTCCTTAATATACATACATATTTTATTTTATTTATTTATTTTAAGAAGAACTGGCAAGAAACTTTCCGCCACTCTTTTTAATCGCCAAGTATTGCCATACAAATTGTTTGAACTGGAGCAAATCAATCCCAAGGATTAGGATCATTTAAGTAGTCCTCAAATTTATAAAAAGCATTATTGATTAATTTTCGTTTAACGAGGGCTTTGAATTTATTTAGTGATAATTCTCTGATTTCGCTTGGGAGTTTGTTGTAAATACAAATACAATTTCCATATAAGGAGTGGTTTATCTTTTGGAGCCTGCTTGGTCGTACACTCAAATTAGTTCTATTTTATTGATTGTAGCCGCAAGCTTTTATTTAAAAGGGACTCAGCCAAACGCAGAAACCACGATTGACAAGCAGTTTCAAGTGGAATCAACCACCAGAATAGATTCCAATCATATCCCAATAATTATTTATTATTAATAATGGTTGATTGAATTCATTAATTAAGTACCGTTAATACGTCAAATGGAAGAGTCTAGCTGCCCACACAGGGAATCCTTGTGTGGGGACTTTCTTTTTACCTAATCAGCATTTTTTATTATGTATAATAAAGATTTTTCTTTGCTTTTCTTTTTGTTGTTTAAATTTAATTGGAATCCTCAATCGTGGTAAGTTAAGGAACGCAACGCAGGAAAAACCTCAGACTGATAGTAATGTTATTAACCACAAGGTAAAAAATCACATCTATGCGTAGTTTCAACTGCATTAATATAATTATTATGGGCAAAATGTTCAGACACGCTGGCCCCATCCCATCTACATGGAACCAACAACAGAGATGGTGCGGCTTGTGAAGCGGCTGAAAAAGCTAAAGCATGCAAGGCCTAGAAAGGCTCCGAATATGATTTTGTCCCATTCGGTGTCGAGACCCTTGGTCAGTGAGGTCCGAGCGCTATAAGGATTTTTCAGGAAATAGCAAATAGGTTAGTCGACATCACAGGAGACCGAAGAGCTGGCAGCTACCTCGTAGAAGTAGTCTAGCTATTCAAAGCTATGTATAATAATATATTAAAAAATAATTTATTTTAGTTATTATATGAATTTTTTAAGTATTTTATATTCTGTAATTTGGTTGATGTATATAATTACAATTTTACTACATTAATTATAATATTCACCTAACATCAGAGGCATCAGTGATCCACGCGAAGCCTTCCCGTGAACTCTTAGAAGCTTCAACTCTAGCAATAGCTTCTTCCTCTGTTTTCGGCATCCCGGCTTCCGTCATCGCCTCCCACATTTTCGTATATTTAGTACTAACTGGGTATTCCGAAACATCAAGCTCATCTCGCTCCACGTCACTTAGGCTATCGTTAAGACTCATTTCTTCCCATATCCTGGTATAAAATAATGACAATCAAAAATTTACTTCACAAATGCTATTTCTTGTTCTTTGTTGAAGAAGTGTGTGAAATCTTTAAACATAAACACAACATTTTTTAACGAAACATACAAAATAATAATAATAATCAAAAAAAGAAAAATCAAGACACTTTGAAGCTTTTTGTTTATAATTTTAAAAAAACGTGTGTGTGTGCCTATGTACGCTTTAGAAGTTATACATAGGTATAAAATCTTTTCAAAAATTTTATCTTTCGCCTTATTGTAATTTTGATTAAATAATTGCACACCCTCATTCTTAATGGACTTCTCAAATAATTTGTGGCTTCGGCAAGATAAGCAAACTCGCTCGACGAGTATTGCGTGTAGTGAAGAGAGTTATTTATTTATTTTAAATTAAGATACAGGTGCTATAAACATATAGTTGTTTAATCGTCATAATGTCGGTTTCTTGGTAGATTTTATTAGTCTGTGTTAGAAAATTGTATCTAAATAGTGCTTTTATTAATTAATTTTGTAGTATTTGCATGCCTGCTGTACCTACCTGTGCTGAAATGTGGCTTGACTAAATAATTATAAATCAAATGACGTACTTACAGATTTCGTGCGTGTGATTAATAAATCATATCATATATATAATCATATCAATAAATAAAATAGATAACAATATGTTTTGTGTTTCACACTTACTCATAAAACTTGGACTCAATATCTGCCATTCTTTTAAAGTAGAACATGGTAGTAGATGGGTTGACGGGTCCATACTTGATCTTGTACTGTTTGGAAAGATCATCCAAGGACTCTATTGGAGTGTCCATACGCGACACAGACAGGAATACAGCCAAATTCGCGGAATATGATGATACTATGGTGAAGCTGAAACATTTTATAGTATAAGGCTTGTTTACACTCAATTATTAGGGAAATATTATCAAAGTCTAATATGACACTATCCTTACAATACGATAATGTAGGGTGCCTTTCTCTTAGGTTCTTCAAATTAGGTTTTTCATTAAAAAAAATAGGTTTTCAGCGAAAAATTTCGCTGATTTGCTGATGATTTTTCCTTTTTTTCGGCTTTAAGTGCCAACAAATTTCTATAATTTTATTTTATTTTATTGTGCGATAGTGTCGGAGACAGCATTCAGTCGGCGCAACGTCTTTGATAACGGGAATCTGTGCAACACACTGGTTCTGACCCTTGGTTTCGCAAACCACCTTGACCTTCGCCGTCGCACATAGCCCATAGGTACAAAGGAACCTAGTTCTTGGAGAACACTTGGGTTGCTCCCTCGCAAGACTTTATCAATATTGTATTATTACCCAAAAAGCCACCAAGTAGCAGCCAATAGCCGTCCGGAGAGGTTCTTTGGGATCACCCCTCCGCCCTGAGGCGTTAATGACGTCATGCAGAACCGTAAGCACTCCATCAGCGTGAACTCGGGTTTCTCGTCATCATCTTTATACACTTCTCGGTTATTCCGGTAACTGTATGGGCTCCATTTTTCAAATACCCACATCAAGAAACTGAAATATTTTCGTTATTACTCCCGTATACTTGTATTACAAATCGTTTGAATAAAAAAAAATATGTTTATTTTGGAACATAAGATACAGGTATCACTTATTCCACGTCATTAAATTGGAATTTGAAGGCATCCCTACTCATCGGCAAAGAAGACAGAGGGTGTAGGCTGAAAGACAAAGCCGGCGTAAAAAAGTCTCGGTACTCTTTTAAAATAGCAAATCATCGAACATCACTTATTTTAAAACAAATATCGCAAATTAATTAGAAGTAGCCTGTCTAGCACTAGTCTTTTATCAACTAGATAGTAAGCCTTTTTACACAGCTTTTCTTTAATGCATTTCTTAAATTTATTAAAAGACAGAGATAAAAGAGCTTCTGGGATTGTACCGATAAGAATGTTCTTTATAAAGTTAGGAACATTTTGACCCAAATTTACACAATTAAAATATTTCAATGAAATTGTGAATTCCGTATAAAATAAATAAATCAGTGGCGCTTCAACCTTTTTAGGTCGAGGTTTGTCAATCTACAGGCAAGGAGGTAATCAGTCTCCTGTGCCTGACACACGCTCTTGTCTGTTTGGGTATAAGGCAAGCCGGTTTCCTCAAGATATTTTCCTTCATCGTTCGAGCGAATATTAAATGCGCACATAGAAAGTCCATTGGTGCACAGACGGGGATCGAACCTTCGACCTCAGGGATGAGAGTTGCCCGCTGAAGCCACTAGGCCACTGCTGCTCCTGTTAATCTTTATATATATAATTCTTCTGTGAGTGTGTATGTCACTGAACTTCTCTCAAACGACTGGACCGATTTTGATGAAATTTTTTGTGTGTGTTCAAGGGGATCTGGGAATGGTTTAGATTCACAAATCAGCCCGGCAGATGGCACTGCAGTCGGTACTTTCATACTTTGCTTAATATCCTAATCGCTTTAAATATCATGCAGGACAACGTCTGTGGGGTCCACTAGTATCTTATACATTAATAAAAAGTCGGAGCTATCGTAAATGAAAAACCAATAAGGTTCTATACGAAAATAATATTTTCCCGTTTGTTGTATTTAAAGAACGCCGTGAGAAAAGTTTATAAGTTTGATGGCGGTTATTGTATATCTTCAAATAAAACACGTCATTTGAAGCTGGGTACACGGGTTGCGACGCTGGATTAACAAAAAAACTAACTTAACTTATTGAACAGTTCGTAAATCTAAGTGACACTTAACATAAGTGTTGGACATAAACGGAAACGAGAATGTTAAAATACAATTTATAAGTGGGGTAAAAACTAAAGGGCTCATATTGGCTTCAAATTCTACTTTTACATATTTACTTATACATATTTCTTAATAGCTGCAATCTGATACCTACTTTTTTATCAAAGCTATTGGAGTAAAGAGGCGAAAAACATTGTTATTGCACGAAATAGGTAAACGTTGAGGTCATCGTATCATTTACATATACATATGTATATGTTATATACATATATATGTAACTTAACTAATGTTAGGTTACATCCATCATTTGTTAGGATACAAATAATAATGATGGACTGTACATTATTTAGATGACAGTGTGACGATAACGAAGGAACTTGTAATGTAAAGTTACATGATAATCTACCTGTGACATTTGACTACGCATTTATGAATAATTAAGACCTTGAGCGACGGAAAAAGCTTAAAAACAAACACAAACTTAGTTAGTGATTTCCTATTTTAAAAGAGTAGGGTAGAGCGGGGCTAGTTGAGCATAGGGGCAAGTTGGGCAATCGAAATATCTCGGAAACTATTCACCTTACGCGGGAGTATCAAATAGCGAAAAGAAGGAGTGGTAGGAGAGGTAATCATCGCACGATAGCTAGTGGCAGCTCGACGAGTGAGTGAAGTGTCACGGCGTTTTGTTTATTTTGTGACCAAAAAGTAAAAACATTGTTTATCGCAAGTTTTCGTCTGTCTTTGTCAAATCTTCTCTGTTTTCAATCAGGAGAGTGTTAATCTTTCAGAAGATTATTGTATTTTTGATTTGTAAATAGGTTTTGGGTCTAATTCTAGGCATTTATTTACAATCCTACTTTTCTTTTAAAATTTCGGGTTGGGGTAAGTTGAGCAACTATAGCTCAACTAACTCTACGACTTAAACAACTGATGAGTAATGAATCTTTTATTTTTTGTTTGGATGCGGACTTACAAGAGGAAGACTACAAGATGTTCTTACATTATGAATACTTAAATAATGCTGCAAAGGCTGTCCACGATGAGGGAAAAAGTGTGAATACCGCCGCTAAAGAATTCTGAATTGGTTGACTTTTAAATAAATTAAATGAAGGTGATGATTCATTTATGGGCTATACAACACCGAGGGAAGTATATTCTCTCTCACAAGAGAACTGTTGAAAAAATTCTTGCTGCAAATGGCATTTTTCTCCAAAAGACGTCCGTCGCCTTGCCTAAGAGTGTGCTAAAATTCCACCAAGCTGAATTGCAAAAAAGATTTCCGGAAAAGAATCATTGATGATGTTTTAAAAACAAAAAAATCGTAGCTATCCATCATAAAAAACCAGAACCCACCAGCCTTGGTAATCTTTTTTTAGAAATTATCGGAAGTAATGGATAGATATGGATGCTCATGTTTTGTTGGTTCTAGTTTCGGTTACTTATACAAAGAAAATTTCTTTAAATTTTGTTGTTCTGTCAATAAAATACTAAATAAAAAGCTGACTGTCTAACACATATTTTATTTCATCTCAAGTTAACATAGAACCCATGGTTTGGCCTAGACATTCTTAGTGCTCAACTTGCCCCATACCCTTGCTCAACTTACCCCCCCTATGGGGTACATTGAGCATACTTGACTTTCTGCATTTAAACATCTGTAGCTATTATATTGGACTTGTTATAAAAAAATACTATGGACACTTTTGTTAAGGGATAAATTACTAATCCAGCAGGACACATAACAACTCATTGAGACTTATCATTGAGGAGCTATATCCAAGCAAGTGAAAAATTGCTCAACTAGCCCCGCCCTACCCTACCAAGAGTTTTTTACGCTGGCTTTTTCTCTCGGCCTACGCCCTCTTAATGACGTGGAATAAGTGATACATGTATCTTATGTTCCTTAATAAACATATTTTTTTTTTACCACAACATTGTAAATGTAATTGTAATAATAATAAATAAGTATGTACATTAGGTTGTCCCTTATTTTTCAAAGTTTATATTTTTTAACGAATAGGTTTTAGTTTTGTTCATTTGTATCTAAAACACTCGGGAATAAATTTTTACCTTATTTGGAGAACGATAACCCGTGCCGACTTGCATCGAATATGTTCATAGAAGTTACGCGGAAAAGCGGCGCGTACTCGCCGTATTTTTCATTTGTTCTCAGTTAGTCTCGTGATTAATACGTATTATTAATTAAATTAATAATCTCAAGGTATTTTATTTTATTTATTAAGTGAACTATTAAATAAGTGGAGCAAAGCTACCGTCTAACCGTCAAGTTCTTACCATTCTTACCAATGTAATAATAATAATATTTAGTAGAACAAAATTAACATCCGCATCAAGGGCGTGGTATATGAATCTAATACTACTTACTATATACATACATTAAAGTCTTACCTAATAAAGAAATAAGCGGTGAGTATCGAGAACCAGACGTCATCTTCTAGAACCGTTAAAAATTTGAACAGTGATGTTGACTTTCGCGGTACCTTCATCAAAATAGTGATTCCGACCAAATCGTAATATGGGACTGTAAAGTCCACCACTTCCTCCCTCTCAGCCATCACATACATCGCGGCCAGGCCTATATCTGCCCTTTTCTCTATCAATTCCTTTATAATTCCATTCCAATTCCCATGCTTATCAATATATCCGTACTTACCGTCTGGTGAAACACTTATTTCGTAATCGAATTTAAGCATCTGACTTATTTCGTCTATCATATCGATACAATAGCCTTTAAACCCTTTAGGTGCTTTCTCGTCTTTTATTACGAATGGCGGTTTCTGAAAAAAAAAAACAATCAATGGCGCTACAATCATTTTAGGTCTCAGATTTCTGTATCTGTTTCATGATCATTTGTCAATCTATAGGCAAGGAGGTGATTAGCCTCCTGCGACACACGCCGTCGACTTTTTGGGTCTAAGCCGGTTTCCGCACGATGTGTTCCTTCACCGTTCGAGCGAATGTTAAATGCGTACATAGAAAGTACACAGGTACACAGCAGGGAATTGAACCTACGACCTCAGGGATAAGACTCGCACGCTGAAGCCACTAGGCCAACACTGCTGAAAATAGCGTTATATTATAATGATTGCTACTTCAATAGAAGTTTGTTTGTTCAATTTTTATATTGTAATGAAGTGTTCATAAATTAATAAATAAGTTTGAAATATCTTGGAATTAAACTTATACTCTAACTCTACGTAGTTATTTTTACCGATGCTAATAGCATCAACATTCAGAAACGCTGTTAAATTTTTAATTTTTGTCAGTGTTTTTCCAGTTTTCACCATATAACTTACCAAGGCAGTAACAATTTTATAAACCAGTGGAGCGGAATAGTTGGTCATATCTACATTTGTTAGATTTAAGGCATTTGAAAAACCAGATTTCCACTTTCCTAACAACTTGGTACCAATTAAGACACCATCCTGTATCGTCACGGCCGATAAATTCGTTGTGAACTCCACGTAACTTCTTCCGTTCATTGAACCCCTATTTGGAATAAAAATTGGTGCATACGATGAAGTTTCTTTGATCTGTAAAATATTAGTCAAAATAAATTGCTACGACATTAATGAACAAATCAGATTAATCATTAATTATCCATAATGAACAGAATAGAACGTTGGTGAATTTGTGCAGCGGAACGAAAATACCATGGACTGCAAAAGGAACCAATACGTCAATTCTAAACCAACTAGAGATCACCACAACTGTCGACTATCATTTACATATTATGCTTAGCTACTTTGGCCATATTGCCAGGAGAGAACCGAATTGTCTCGACAAGCTGGTAATGGTATGGAGGAGTGATGGCCGGAAAAATCAGGGTCGATAACCTACCCGTTGGACTGATCAAGTAAAGACAATTTTGGGACTCAAAATCCCTATTGTACCACTGAGAGATTAGGATGAGGTGTGGAAGTAGCGAGTCGATGTATTGGTTAGGGCTTTTCAAGACAGGAAGAGAGAACAGGGTAGAGTAGCATTTAAAACATACTTCTTTGAACGCAGTTTTTAAGTCTATCATCCTCGTGGGAGTGTTTTTACCATCAAAGTAATCACAACCGATGTATTTCATGCTCTTCGGCCACATGCCAGAGTCAAGTAGTGACCTGGAATTTTATAAAATGCAAATACATCGAGATGAAGTTAAATGTGAAAATTTAAATGCGTTATAAATTTATTAAATTTATGCAATATGAAAAATGTAGAACGAGAAAAATTTAAGTAAGTAAGATTACTTATAATTAAATAAATAAAATAAATAAAATTTAGAACTATAGTAATAATGGCCTATGTCCAAGGACACGCTGTAAAATAGAAATTAACCGCTTACAGCAATAAAGGCTATTATTATTATTATTGAAGTGAAACTTCTTTAAGCGTAGGGGGGGGTAATTTTTTTCGAAAACGTCACGAAGATGTGGAGCGTTTTTGTCGAAAAAAAGGGAGATAGTGGGAAAGATGAAGTTCCTTATAGAAATTCTATTTTAAAATTAATATTTCGTGAAGAGAATTTATGAAATATTAGTATTATATATGTTATGCAAAATAATTTATTGAAATCTCAAATGACGAATTGTAAATTAAATGCCACGTGTTTTTATTATCGAAGAAATAAATTAAAAACAAAAAAATTATTTGTATTAATTTTCGACGCTTTCAATATTTTAATGACAATTCAATTCCTAACATACATATCTTCCTTTTTCCCTCCAAGTCTCGGAAAACTAAAGTTTTAGATTTACATAAGTATGAACAAGACTTAAAAATTAGTTTGCCGAAGAAGTTTCACTTCTGACATGTGTACTTTGTACGTAAGCACTTTTTTTATTATAGTAATAAAGGTCCTTACTTGATAGCCAAAAATGTTCGTAGTGACAAATCAAAATAGAATGCAGATATAATCTCTGGCTCTCCATTCATGTTGTAGGTTGTTTTTAATTTTTCTAATCGGTCCTTACTGCTAGCATCTGGAGTGGGTTGCATTAAAACAATAGTAGCATTGCATTGACAACTTATGTCTCCCTTGTCCAGAGTTAGTGCAAACCAAACAGTTTTTCTACCAAAATACTCCTTTTCATTGGCAGCGTTTAGTACGTTGTGAATAGTTCGCAAGCTACCGATTACAAAAAAGTTAGTAATTCCAAGCTCTCGTAAAGTTTGAAGTTGTGTTTTAATGTCGTCTACACTGAGACTTTTCACGGGTGTTATCAGGTGTCGTGTTGGCATATTAAGTAAAAGAGATTTGTATTTGTGATCCATCACTGCAAAGAATGCATATTAAATTCTCATTTATTCATAAGTTTATACTGTTTTATAAGGTCTATGCTACCAACCAAAATAATCATCGAAAAGAACAGCGGCGTTTGTTATATCTTGCTTTCTAATAATAGCACGTATCAACTCTGGTAGTAGATCCGCCGGTGGCATTACTTGGAGCAAGTAACGTGCTTGATTAAAATTCAAACTTTGCCACTGTCGCAGGTCACCTTCTTGGCCAAAAGACCCAGAAACAGTGGGCAAACCTAGCGCTGAAGTAAATGATTTAATAGTCTCTGACCCGACTCCAGTCGTTGTGAAATCAAGTACGACGTGTGGTGGTTTCTTTCCTGACACCATGTCTGTATATTTTCTACAAACTGAAACATCAGATATAATTAAATTAACCTGAAAATACTTAAGTACGCTTATTTGACCTTGCTAAGGCGATAAACGTGTTTCCTGTAAAATGGTTATTTTAAATATCAGTCTGCCGTGACAGCAAAGCGTAGCAAACGTGCGAGTATAATAAACTCGGAAATAAATTAGCACGTCGCTTCAAATGCTTACCATTTTCTAAAAACACCTTAGCATCAGTCCGGTTACCGACGACAATAATAGGATCGACAGCAAGTCCCAAACTAGGATTTCTCTTAACATACTCCTTAGCTACTTCAAAAGATTTCTCGGCCAAAGCATTATTTTCTTCGTTAATTAATACTGAAATTTAAGCAGTTAGATCGTGTCACCATGTAAAACGATTTGAATTATGTACCGTTACTTACAAACGTTGATATTCTGAGTTGTTTGTGAAAACGAATAATGAAATATAGTTTGGATAAATGTTAAAAACAGTAGCATGTTTGGATTTCGAGTTTCCCATGTGATTTTCAGAAGAATACTGACAGACTATTATACCACTAATTGGGTATACGCTCGGTTGTAATTTGCCCATCGTAATTAGTTACTTTAATAGCACACTAGTGTGTAACGGCACGATTATTAAAAACATTTTTTGGACTCGAAGTTATTGAAATAAAAATTTACAATATTTTACTTTAACCATTACGACCTTTTAACTAGCTTCCTCAAGAATTTAGTGTTAATATATTATGATAATATATAATACGACCACGTAGCCCTTAACATTGACTGAAAGTGCACAAAAAGGAACATAACATATAGGTTTCTGTGTCAGTTTCTGTTTCGGATATGGGAATCTAAACCAAAGATACTCATTTTAGTTCATACAAAGATAGTTTGTCGTAGACCGAATAAATATATTAATTTTTTAGATTTTTTTAGCTCCTAGCTAAATTTATAAGCAAAGATGTGTTTGATAAGAACGTAATTTTATTCAGACTACGAAAGAATATTTTCCTTTTGAAAGAAATTCGTTAAATAATGAAAATTATATTTTATAATATGTATAATATATGACAATTGATAGGGAGAGCTCCGATTATCAGGAATGTTCTGATCGAGTCAAATGACCGTTGATTTTTATAGTTGCTTTGGTTAATAATTGAGATTCCTTATATTTCTTTTATTAATCATAATTTAATTGGATTCGATTTGCTTTGTTATTATTTAATTGTTTCGGAATTTAGAACCATTACTTAACGAAAAGAGGTAATAGTGGACAAATCTTTGTTTTTAATTTATTTTATTATTATTTATTACTTAAGATGTCATGTGGAACATGGTGTAATGGTTACAAACGTTGTGTAAAACAAAAACTTGGCGGTTAAAAAGAGTGGCGGAGAGTTTATTGCCAGTACTTCTCTTCCGTTCTACGCCAGAGAACTGGCAGTAAATGTAAAATTAGAAGCTTTTAATGTTTATTTCTTTTTTTTTGACGTTCATAAGTGTACATTGTGTTACCTACATGAATAAATGATTTTTGTTTGTTTGTTAATAAAAGTAAGAATATTGATACGACTAATCGGAGCCGAGCAAATGCCTCGAGTGCGGAGTGGGGTCGAGGCGCCATCTTGACTTTGGAGTTTGGACAGTGCAATCAGGGAACGCAGGTCGCAGGGTAGTTTTGAATTCTGATTGAGTATTCAGTGGAGCATTATGGCGATGAGACGTTGGACCGAGTTGGGTCTATGTGATTTGTGGTTGAGTAGATTGTGAGTAAAAGTGAGATCGGTGCCTTAAATCCGCTGCTCGTTATAATTTAAGCTAAAAGTGTTATTTGTAATGTTAATGGGAATCAATCTAAATTAAATACTACGATAATTATTCGAGTCTTTTGTGCTCGCACTTTACCCACATGAAGCCCACTAAACCCACTAATGACGATGTCCATATCGATGGAGTGAGCGAGAGTATATTATTACACTCTCTTCGGCTTGTGCACCAACAGACTTTATGAAGGAAAACGAGAGAAAATCAACTCGAATAGGACCCGTGTGTCACGACCTAACTCTAAAGCAATAAATCACGATTTTGTAGTGTCACCATCTCATCTTGCCAATTTACCTGCCGGGAAGCGTTGATGGGTAAATGAAACCCATAATCATGGTGCAAGTATTTATTTCTCACTAATTTGTGTTAGAAATCGGTGCATAATTGAAACACGACAGATTTTCGATTTAATTTAAACATTTTCAAGAGCATCTTGAAATAAGCAATTTTATTTTGGGATTTATTAATCTTTAGTAAAAAGTGCAATTAAATGTTATTCGATTCAAAATCCAGGTGCATTTAAGCCATAAAGCATGAACTTAGCCTCTAAAGCTTTATTAACATTGTAACATTGAGAGAAAATATTAAATATCTATAGAATATAAATATATATCCCTATATGAAAATAAGCTAAATAAGAACCAATCAAACATCAAACAATAAACAAGGTGGGTTCGATTTCATATGTCTGACTTTTAATTTCCACTAAAACTTTCGTTTCAGGTCAGCTAAGTTTAGGTTCCTAGATCTGAACGAGACATTCTCATTTTTCTTTCCTTCATTTGTCGAAATTTCATTCTTTGACAGTTTAACTGGCTGCACCTGTAATAGAAAATTTATTATTTACGTTTGCAACGTTACGTTTTGTCTTATATCGTACAAGATAAACAAACCAACAGCTAGGTTAAAATTATAAAATATCATAAACTAGGTATAGTCAATAAGAACTATAGTATAGATTTGCGTTAAAGTAATTTGAGACCAGCGCCACCTGTTGGTACTGTTAAGAGTTATATACATTACCAAATTTTACAAGTTGTCACAACATATACATAGATGGCGCCACATACACTTTAAAGCCACCTATAATTATGATCATTCGTAACCTTCAAAGAATGTCATTATCCGTACAATTAAATCACTTGACCATATATGGAAGTTGCACAGAATCTGTATTTATATAGTAAGAATAAACGTATATTCGTTTGAAAGTGTAGTCGTCAGATTAAATTATAATCAAAACTAAAAGATTTCGGGATTTTTGAATGATGATAATTAGACCGTTAGATGGCGCCAGACGTTATTTATAGCCGGGCCCGCTAATTTTGTAATGTATTGTTTTTAGCATACCCGCGTGACATCTCCAATGACAGCTCGCTTTCTCCATTTGTACCACCAGTATTCGACGCCTAGAGTTACGCAAGCAAGTCCGATTCCCATGAAAATAACTATAAACACGCCACCAATATTCTGTATGGAAATGCCGTCCGACTGATCGTCCTGTTTCTCACATTTCACGGCTTTGGGGTTATTATTCCACCATGTTTCTTTGAGCTTTTCTAGTTTTCGTTTATTCAGCAATTGGAGTATGCTGCAATGATTTATATAAAGATCAAATATAATACTTTAAATAGGTATTAAGTATTCAGCCTATAGGAGTCCAAACGTTTTTGTAATTACAACAAAAGCAAGCTATTCATGAATCTGTAAGATTAGCTTTTTAGTTTTTAGTTAGGTATTAATATTTTTTTTGTATTGCACTTTTGCACTCATTATTTTTCTTTTTTTAGTTTTTCTCTTAATAGGGTTGCCTGGTAGAGATCGCTTATTAGCGATAAGGCCGCCCGTTGCATCCCTTGTAATTTTTATGTATTTAATTTTATTAATTTTTTTATTTGTGTTTCTCTTATTTTTATTGCAACTAAGTGTGAATAAAATATAAATAAATAAAAGCAAAAATTCTGTCATTACAACAATGCTATTCTTTGTAACAATTTTAAAAAGAACTTACTGTAGTACGTTGTAAATGTTTTGTTAAATTTAAAATACACCGTATTTGATATGTCATTCATCAGCTATATATTATCACAATATTTTTAATGATTTTTTTAAATCATTCCTGGTTAAACCCTTAATTGTCAGTAAAGCGAGGGCGATAAATGTTTTCAAAATACATAATTGAAAAGTTTTGATAATTTAGCGCGCTTTAATCTTGTTTGAATTAACTACGTGAATGTATCGAATGTAATTAATTCGTAATTCGATATGTTTTCATATCGAACGACGTCCAGTTTTGTGGTCATGTGGAGGGAAAGGCTAAATTAGGCTCCAAAAAGCCGCTTGCAACTGTATAAAGCGCAAATTCGGCTCCACATGGAGTACTGTACCCATTACCAGCTCCTTCCACTTGACCGTATTCAGCGAAGAGCGGTTCGAATCGATGACCAATCCCAAAAAGGCCGACAACGCACTCGCAAGCCCTTTGGCATTGAGTGTCCATGGGCAGTATCACTTAACATCAGATGAGCCTCCTTCCCGTTTGCCCAGTTCTATAAAAAATGTATACCTAAAAGTCTATCGGATAAAGTATTTGACCCCACTGTACGTCGAATAGTGTGTTTGTTATTTTAATATCAGTATTATTCTGTTATTCAGAACGCCAAGGTCAGAATTAGCCGAGATTATCAATGTTTACTGGTATGCAATTTATTATTAAACAATTTCAATCGTAGCTCGTAAATTAATTTAAGGTTACTTGGAAAACTTTGGACAACGCAACCTTTTGTTGTAGTATAGGTTTTTGTAGTCGACGTTGTAGTGTACGCTGGTCGCTGTAGGGAGAAAAATATTTTGTTAATAAAAAACTTGACGTTTGTTTACGTGTCTACGGTATATAATAGGGGCTAGTGCGACGCCATCTTGAATCGATTTGGGGGTTCTTAGATGTTTAATTGGAATTTTTAAAGATTCTAATAAATAATCTGAATGGTTTTTAAAATCATTATCATTGATACTTCGCTTATATAAGCACCAATATTGGTGAAAAAAAATTAAAATCGGTTTTAAGTCCGCATTCTTGAACGTAATTCACATTTAAATCTTGTTTAATGAGCTCAATGAGTCAAACGAAACGAACGAACTATATACGGACCTGGGATTATTCTGATTACAAACAAATATGGTATTACTATTTAAATTAATTTTTTGACACTTTCTGCACAATAATTAAATAATTATATTAACAATAATTGAATGTTACTTAGTGTTTCGGTTACAACAGAAACGGTTTAAAAAATAACATATTCAAAATCTACCTCGTGTAGACATTGTTTTTCACCAAAACGTAGCGACCTTGAACCTGATAATAACCGGTAAATTTTAGTTACTAAGTGTGTTTTATGCATTTAAAATGTACCAAACTTAAATCTACTACTATATCTATATATCTATCTACTTACTTAACTTACTATGATATTTTAAGTTGTCAAGCTACTTTAACATGATTTTTAAATGCACTTGGTTTTACAGTGAAGACATCAAGAGCAGACAAGGAAGGTGATAAAGAAATAAAATAGATCAGTGTTTCCCAACCTTTTTTGCTCCATGGTCCACCTTAGCCTTTCTAAAATTCTCATTTAACCCCCCCCAAATGTAACATACGTATCATTTTTAATTTAAATTAATTGTTCATATAAGAAACTCTTACTCACTCTTTTGTTAAATAATAGGTTTATTGGACACAGTAAGTAATTAAAAAATAATAATAATGAAAAACTGAAATTCAAATTGCAAATAATTTTAAGAAATCTTAACAATCAAAGTGCCGCCCTGTGGCCTGTGGGGCACGTTGGGAAACACTGATGTCTGATATAGATGAAAACGACGCAGAAATGTCTGACACATTTCATTCCAAGTCCTACTACAGAGTTACGGGGTTGTGACTTGATAGAATAGCCTGGCAGCGAGGTAAAAAATTCTCTATCTATCTATTTATCTATCTTTCCATTTATCTATCTAACCATATATCTATCAATTAAGCTGCCTATTTATCTATCTACTCATATATCTATCAATTAAAACTGCCTATTTATCTATCTATCAATTTATCTAGTGTTCCATTTATCTATTTACCTATCCATCTTATAAATATGGATCATATCTATCAATTTATCTATTGTTCCTTGGAACTTGTTGGTTTCACGATTGTTCACCGTATAGGAAAATCAATTAACACCTGCGGTAAGAACGTACTGACTCGAATAATAAATTCGTACGTAATAGGCTTTAGTAATTCATGTAACATTAAATTGTTCAGACTATCGTTTCAGGAAGTACATGTTAAGCGTAAACTAGGGAAGTATTTATGTAATGTTAAATAGTTAAGTAATAAAGTTAATTAAAATTAAAACCGACTGATAAGGCGTTTGTAATAAAATATATTGTATAAAGAACTAAATAGCAAAAGTGTTAAGTTCCGTCGTCCGATTTCGTCCCTTTCTGTCAAAATTGTGTTTACGCTGTGTCGAAATGAGATAGATTTATCTTGCTATACCCCTATGCTATACCCCATAGAAACGCTTTTCAATAATAACCTAAGTATTAAATAAAAAAAAAATACTCTACATAACGCTTCTCAGAGTTCAAGGAATAAGTAAAATCAAATCGAATTGGTCCAGCCGTCTTCGAGTTTTGCGCTTAGTAATATATTTTGTAATTTTATTTATAGTTTATTTATTAGTAATCATAACAATCAAATATACAGTATTCACAATTTTCTTAATTTACATAGTAATAATAAAAATAAAATTAAAACAAATTTAAAAAGTTTGGTCCCTGTGGCAGTGTACCTTTAACGCTGGCAGAATTCCTCGCTGTATTACGATACTTATTCTTTTTATTTATATAGATGAGGTGTTTGAATATGCAGATATATAATTGTTAACTAAATATTATAAGCTGTATCTATCATTTTGGTTGAAGCTAAATTAATTAATTTTAATTATATTCGATACGTAACACCGCGTTCGGTTACAACCGGTACGCCATTTAATTGTGTTTTGTAGCGCTTTCTTTGTGAATCCAGTTGCCAGTAGAGGTATTTTAAAAACCGATACAACTTAGGATCCTCCAAGAAAAGAGCGTACTTTCCCTAAATTTATTATTCAAATCATTTAAAGAAACTTGCCCATACCGAGGGATCCAACAAGGCTGTGGGAGCCTGCACCTTCCAAGGAGTAATAGATGCCGTGTAATGCTTTCAAGGGGAAAGTGATTATTTAAAGGCAGGGTGCCTTTGTGGGAGAGTGTTTAGACCACAAGTTTAGACAGCAATTATAAATAACTTAACTGTTCTTATTATTATGATAATTAATATGACACTTTCTTGCCAATTTTTATATGATTGATTGTGCTGTTTTTGACGTGACATCGTCTAATAAATCGATGAACGCGGGCTGCACGCATGAAAAAGCTGGACGCATTGTCCCGTTATGCTCTTTGTCGCGTTACTCTTTCACTCGAAGCCTTAAGTATGAAATCATTTTATCAATGTTTTGTTATGACGTTGTCACGTTAAACTATCGTCCGCAAACCAACTTTACAGGTAACCATTTTTTTATAATGAATCAATCTGAATGTACACTTTCTTTCATATAAATGATTTATTATTATTATTTAAAAGTCGGCAACACAATCCAGGCGTTGATAGTGTCCATGGGCAGCGATTATCATTTTATTACCCACCAGCTCGTTGACCTCCTGATGATTTAATTAATTTACACTGGAGTTGAATATTTAAATAAACTTACGCATTATTAAATTGATCTTTCAGTGGTGAACCTTGTTGAACCGCAATGGCATAAGGTTTTCTGGAGAACTCGTCTCCTACCATTTGTAAGTCACAGCTCGTCAGGACTTGGTATCTGCAGAAATGCAACGCAAAAGTGTATAATATAAGTGGATTTCAAAAAGGTTAGTCGACATCACAGGAGACCGTTTAAAAAAAATCTGGATTCTCGGAAATCGGAAACTCCTAATCAGACTAGTACCTACGTTAAACCACTTGACCAATCAACCTGTTAAAATAACACTGCATCTAACCCTAAATTTCAAGATCAATACTTTAAAAAAATATATTATTAAATAATAATTTAATATATTTGCTTACCTCACATCAGTAGCATCACCAAGCCACGCGAAACCTTCGCTTGAACTCTTGGAAGCTCTGACTCTAGCGACAGCCTCTTCTACTGTATTTGGTAACCCAGCTTCTTTCATTGCCTGCCACATTTTCGTATATTTGTCACTAACTGGGTAATCCCATACCGCCAGCTTCGCACGTTCCACATCACTTAGGCTGTCATTTAGGCTCATTTCCTTCCATATCCTGTTAAACCAGTGTTTTTTAGATACGTTCTTAATGATGAAAACAGGAATTTAAAATACACGTTCCTCACATCAACACCAACTATGCAAACTCAGTTTACACAACGACCGCTATTTAAGCCTTGACTTGTTTAAGCTATCACGGAATATGCTTAACCTGCATCATGAGCACGCCCTACATACACGCCCTCACGGACCCTCACTTTCACACCATCACACACAGCCGAATTAGGTATTACCTAGTTAAATGTATTTAATAATTTTTATTGATTTTTTCCTTTCGTAAATGTTTAACATTTTTATAATACGTATTCCATCTTTGGCTATATTGTTTTTTGTTATATCTAATTTACATTAGCTGTAGGATTATTATAATTATTGTTATTAAAGCTTTATGTTTACATATCTTAATATGAGTATTAGTTGTGTTAGTAGAAGTTCTAAAAAATTTAAGTTAGATTTCTTTTTTGTTTTTTAGTGGTCTAGTTTTTGTATGGCCCGTTTTAGGGTAAATGAATAGTATTGCTTCGAAGAATTTCTTTTCAAACCGGTTCGGTTTTCGGAAACGCCCGATTCGGTATTTCACTATCTTTCGGTTTAATATAATACTAGTCACGAAAGACGTCCTGTCTTAAATATAAATATGTAGTTTATTTTGGTAGTCGATAACGATTAAACGATATTTGCGCGCATTTTGACAATCGCTGACAGTAACTTATATATATTATTAATATTATCGATAAGTTTTCTTAAATTTTCTATAGATCCGATCGACTCAATTTTTTTCTTTCATGAGACATTAATAAACACAACAAAAAGGAATTGGTGAAATTGTCCATCCGTTTACTCGTGATGCCATGACCAAGGGAAACACAGGTTAATTTTTCTTCAAACTTATATCTTTGATTAATAACTGGTAGATTGGTAACTCTTAGATGAATAACTGATATATTATAGATAGATTATACAAACTTCATGTAATAAAAAACAAATGCAATGTTAATATGGTTCTTTAATTAGCTCTGTATTCCGGGAGACAGGAGAAAAATCGCAGTCAGGATGGCTCTGGTACGATAAAGATGTATTTAGTACTTATACGGACGAAGAATTGATGAATACGTCTTGTAATATCAACACAATCATTATGCATACATTTAATTAACCTAACCGAATATGACTTTTTCGTAATATTAATGATTGATATTTGATTTATTCTACTATATTTAATAAATACATTTGCGCCAGATCTTCAAAGGTTTGGTTGGATGTTGTTGTTACTCACCAGATCGAATTCTTGTGTAGTATCGGCCGTTTTAACTCATGAAAATCGTCAATGTCATATACTCACATTACACATTAATTTATTAACATTTTATTGTATAAAAAAATCGCTAATAATAACTCGAAACGGCTCTCAAAAGTTTTCACTTTTCAGAGCCGAATAACATCGTTTTTTAACGAATGTTTAAACGTTCAAAAACAGGCGTTGTTTATGTTTTTTGCATTAAAACAAAACAGTGAAAATTCCGTATACAATATGGCGGAAACGGTGTTATCAAGCTGGCTTCGTGACCGATAAGCCTCTGATAAGAGTTATATCAGTAACT
This sequence comes from Pieris macdunnoughi, assembly GCA_905332375.1. Classification (NCBI taxonomy): domain Eukaryota; kingdom Metazoa; phylum Arthropoda; class Insecta; order Lepidoptera; family Pieridae; genus Pieris; species Pieris macdunnoughi. The sequence goes on from CAJOBZ010000085.1 coordinate 136,952, forward strand.
ATGCCATTATAATCTCAAGCGTATGAAACGTAAATAAATCATCTTATAAATTTCTGAACTGAAATAGAACAGGTAAATGTTACTTGCATTAAATGAACTAAATTGACCCCATTCGATTGATTTCGCCCTCGTAAACAGTAAACACAGAGGGCATGTTTGCACGACAACTGTTACAGATTTGAACTCATTTCACATTTTCGAATGCACTTAAAGGTCTACAGAAAATTGACGATTTCACAAGATTTTTAAAAACCATTTTAATTCAAATTATTTATTAGTGCCTAAAGGACTTATTAGTCCAGGCTTTAAAAAATAAATAGTCCAACTTTCAAGAACCCGCCAAAACCTTAGACAAGATGGCGTCGTACCAGTCCCTGTGGCGTACCATGACAGTAACTAAAAAAAAATAAACGTCTAGTTTTTTTCTTGTCAATTCTTTCTTAACTTACTTTTTGATTAAACATAGTCTATGACCAATTAATAAAATTCCAAGATAGTACGAGGCAAAGACATATCAATGTTTTTAATTATTTTTTCGATTCTTTCGATTAATTTTTAGATTTTTTGATAAACTAATTAAATTATACAGAATGAATAACACTGTTGGCCTAGTAGCTTCTTCTCTCATCCTTGAGCTCGTAGGTTCTTTCTGTCTATGTGCGCATTTAACACTCGCTGAAGGAAAACATCGCGAAGAAACCGGCATATGTCAAATCCAATCTCACATGTGTCAGACAGATGGCTGTTCTACTTGTCTATGAAATAAAAATGACCAAAGATACGGATGCAATCTGAGGCCAAGACATATAAGACTTTAGCGCCATTAGATTATTATTATTACTCTCAATAACACCTAAATTTTCTACTGGCCTATTAAAAATGGTGGAATGTAAATTACTCTTACTTACTCGTAAAATTTAATCTCAATATTGGCCATTCTTTCAAAGTACGTCATGGAGCTGGAATCGTTAAGAGGCGCGTACTGGATCTTGTACTGTTTGGAGAGGTCATCTAAAGACTCTATTGGAGTGTCCAGACGGGAGACTGTCAGGAAAGCGGCCAAATTTGCGGTATACGATGCTATTATGATGAAGCTAAAACAGACAGACCAAAGGTAATCGTTACATACGAGATTTTTTTTGTTTTTGCTTGAAATATTTATTTGACCTACACTTACATTTATTTACAAAAACGTATTAAGCATCAATCGACCTACAATGTGTTGCCAACAACAAAAAAGGTAAAGCACTGCAACGCAGTGCAGTGATGCCAACTTGGGTATTTCCTCCCGATATTTAGGGGAAATCAAGATCATTTAGGGGGTACTTTGTACAATATTTCTTTTTAATGTATGATTCTATATAATTTATATTAAGCCTAGAACAAAACCAGCAAACTAAACTAAAAATAGACTCCAAGTGTGTCATAGTGGGGATTTTCCGATCATAGGATAGAGGAAGATATTATACGTTGTAAAACGCCCGAAGTCGTAGCAATTAAATTATAACCGTGTGGACTGTGAGACCGGGACCGTGAGACTAATCGGACAAATTTTAGTAATAACAAGAGAAATTACCCAAAAAGCCACCAAGTAGCGGCCAAAAGCCGTCCGGAGAGGTTCTTGGGTGCCTCCCCTCCACCCTGAGGTGTTAATGACGTCATACAGAACCAAAGACACTCTTTCAGCGTGAACTCCCGTCGTTCATCATCATCCTTGTACTTCTCCCGATTGTTCTGGTAACTGTATGGACTCCACTTATCAAATACCCACATAAGGAAACTAAAAGAAGTTTAATTCATTAGATTAAATGTAAATATCGCTAATAATAAAACATTTACTGTGGTGACTGGTCGGACTTGAATTGGTGTATGCGGTGATGGTAGTCACAGTCGAAACAACTGTTTCGACTGTGTATTTGCGTGTTGTTCCCACGAGAATGTAAGTGCGTGCAGTAGGAGGGATGTTGAAATCCCTCCTACTGATAGAGGACAAATCTTTGTTTTATTATTATTACTTACTTAAGATGTCATGTGGAACATGGTGTAATGGTTGCAGCTCCGTACAAAAATTGTGTAAAACAAAAAACTTGGCGATTAAAAAAGTGACGTAAATTTATTACCAGTTCTTCTCTTCCGTTCTACGCCCTTGATTTGAGAACTGGCAATAGGTAAATGTAAAATTAGAAGCATTTCATATATATTTCTTTTTTGACGTTCATAAGTGTACATTGTGTACCTATATGAATAAATGATTTTGACTTTTTTTAAAGCTTCTTAATTGAAAGATAATAATAATTTAGCCTCATTTATTCCTTGAAACATTCAGATATTGGGCCAAACCGCTCGCATGAACAATGAAAGGGCCAGGGAAAAGAAAGAGAGGTCGCTCTCTTGCACGGTGGGCTGACGAACTTAAAAACGTAGGTGGAGAAGAATGGGATAAAAATGCCTAAGATGGAGCCAGTTGAATGAGGCCTATACTCTATAAGAGGTCCTTGAAATTAAAAGAGACAATAATAAGAACTTCACAATTAAAAACGACTTTGAATTGGTTACATTAATAGATGACCCGGTGAACTTTGTCTCACCTAAATTTGTGTCAAAACTGAATTCAACATTTTTAAAAGACCAAAGAGATCGGAACTCATACTACAGCTATGAAACACAAATTTCTGAAGGCTATAAATATAATTGTTATTAGATTTCGAATATAATTCAAATCTAGACTATTTGTTTCAAAGGTTTAAATGGTGGTGTAGCTGTGGTATCGAAGATTAAAAGGAAAAGCGCAAATTTCTCTTTACAATGCGGGTTTAAAGTTATTTGTTATCCTCATGTTTTTTTTCATTAACTTATTGAACGTAGAAATAATATCTTCTTCTGTGGATAACACATATAGGCCCGGTTTTAGGGGTCTGAGTATTGAGTCCCAAATAAATTATCAAATAAATAGCAAAAAAACAAATCAGTCGAGTTTTTAATCAATACTTTATTGTGAAACCAAGTAGATTCTTTTAGTGTTTAACTAACATATAAAAATATATCAAGAGAAAAATTGTTTACTAGTTTTTATGTAGGAATTTAAAACATTTATTTTTCCGAAGTCTATTGTGGGGATCCCTCTTTTGCCTTAACACTTTTAGGGCTGTAGCCCCGATTGCCCTCCCCTAAATCCATGTAATGCATGTTACAATTTGTTATTCTGGTTAAATTGTAACTTAATATATTATGTCCGATATGCCTATAGTTATTAATGAAGTTGCTGGAAAGATAGCAAAGATAAGAAGTAATAAACAAGAGAAGTAATGAATATTTCATATAAATTGTACTTCTATGGCTCAGTGAAATATTACAAATTTATATTAATCGATTTTAATGTTTACGTAAATACGACAAATACAATAAAAATAAACTTACGCAGTTATAACGAGCTAGGGACCCTGATAGGGGTGTGTTTTACTTAAAAGGGACCCCAAATCTAACAATTGAAACGAAGAAGGGCATTGTCAGGGGACAGGATACGCAGCTGATACTTGAATAACGGAAAATCTTTTTTAATAATTAATTTGTCAAAATATATTTATTTATGTACATAAGTACACACACGTTTTTTATGTAGGTTAAAAATATTGTAAATAGTCTATGTGTAATATTTGTGACCACGTTTTCACTTGTTGGGACAGTCCCATCCCTTGTTCCTACTTCTTCCCTTCCCCCTGACATTCAACTGGTGACGCACTAATTGAAACCAAAGACAATAATCGTAAATAAGAATTTTATATAAATTTCTCTCGTCACTCGATAGAATCAATTTAATGAAATTAAAAGAATAAACTTATTAAATTCTTATCAAGGAGTAAATAACATGCGCGAATTCGAATTCGAAATTCGAATTCTAGGTCTATTAGTATTCGTAATTTTGTAAAATCATTGTGGTCGTTTCGGAATTATACAGGTCACAGAACATGAACTACACACATATATAAAATACTATTATATGAAATATTTATATTAACAATTTGTTCTATGTAAAGTCTTATTTCAATGCAAGCAGAAACGAGCCACGGTACTTGTGAAACACCGGAACAGCGTTGCCGATTTTATGAAATTTTCTTGTATATATTCGGTCTGAGAATTCGGTGAAAAGGGTGGCCTATTTTTTTAAATAACGATATTAGTAGTGTAATAATTATATACGGCAAAACATCAGAAAATTTGTTTCCTGTGGTGTCTTAACATTCACTGTATTACAATTAAAACAAAATCAGCCCACAATTTTTGAAGTTATACTTCTTTAGGCGCGTTATGAAAAATTGATGAGAGTGAAATTTTACAAAATTATCAGTATGAAGTAGAACACTAACGAATTCTTTTGAAACCAGCCAGGCGCCGAGCGTGCGCGAGCAAGATGGGAATAAGACAATCTACAAGTACATAAAAAGAAATAGAATATGCGTGAAGTTAGCAGCTATGCAAAGAATTTTCAATGACCTTTGTTGTTTAAACAAATAAAGGAGTTTTAATTATTTTTCAAAGAAATTTAGCAATGCTTTTTCACAAAGACCTATAGTTACTTAGTTAAAAGGTTATGAAACATACCTAGTTATTAAATTGAATGAATAATAATATAATAAAATAATAAATAATAATAATTGTTATTATTAATATTAATTAATAATTGAATAATATACTAAATAGTAAATATTATTAAATTATTAACGTTAAATAATAATTATTAATTAATTTATATTTAAAAAAAATCAAGAAAGCCAAAGAAGTATAACTTCTTACGCGCGTACATAAGTACACGCACCCTTTTTTTATGAAAACCCAAAGTTGGGCAATACAGGTATTATGTCCTTAGTAAGACTTGACAATGTACATGCGAAGAACATCTTGAAGTTTACGGTTTGTATGTCATGGCTTAAGACGTCATCCGTGTTGACAAGTAGCCGCTGAAGGTGATTCGCTTGATTATAAAACATATAGTTCCTATATAATTATATATATACATATATATACTAATAAAAGTTACGCTTTCTAGTTTCTACACAACTACCGTTCTAAGAATACAAAAGCGGTGTATCAATAATTCGTAAATATTAAAACAGACAACTTTAATGCAATTTCAAATGATGTATTTGTGTCTATAAAATAATGTTTATAATAAATACATTTATCTATGCCCAACAATAAATAAAAACTATTTTAAACATACTTCTTGGATAGTTTTAATCATTAATGTAATTATTTTCGTTAGCAACACTGGGTATAAAGATAGCAAGTAAATTCAAAAAAATGTTCCCGGTTCAAAATAGCGTTATTATACGACATTGAACTACTCTTGAATTTGGCACGTATTTTAATCCATTTCTGAGGCAAAGTGAGTCACGGAGCTTGTTATACAAACATAAATACACACACAGCAGTATTAATTGTGTAAATCTGTGCATGTATTAATTTATAAAATGTGTTTTATGTCTTGATACAGACCCAAACATTGTCTATTTTGCATAAACTACAGTATTTTGAAAACATTTACAAAAAGTTTTACAGATGGAGCTAAGGAAGGAGCTATGAAATAGGCTGCGACTTTAAAATGGGATTGTAATTAATTACGTACCAGAGTTCGAACATCAAACGCATCGTATTCATTAAATACTAAATAGTACACAAGTGTGTCTTACCTTTAATAGAGACTGTAAGTAGTGTTATTGGACACTTTCTTATGTTAGTAAAAGTAAATTCATTTTCTTAACCGTCCTATCCTGATCAATCGTGACTTGTGTAATTCTTGTATTTCCTTTTCTTTTGCATTGCATCGCGATTCATGAATCCGTGAGATTTTTTAGTTTGTTATCAATATTTTTTTTGTATTTAGATTAAGGTTTTATAAATTTTTGAAGTGAAACTTCTTTATCGGGGTTGGAATAAAATTTAGTGTAACATTTTTTCGTTACGCGTCACATTTTTCGGTTACGCGCCATGTTGCTTTTTGATGTCAAACTTCTTTATCGGCGTTGGAATGAAACTTCTTTATCGACGTATGGGACTTGGGAGAAATTTTGTAGCAAATCGTCACGTTTTTCAATGATAGTAATAATTCTATTACAATTAATGAAATTCTATAATAATCTTCGTAGTAATAAGGTAAAATTAAATATTTGTATTCATGTCTATGATAATAAAAGCCTTTTGTTAAACTTTATCTAATTTAACGAATTTCTGTAAAGTTGCATATAGTAGATAATTTTTCGAAAAATAAGATCTTATTTCTTAGTTTCACTTCTTACGTGTGTACACCTAGTACACGCACAACTTTTTTTAATATAACATTCTATTATGCACTTCTTGCACTTTACTCATTATATTTCTTTTTTTAGTTTTTCTCTTACTAGGGTTGCCTGGAAGAGAACGCTTGTTAGCGATAAGGCCGCCCGTTGCATCCCTAATAATTTTTATGTATGTATTGTGTTATTTGTGTTTTTTTAATGCAACGAAGTGTGAATAAATAAATAAATAAGGTTAGTTTTTAATTATTAGGTATATTATTAAATATATTATAGTCTTAAGTTAGGCTAGATCGTCATGTTAGATTGTGTCTTAATGCAGAGACAATTTATAAAACCATGTTACATGTAACATTACTTTATAGGTATAAAATGTGTAATTAGTCCCCTCTTCACTAAACTCAGGCCCGCGTATTCGAGTGATAGATCTAGTTTCGAGAACTGTCAACCATTGTTTATAAGTTTGATTTATTTGAAAGTGCTTAAGGTGTGATTGACTGTGGTTAATTTAAAAACTTATATTACGGAGTTATGTAACCAATATTAGTCAAGTATATATTGGTTAATAATTAGAAGCGTAAACAAAATGTAAACAAACATCGCACACTTGAAGCCAATATGAGCTCAGTTTTTACTATACTCATAAATTGTATTTTAACATTCTCTTTTCCGAGGAAATGCTGCCACAGGGACCAAACTTTTTAAATTTGTTTTAATGTTCTATTATTTTATTACTATAGGTTAAGAATATTGTAAATACGGTATATTTGTGTGTGGGGAAAAATTATATATACGTAGTTTCGTTATTATATGTGCAATAAAGTGTTTAATTAACGTACCTGTTAGAGACCGGAAATATACGATATTTTTATCTGTGTTCGTCGGTTAATGACAATTGACTACTCTACCATGAAGCCGCATTTAGTTTATGGCTCATTTGTTGCTCAATTTGGGTTTCAGCTACGGTTAAGGTTTTCACGGTTATTGAGTCCACACTTCAAAAGTATATTGGAACGAGGTGAAACGAGAATTTCAGCAAACAAAACAAAAACTTTCTGCTTTTTTCGTAGCGAAATCGGATCAATAATATCCAGAAAAATAAGGATTATTGCGTTTACGGTTCTAATTTTGCCCTTTATACGTCTATAAAACAGTTTACGAAGCCTATGTCTTTTAGTTCCGTGTTATGTGACAATTGAAATGATATTTAGTTAGAATTTATCGAATTATCTAGTTAGAAACATTAAAGATCTACAGACAACACAGTACCAAAGAAAGACGAGCAAGGACCTAGGTACAATATTACTTAACTAAAATATTATAATATTCAACGAAGAGCGGTTCGAATCGTAGACGACCAGTCACTTTCCGTGCGGCTTGATCCCTTGGTGTTGCATAGAGATGTGGGGTCTCTCTGCATCTACTACCGCATTTACCATGGACAGTGTTCAGAGGAGTTGTTCGGTCTTATACCTGCAGCTGAGTTTCATCATCGGACGTCAAGGCAAAATCCAAAATACTTGCGAGCCTTCTGGCAATGTGAGTGTCCATGGGCGGCGGCATCACTTAACATCAGGTGAGCCTCCTGCCCGTTTGCCTTCTATTACATAAAATTTAAAAAAAAAGGTCTTGAGAAATACATTTCTGTTTTATGAATTATTTTGTTCCGATAAGCAGCTCCAGCATGAACAGGAATTTACTTCACCGTTAAATATTACTTTATTACATAGATTATGCCGTCAGTGGTACTACAATGGTAGTAGTAATCTAAGCCCCGTTTTCTAGAACGTCAAACTTAAACCTAGTTTAAAGAACTGTCAAGCCAAGTTCTGTGTGAAGTTTGACATACCTGACAGCGCTCCTAATAAAGACCTAAGATTCGTGACCTAAGAACGTTTTCTTAAGAATGTAAATTTCCAAGCATTTTCTAAATAATACCGTATATCAAATCCATTTTGCGAATGCTCGAAGTCTGACTTGTATGGGACATTTATGCCAAGTAATGGAATCTGCGAGCCAAGCAAATCTAGCGCCACCAAACCGGCAATTAATTAAAAATATAGTAGAATGATTTAATGACGCATGTCCCAAATTAAAATCTGAACTAGCTAATGTCATTCTTACTCAAATTCCTGTAGATGGTGGGTCACGCCTATCGAAGCGTGATTTTGTCTCAAGCCCCTGTCACGTGACAAAGCGTGAGCTAATGTAATTTTTATTTTTTAGCGTTAGTGAGTCACGCCTATCGTAAAGTGAAATTGTCTCAAGCCCAATCTATCATACTCTTATTAGTTGCGGGCAATCTAGTTTATTATAATGTAGTGTTTATCGATATCGATAGTCCCTTACCGATAAGATTAAAGAAATAATCAATCATTGGAGCTAATTCTAACTACTCTATCCAAAATTACAAACTTGTTTAAAGGCTCGTATAGGGAAAACATTTTTATTAAGTATTAACACGTTCACTGCGGCAAGTAAAATCATAATTTTTCATCAGGTGCGGCGGCGGGCCAATATGCGCCCCCAATGATATTTCCGCCGGTGCGTGGCAGGTCTTTCTAGACCCAACAGCGCTAGGATAGATTAAATTGCTATAGCCGGGTCGCCAGCTGCCTGTTGGGAGGGCGGGCTGAAATAGGCCCACTGCCGCACTCAGCGGATGCACAGCAGCGTCAGTGCGTGGTAGGTCGATAAAAGCCTGCCGTTATGTTTTGATGGGGAAAACCTACAATTTTGACCGCAAGATGAAATATATATTTGTCCCTGTCGAATTTTTACAAACACCTGAGATAATCGTTACGCACCAGCGAGAGGGACATAGATTTCTTCGTCCGCACCAGCTTAATACCGCGGCAGGCTGATATCGGCCTGTTACGCAGTGAACGTGTTAAACAACCTATGAACGGACAGTTACAGATAGGTCTCTTAACGTGAATGAGATTATAAAATTTTCCATTTTCCGAAATTGTTACTAACTGCGCTAAAATTATTGATAATAATAGATTATTATAGCAAGTTATTTTTTTATGTTGTTTAAATAATGCCATCATCCGTATTATATACAACATTAGCACATGCTATATCTATATTTCTTTAATAAGAAACAATAGATAGAGACTGATGATAATACTATGTTGCTTCAAGAGCGGTTAAAAAGATTTAAAAATTCACGCGGGTGATTTGTTATATGTAACGTAACGAGTATGTAAGTTATATTTAACTTTAACATTAATTATAGTGCCGTGACCTCATTTCTATGAAAATAAGAAATACAGCTAGCCTACATAAAACATCGATCCGTTTATTTATCTGATGGAGACTGCCCCATTTCCATGACATTTCCCATGATTACACGCGCCACAGGTAAATAATAAACCTGTCGGTAACAATGTCACAGACTATGAATTCGATGATACATAATCTATGGTCGTTTTATTGATTTATAAACGCTACACAAATATTCATAAGTTTCGTTACTTGTAACTATAATTTTATACGAAAACTATCAGCAAGGCCGTCCCTGTCCCATCTCTGACATGGGACCTGGGACCACCACGTTACTGTATATATACCACTGGTTCTATACAAAATCGTCCTTTTACTTACTTAATTCGTTTGACTAAATAAATAAGACTTGAATAATGACTAAAGTAAAATATTTAATGCTCCGAGTCTTACAAACGAATGTTAACGCTTACGAAATCACATTAACATGTAAATAATAAACGGTTTTGTGAAAATTTGTAAAAACAAACCGTATCCTACTACGTATATTACTTAAACAAAAAGATTCATAATAGCATTTCAGCTTATATTTTTATATATCTGAAAAGTACATACTCTGCGCTTTAAAATAATAATCTACTTTTCGTTCAGAATTTGGTATTAAAAATTATTTTTCATTCGATGTTAAATTTTTGGTTACAAATGCGTAATAACGTTACTAAAGTAAAAAAAGTCTTTTTTTACGCTACATATATACAAAATAAATGTGTCGCTCTTAATATACAATAAACAAATTATATTATATTGCAATGGAGCACAGCCGTGGAAGCAAACATGAAAGGAATTTGATATTCTTTTTGTTAACCACGATAATTCACTTTAATGACGTCATCGAAGGTTGTCGCGGGTTCTTTTAAATTGTAATAGGTATTTCCGGGGTTTTAATACTAATAATATATAGATATTTTAATCGCCATGGGATGAAAATGAGTCAGTGATTTTGTGAAAGAAATTCTTAATATTTTTTTTTTATTGTGATTTTATATTAAAAGAAGTATATCGACAATTATTGCAATCTTATATGCTTTTTAAACTAATCGGTGCATAGTGGGTTTACCTCGACCACCAAAGAAATTGAAAAACATAAGTCTAAAATGCTGTGCATTGTCAAATTCACCTTAATACGAGCTACGGCATACCAATTCACTAACATTTCGAGTAATTATTTAATATTGTTAAAAGTAGTATACCATCAACTCTTAAAGGACAGATAATATATTAAGTAGATTAGAAAATGCGTAATTGTTGTACACAAAAATGTGTTCAATCATTGTCTTAGATTCCCGGGCCATAAGCAATAGAATTGTATGCGTCGCGGGCTCACGTAGTACCAACAAACGGGTTCTCAATGCAATTTAGATTGACCTATTCACTATTTTAGCTATTTGTCTGATCGCAAAGGTCAAAGGACTATTTAGAGCAGAATTTAAAGGATGTAGCTTATATTGATGCATTACGATTTGTTATTTTAAAACGATGGATTATTATTATGGAAAGTGAACCACAGAGCTACACAGACCACAGAGCATTTGCAAGTCAAGTTTCTAATTGTAAACCTTTTTTTCGAGTTTTTAAGGTCGAGCAACGATGTAAAAAATTTTGACCTACATTTTCTTCCATATATTTATGCTTGGTCTGTATGACTTGGCACCCATTTAGATCCCAATTCTATTGTAGATGTAGTCGATGTTTATATTTTTGATATATTTTTCTGGGTCTATAACTTAGAGAAATAGTTCACAGCTAAACCAATGGGTACTGAAAATTTTGCGTCATAACCAACTTTCGCTCTCATAATAAAAGAATTCCATGTGTATGTAATTGATACACACCTATCCAATTAAAAAGTTAAAGCGGATAACACATTCATTATCACTCTATCTCTCACGGTCGAGCTATTCTATAAATAAGTGCATTTAATAAATTAATGCCATACCTTGTAAAGAAATAAGCGGCGAGAATAGAAAACCACACATCATTCTCTAGAACGGTTAAGAATTTGAACAATGATGTCGGCGTTCGCGGCAACTTCATCAAAATAGTGATTCCAACCAAATCGTAATATGGCACCGTAAAGTCCACCACGTTCTCCCTCTCCGCCATTACTGATAAAGAAGACAGTCCTATGTCTGCCCTCTTTTCCATTAATTCCTTGACAATTCCATTCCAATTCCCATTTTCGTCCATATTTCCGAAGCTTCCGTCTGGTACGAGTGTTATTTCGTAATCGAATTTAACTATCTTTCTTATTTCCTCTATCAAATCTATACAATAACCCTTAAAGCCTTTTGGTGCATCCTCATCCAGTATTATAAATGGGTCTTGCTAAAATTATAACATTGCTAATCATAATCAAATGTTAAACCAACATCAAGATCTCAATCTAAATTAATCGGTAACAATGTACTTGCAAAAGTAATTGCCCATGGAACAGTTAACAATAACCACAAATCCAGAATTTTATACAAAGATTCGTTGATTAAATTCTTGCTTTAGAGAATTTTGGACATTCCATAAGATAAGTTAAATGTCAACGAACGATAGCGCCTATGCTTATAAAGACGTTATTTACACAGTTGTTTAAAAACAAACGAATATTGCTATATGCTAGGTACGTAAATTTTAAGTATAATTCAATTGTAATAATCCTCCATACCACAAGAGTTACAATCCTGTACACCAGTTGGGCGGAATAGTCGGTCATATTTTCTGGATCGGTTAATGTTAAGGGATTTGAAAGACCGGCCTTCCAGGATCCTAACGGTTTGCTGCCTATCGAGGCACCATCTTTTATCGTCACGGCTGATAAATCTGTGGTAAACTCCATGTAACTTCTGCCGTTCATTGAACCATCTTCGGGAATAAAAAACGGCGCGTACGTTGGTGTTTCTTTTACCTGTAAAGTAGTCTTTATAAACGAAACGTTTGTTTTCAACCCTTAATTGAATTGTGAAGGTACACGTACTTCTTGAAATGCAGTTTTTAAATCTAGCGTCCTTGTGGGGGTGTTTTTACCGTCATAGTCATCACAGCTCATGTATTTCATGTCGTTTGGCCACTTGCCAGAGTCAAGTAGTGATCTGGAAATTAATAAAACGCATATTCTCACGGAAAATCCCGAGCTATAATTAGATGTCCTACATTGCACGTTTGTTTTAAAATTATAAATTTAGAACGCACATTCGTATAGTAAAAAACTTATTACTTGATTGATAAAAATGTTCGTAGGGACAGATCAAAATAGAACGCAGATGTAATCTCTGGCTCTCCATTCATGCTGTAAGTAGTTTTAACTTTTCCTAATCGATCCCTACTCTTTGCATCTGGAGTGGGCTTCATGTAAACAATAGTAGCATCCTTGCAACCACAACTTATATCGCCCTTGTCTAAACTGAGTGCAAACCAAGCGGTTTTTCTACCAAAGTACTGATTCTCATTAGCAGCATCCAGCACGTTTTTAATAGTTCTTAAGCTGCCGATAACGAAAAAGTTAACAATGTCAAGTTCTCGGAGACTTCGAAGTTGCGTTTTAATCTCATCTTTACTAAAACTTTTAACGGGTGTTATCACGTGACGAGTCGGAATATTTTGTAAAAGAGACTTGTATTTGTGATCCATCACTGCAAAGAATGCGTCACGATTAAAACAGGTCAACGACCAACAGCTGTTTAATGGTAATATATTATCTGTTACCAACCAAAAAATTCGTCGAAAATAATTGCGGCGTTCGTTATGCCTTGCTTCGTAACAATAGCACGTATTGATTCAGGAAGGAGATCCGCCGGTGGCATTACTTGCAACAGGTACTGTGTTTGGTTAGAGGTTAGACCTCGCCACTGTCGCAGGTCACCTTCTTGGCCAAAAGATCCAGAAATAGTAGGCAAACCTAGCGCTGAAGTAAATGATTTAATAGTCTCTGACCCGACTCCAGTCGTTGTGAAATCAAGCACGACGTGTGGTGGTTTTTTTCCTGACACCATGTCTGTATATTTTCTACAAACTGAAACATCAGATATAATTAAATTAACCTGAAAATAGTTACGCTTATTTGACCTTGCTAAGGCGATAAACGTGTTTCCTGTAAAATGGTTATTTTAAATATCAATGTCTGCCGCGACAGCAAACGTGCGAGTATAATAAACTCGGAAATAAATTAGCACGTCGCATCAAATGCTTACCATTTTCTAAAAACGCCTTAGCATCAGTCCGGTTACCGACCACAATAATAGGATCGACGGCAAGTCCCAAACTAGGATTTCTCCTAACATACTCCTTAGCTACTTCAAAAGATTTCTCGGCCAAAGCATTATTTTCTTCGTTAATTAATACTGAAATTTAAGCAGTTAGATCACGTATGCGCAACCATGTAAAACGATTTGAATTAAGTACCGTTACTTACAAACGTTGATATTCTGAGTCGTTTGTGAAAACGAATAATGAAATATAGTTTGGATAAATGTTAAAAACAGTAGCATGTTTGAATTTCGAGTTTCCCATGTGATTATCAGAAGAGCACTGATAGACATAGGGGGACTGTGTATTGTGCTAGTAACCACGGCTACGTCCGGCCTTGATTCACCCTTAGTAATTGATGGGTTTTACGCTTCACTTTAATAGCAAACAAGTCGACATTATTATGAAATTGTTGCTATGTTAATATTTATCAATTACATTAATCATCGATGTGCCATTTAGAATAACTATTAAGTCATTGATCGTGCCTTTTGAACATTATAAAATATTGTGACCATTTATAATAATAATTGGTAAAAAATAATTTTGATTTTAATAAATAATAATTTAAACGCAATGATATTAAAAATTTACTTGGGATAAAAAAAAAACTTTACACGTAGAGTTGATGAACCTCCTTAAGTTTTTATTAAGTCTTAAAAATAATTAAAACAAATAGTTTAGATTGAACTATTTATTGCCAGAAACATTTAAAGTTAGTCAATAATTCCTTACAATCTGTATCGGAATAGATAAAGATCTTATATTCGAAGTTTTCTATCACATATTTATCAAAGCAAAATAAATAAAAAAATATGGTAAGACCCATAAGAAGTACAAAAAATAGCACACAGTATTAGTATGTCAATAACTATCACCTTATACGTCAACTTTGAACTTCGTAACTTACAATTATTACGTCATAAATGTGAAAATGGTATAGAAAACTGATTTAGACAAGTGAAAGCAGGCACCGCCATCTTCACGTCGAAGAATGTCTCGAAATAAATTCATAAGAAAATAAAACGTATTTTTAATTGTTAAATGAGAAAATACTAATTCAGCAACTACAATTTCACAACACAATTGGTAGTCAAGGAATGTTTTACTGTTAAGTATTAATGCCTATTAATTAATGTGCGACATTTTACTGCTAACTTAAATTTACAAACGAATTATCTAAATTTAAATCTTAGTTTATCTAAACCTTGTATTTCGGAAGCTGTTTAACGCGTCGTTCACAGAACGGATCGAATGATCTCACCGAGGTGAATCCTTTGGCAGTACTGGCAGACTGTTATGACCGATTTAACTTAAAACCCATGGCGAGTCACGCAGAACAGCATACAACACCGAATTCAATTCAAAGTTCAGTTCACTGCGATGCACAACCCAAACATAAATTTACACTTTACAGGTACATTTCACAGGTAAGTTTAATTGTAATTAAACCTTAGTAGTGTCCATAGAGCACAACTCTTGTAAAAGGGAGTACAAAATAGGTATCTATGGTTTTGTAGAAGTACAAGGTAAGAAGAGTTGGGCCCTAATGAACAAGATGCATTGCAGTAAACCAAGCAGGATAAAAGGTTTAGGCCTCCGCTTCAGCGGGAGGTGCTTCTTCTGCAACCTTCTGTTTCTTTTCCGGCGTCGTCTTTTCTGTGACGTCACCGTTGTCGGCAGCAGTAGATTTCCTCTTTACACCGGCGTCTTTCTTTTCTGTCTCTGTAAATGTTTGATAAATTTCAATATTTCAACTAACTCGTGGATATTTCACTTTTCATTAGATATAAAATTCCAAATGAAAATAGGTAATACATAGTTTGAAGTGAGAAAATACCTTCAGCATCACCATTTTCAACGGCATCGTTGCTGTCGTCACCATTCTCGGCAGGGGTTTCCTCGGGGGCATCTCCACTGCCGTTCTCCTCCTTGCCGTTACTTTCTGGTTTTTCCTCTACAACAACCTTTTTGGCGGGAGATTTTTTAACTGGAGATTCTTTTACCTCCGTTGAGGTAACCTCCTCGGGGGCGATTTCTCTGTAAAAATAATAATTTATTAGCTTGAATTTAAGCGTGTGGTGGGTTACATCTCGGTTTGATTGCCCATTAGCAAAAATTATTTGCTTGTTTTGTCTTACAATTTTTTATTTATCTTCGCGCTAAACAACTGACTGTATTAACAATTTTACGGCATATCACTTTAAAACGGATGTATTATTCAGTCAGTCGCGTAGTTGACTAGTTGCAACTAGAAATATGCAGTTAACGCATCGACCGACTTAATACTACAGAACAGGAAGCAAGGTTGTAAGCACTTGTAACAAAAACAGCTAGGCAGTTGTTGCGCAAGGCTAAATGTGGGAAAGTTGCAAGGAAAATGAACGTAAGTGTAATAATTGTTGAATGAATAAGTTTCTTGCTGTACTAGATTTGTTTAAGACGAATGAAAAGCGTTAAAAATAACTTATGACAACATATTGCCCTCGCGATAACGTAACTCCAATGTTGCAAAATTCTAGTAGGTACATATTCATAAATTTGAAACGGGCGCGTTCGGCGCTTCGGTGACGCTACCGCGCCGGAACGCTGCGCAGCCCGCGCCATCTTGGAACCGACGCACCGGCCGCGGCGTGCTTTCAATTTTCCCGTGCAATTAAACCTTCTAGAACCTTGCCTTGAATGCTAAAATGTGCTGAACACATTTATCTACTAATACAATTCAACGCACTACACTATAATTACTTAACATACTTATATTTATGACTTTCAACTTTCCCGCGTGTTGTAAGTTAGTCATAAACTAAGATTTTAAAATATAAATACACAAAAGCACGTATCTCTTTTATACTGTTATTAATATGTTATATTTAGACAAGCAAATCTATCCATACCTACAACTATAAGAAAATTATTAAGGTAGCCATTTTGGTCACGTTTACAAGCCGCCAAAACTGTGTATTTTAAATATAAAACAGAACACAAAAATTTAAAAACTTACTTTTTGTCTACAGCTGCGTCTGCCATATTTATTTTAATAAATTTAAAATAAATTAGTAATTGATGAAATGCTTTAGCACGTGCTCCGCACTTTGCACAATAACGATCACCGCACGCAACAAACACCGACGATCAAATGAAGGAGGAAGGAAGAAAATTTTGGTCGCAACGTTTCGCATACGCGTACGGTTTCGCGCCAACTTCGTTTATGAGATATCTATAAGAGGACGCTATGCGATGGAAAAGGATAGCTAACAATATGCTTGTTCCACTTAAACAACCTTGAATTAATGGAGGTGAGCAAGAGGTAGTAGTCTACCTTTCTCAGTCTACTCCTGTTGAAATTTTTTAAATTTTCGATTTTAATGGGACTTGAGTTGGGTTATCTATACTGAATATACATATTATATAGGTATTACTTTATTCTTCATTGATCAAGTGAATCAAGTAATAATTAATTTATCATAAAATTTCAATGAGTGTTTATCACCTATAAATTTACATGAAAAGTCGTTTTATAAATAGGTGTATAAAAACTAAAACCTATGCTATTTAAACTTCTTTAATGATATACCTACTTAGCTAAATAACTAGTTACTACGTTTTAATACTATGAAGTATGAATGGTTCACAAATACTACTATCAACTGCAAAAAGGTATACCTACGTAATTAATACCTATACAATCGAAGTATGTACTTCGATAATTTTTATTTTCCCTACCACAATAGGTATTATTTTGTAAATCTATGAAAAATGGGTCAAGAGTCAATATTAAAACAGGTAGGTAAAATTGTACCTGGCTAACAGCTAGACTCCTTAATAATATACAATAATAATCGAATTGGCTTTAAACATTTTTGTTCCTAGATTTGACCTAGCGTGGCTGAGGTTCTTTATTTTTTGTAAGAAACAACTTATATTTCGGGAAATTTAATAATACCTCTTTACCATCATAAGCCAAGATTTTTTGAAGTCAACGACCTACTTACTACCTTTTTCTAAGTAATTTTGTACTCATAACAAAATTGTAGACCTTATCTCCATGGAATACGGTATTGTTTAAAATAATCTTTTGTAACATTATTTTCGCTGTGTGCGCGTCGTCGCTACTCGGTCCGGTGACCATCTTCTTTGATAATAATATTCTGAGTGGGTTTTAGGTAAGTAACTAAATATTTATCAAAATTGGAGCGGAAAAACAAAATGGTCTTAAAATTTTTGTTTGGACATGATCTAAACGGCTAAATCTTAAAATATTAAACATAATATGCTAGGGCACTTCATAATAGGTTACATATCCTATATGTACTCTATGATAGGTTATTTGAGATCAAATTGACTTTAATTTAGGTATTTACGACAGATATATTATAGATACCAACTTTGATTGGGCATAATGTTAAATATTTTTACACTAACTGCAAACGATTTCTGTGACCTTGTGATTTCAGCTTTAGGCGGGATTTTGTGTGAGAATGTAACGATAGGATTGTATCTGCTTGTAAATCATATTCGATATTTTTTTTATTTGTAAGTTGTAGAAGAAGTCTTGTCTCCTTTCTACGTAAAAATTTGGGAAAGATAAAACGAGTGCTTTATATTGTTTGTTGTAATTTAACAATTCTCGTTTCCTTTGGGTTACATTTGTCTTGTTTTTTAAATCACTTCTAACTTCACTAAATTTTTATCTTTTTATCGCTGCATCTAGGTTTACCTAGTTATGTTTTAATGGAATAGATGTCGCTATACCATATAAACACAAAATATAATATTTTCAGTTATATATTATTATTAAACACGCAGAGACACACATGCTCAATTGTTAATACATAGTACAATATAGTATATTTATTAACAGAGTTGTTGGACAGAACTGTTTAAAAAGAAAAAATGGAATTATTTCATACTTAATAATACGTAAAATGCGCCATCTATTTAGTTTAACGAGAGAATTTTAATAAGTTGCCAGCAGTAAAATTTATTACTTTGGTAGTAAATAGTAGTTTAAACCAATAATTGTCTACTTTAAGCCAAGCCAAGCCAATCCATTATCCAACCCGAGCGGGTGCGTGTACTTATGTACGCGCGTAAGAAGTTATACTTCTTTGGCATTATTAAAAATAGTTTTTGATTGCATGCAAATAATTACTTACAATTAAATAATCAAAGACTGGAAAAGATGTCATTATAGTCAATAGTGTTCAGTTTACATTTGAAAAATTAAATAAATAAATATTTATTATTATTCTCTTACATTAAGCGTAACATAAATTCTATTATTATTCGTATGTTGTTTTTAAATTATGTCCAATGCCGTAGCATCTTCCGTGGGCAACTTCATTCTGTTAATTTTGTGTCACGATGCGCGCGCATCGAGAAATTTCACTCTCATCAATTTTTCATAACGCGCTTAAAGAAGTATAACTTCAATAATAGAATTTTTTATATTCATCAATTATTTCCTAATTTTTGAACTTTAAAGTTTTATAATAATAACCCCCAACCACTTCCACGCGCCAGAAACAGTTATTTAAAAAAAAAATAGTATAAAATAGCTAATAATTGGTTTTTTGGACAGCTATACCACCATACCACATAATGCACATAAACGCACCTAGCGTGGCAAAAACTACCTTAAATCGTTATTTATCTAATTTGTGGAACGGCGGACGTGGAATTTAGTATTCTCGTTCGACGTTCGATGATTCATTCCAAACTCACCTGCAGGTATTAATACAAACAATTCCTCTGAACACTCTCCACGGTTAATGTGGTAGATGATGCAGAGAAACCCCATATCTCTACACTACGCCAAAGGATAGTCGCTCGGAAAGTGATTGGATTCAAACCACTCTCAGTTGACTTCGGTGACGTGGAGCTGGTACTGGGGAGTCCCCAACATTTTTACTCATGACCAAAAATTTTAAGCCATTAAATAGTTTACATTTTTTTATTTAAAAATAGTTTTAGGCAGCAATAAATCTAAAATATGATACTAAGTCATGTTATCAAAAGATTTCTAAAGGCGAAATAATTGTGTTGTAGTTTTGAATTTATCTATTACAAAAAAAAATACCAAAATCAAATCTTTCCGGTTGTATGATTAAATTCAAATACAAATTGTTTTATTTTTAATTAAGCTTTTTTCTTTTGCTTTTGTGTTCTTTTTAGATTAAAATATATTAGTAGAAATGGAAATAGTAGTTTTCATAAATATAAAGTGGCAACATTTTCATAATTGACCGCCTCTCGTGAGCGAATGAATCGTTCGTTCGCTCTCGCTCTGTCGATCGAGTTTCTGAGGAAGCCATTTTATTTCTTGTGAATGTGACGAAAAATTTTACTCAGATTTCGAGTTTAAACTTTTAAAACGTAATTATTTCAATGAGTGCCTGTTATAAGTGTCTTTTGTGACGTGTGTATGTGCAAGGAACGTAAAGAATGTCTGTGTTTCAAATTGGTTTGTGTTGACCTGCCTATTTCTTACGTTCGCTCAGGCAGGGATCGATTAGTACAAGGTAGCCTGTATAACGGCAATTGAAATAAGTTCTGGTTTGCGCCATGGGCAACAATGCTGCCACCGCTAACAAAAAGGTGGACGCCGCCGAAAGCGTCAAAGAATTCCTCGATCAGGCCAAAGAGGATTTCGAGGAGAAATGGAAGAAGAATCCTACCAACACCGCCGGATTGAACGACTTTGAAAGAATAAAAACGCTCGGAACAGGCTCATTCGGGCGAGTTATGATAGTTCAGCATAAACCTACGAAAGAGTATTATGCTATGAAAATATTAGATAAGCAGAAGGTCGTAAAACTAAAACAGGTAGAACATACGCTGAACGAAAAACGAATTCTGCAAGCTATAAATTTTCCGTTTTTGGTGAGCCTTAAGTTCCATTTCAAGGACAACTCCAACTTGTATATGGTTTTAGAATACGTGCCTGGTGGTGAAATGTTCTCCCACCTGCGTAAGGTAGGTCGCTTTTCGGAGCCACATTCTCGATTCTATGCGGCTCAGATAGTCCTAGCGTTCGAGTATCTACACTATTTGGACCTCATCTACCGTGATCTGAAGCCTGAAAACTTGTTAATTGATTCGCAAGGCTATTTAAAAGTAACTGATTTCGGCTTTGCGAAGCGCGTGAAAGGTCGTACGTGGACTCTATGTGGAACACCTGAGTATCTGGCTCCAGAAATCATTCTGTCCAAAGGTTATAACAAAGCTGTTGACTGGTGGGCACTTGGGGTACTTGTATATGAGATGGCAGCTGGATATCCGCCCTTCTTTGCAGACCAGCCGATTCAAATCTACGAAAAAATTGTGTCTGGCAAAGTTCGCTTTCCATCACACTTTGGCTCTGATTTGAAAGACTTGTTGCGCAACCTTCTCCAAGTAGATTTGACGAAACGCTATGGAAATCTAAAAGCGGGCGTAAATGACATTAAAGGTCACAAATGGTTTGCTAGCACTGATTGGATAGCTGTCTTCCAAAAGAAGATTGAGGCACCTTTCATCCCACGCTGCAAGGGTCCTGGGGACACCAGCAACTTTGATGATTATGAAGAAGAGGCTCTTCGCATTTCGTCAACTGAGAAGTGCGCGAAGGAATTTGCTGAATTCTGAGCGCCCTATTGGAGCCTGCGCGCGGAAAATACCGTGAGTAGGTGTTATGTTTTAGTGAACCTTCCTTGACTTTAGTCATGGAGAATGGTGAACATCTCTTAGCAAAAGCTTTGGGTGAATATAAACTTTTTGTGCCCAATGTTGACATCTGAATTGTTAAAATTGGTGAGGATAGAACTGATCCCTGATATGTGGCATTTGCTTACTGCCAGATTGATAAGAAGGCTATATATCTATCCTATCGTGATATTTATGTATATCATTTATGATGTTACTAGCCACAAGGAATGTAAGCCCTCATTTTCGGCTGTTTATTCAGTTTAGTAGTCTGCCTTTAACATTGAGATAGTTAGCTTATTAAAATTTCTATTGTTTTTTTAATGTGGATACAATGTGTACTGCAAGTTTTCTTGTTGCTTTTAGATTTGTCAGACATGAGAAGACATTACTTAATTATTGTTGTTATAGATATCACTTTAATTAGACAGTCTTAAATTTGAGAATTGTGAGGTTTTGCTAGTATGCTCTATGTTTAGGTACCACTAATTATTTCTGTAACCAAAACTTGCTTTTGATATTATCATTTGAAGCAAATGGTGATACACATCCCTTTTATCCTAAGTAAGAAGTGTTTTGGTGTATATTGTAATTTTGAGCTTTTGTTATTGATTTTATTTTTAGAAAATGTATTGTTGAATCATTTGATATTTTAGTTAAGGAGAACTAAATAAAGATAGATAAAAGAGATTAATTTATTACCATAATATGTATGTAGTGTTCAGTTGTGCAATCCAAGCTCGTTTGTGATCTGATGTAAGGAGACCTTAAATTTTAAGTGTAATTTTATATAGTTCCTTTTATTAGTGAATGTACAGTAACCGAAGATTAACACAGCTGCATATAATGTCTCATTGTAAAGCTATCTCTCATTAGCATCATAGTTAAAGAGCAATAAATTTCCTAACATTCTCCATGGATAGCGATATGACCTTTAATTATTATTGATTACTTAAGCCACAAGATAATAATAGAATTGTGTGATAATATTGCATCCATATGAGAATGTATTCTAGCAACATTAATAATAGGTAATATAATTAGGTTGTACGATATACAGGAATCCAAAATATGAATTTTGCCTTGAATAGGCAGTCTTAGAGAAAGTATAATTAACCATTTAATCTTGTATAATGTGATGTTAGTGAGAGAATAGTGTTTTGCTATTTCATTTGTAGCACAGTGGTCAGTTTGATAGCTATTAGGTGTAGGACTTTGAATCCAGGCTGTACAAATATTATAGTTATTTGTAGTGAATTTAACATGTGGTATGTGCGCGTATGTGTCAATAGTCATTAGTTTAGGTCCTGGGAAGGTTACTTAACTTGTACATTCATCTAACATGTTTAAATATTAATTTCAAGCTGAATCCAAAGTCATATCAAACTTATTAATCTATTCAGAAATTCTTGTACTAGTAGAAATACTGACCAATTTTACTTGTCTTTTAATCTTTTACAGGTTAGTTAAGTTACCTAGTGTACTAGATTACTTTAGATTAAATTTTACTGCAATTTGATGTCCTAACTGGTGGGCAGGTGTAGCAAGGAAAGTATAGCAAACAGTATTTAGATTTGATAGACGCTATTTCCTGCAGTAGATATAACAATGTATCCATTATACTTATCATACTGTCACAATCAAAATGAAAGTTAAGTCTAAAATTTAAATAAATCAAGAAATAGTGAAGAGAACAAGAGATCATGTAATGCTTGCAAAATAAAGGTGCCATTTTTATGAATTACAATTCTTTTTAAGAGAAAAAAATCAAATGGAATCCAATGTATTCACATGATTTAGCACATTCAAGATAATTTGTTTTGAGCCATATAAACAGGATATGGTAAAAGGAAAGAGTTAATGAATTAACAATCATAGGTTTTTAGAATTGTTTTTTAATTGATGGCAACCTTTATTTAAAAGGTGAATTTATTTAAATACACCAGTTAGACATTCTTAATGTAACATTATTCCTATAGTCATGTCTTTTAATCTGTTCCTGTTACTTGCGCCTTAAAAACTTATAAGAAATTTAATCATGTAACATTAAAAATCATTGTATATAACTAGAGTGATTGGACCCACATTTTAGTATAACATTAAATATTGGCTTTGATTACACTTCATTCCATTAGCTTTCAAAAATAACTCATTGCCTGTATGCAGATCTTTCTAATGTGAACATTTTAATCGTTTTGAATATTAAATCCTAGTGACGGACCTTTGAGAGCTGTCTTTTTATATCTGCAGCAATAAATTAGCAAATGTTCACGTCTAGTTCTATTATATTGAGTGCCTATAGCATTGAAGTTCAAGTGTAAAAGTCAGTTAATTTCAATAATTATTTGTCATCATGTATTGATCTTCCCAAAATTACGATGAAAGTCAAAATATCGATGTAACAGTAAATATTTGTTTGATTTTGTCTATATAATATAATATACTGTCAGGCAAATATAAAGTATCTTTTTGATCTGTGTAACTCAAAGGTTAAATATATAAAATTGTCTAATGGAGCATACATTTAAGGGAGAACACGTCTGATGCACGTGGGGTCGTTTGCCGTAATATGCAACTTCCTCATAAAGTGGATTTGTCTCGTTCGACGTTCGATGATTCATTCCAAACTCACCTGCAGGTATTAATACAAACAATTCCTCTGAACACTCTCCACGGTTAATGTGGTAGATGATGCAGAGAAACCCCATATCTCTACACTACGCCAAAGGATAGTCGCTCGGAAAGTGATTGGATTCAAACCACTCTCAGTTGACTTCGGTGACGTGGAGCTGGTACTGGGGAGTCCCCAACATTTTTACTCATGACCAAAAATTTTAAGCCATTAAATAGTTTACATTTTTTTATTTAAAAATAGTTTTAGGCAGCAATAAATCTAAAATATGATACTAAGTCATGTTATCAAAAGATTTCTAAAGGCGAAATAATTGTGTTGTAGTTTTGAATTTATCTATTACAAAAAAAAATACCAAAATCAAATCTTTCCGGTTGTATGATTAAATTCAAATACAAATTGTTTTATTTTTAATTAAGCTTTTTTCTTTTGCTTTTGTGTTCTTTTTAGATTAAAATATATTAGTAGAAATGGAAATAGTAGTTTTCATAAATATAAAGTGGCAACATTTTCATAATTGACCGCCTCTCGTGAGCGAATGAATCGTTCGTTCGCTCTCGCTCTGTCGATCGAGTTTCTGAGGAAGCCATTTTATTTCTTGTGAATGTGACGAAAAATTTTACTCAGATTTCGAGTTTAAACTTTTAAAACGTAATTATTTCAATGAGTGCCTGTTATAAGTGTCTTTTGTGACGTGTGTATGTGCAAGGAACGTAAAGAATGTCTGTGTTTCAAATTGGTTTGTGTTGACCTGCCTATTTCTTACGTTCGCTCAGGCAGGGATCGATTAGTACAAGGTAGCCTGTATAACGGCAATTGAAATAAGTTCTGGTTTGCGCCATGGGCAACAATGCTGCCACCGCTAACAAAAAGGTGGACGCCGCCGAAAGCGTCAAAGAATTCCTCGATCAGGCCAAAGAGGATTTCGAGGAGAAATGGAAGAAGAATCCTACCAACACCGCCGGATTGAACGACTTTGAAAGAATAAAAACGCTCGGAACAGGCTCATTCGGGCGAGTTATGATAGTTCAGCATAAACCTACGAAAGAGTATTATGCTATGAAAATATTAGATAAGCAGAAGGTCGTAAAACTAAAACAGGTAGAACATACGCTGAACGAAAACGAATTCTGCAAGCTATAAATTTTCCGTTTTTGGTGAGCCTTAAGTTCCATTTCAAGGACAACTCCAACTTGTATATGGTTTTAGAATACGTGCCTGGTGGTGAAATGTTCTCCCACCTGCGTAAGGTAGGTCGCTTTTCGGAGCCACATTCTCGATTCTATGCGGCTCAGATAGTCCTAGCGTTCGAGTATCTACACTATTTGGACCTCATCTACCGTGATCTGAAGCCTGAAAACTTGTTAATTGATTCGCAAGGCTATTTAAAAGTAACTGATTTCGGCTTTGCGAAGCGCGTGAAAGGTCGTACGTGGACTCTATGTGGAACACCTGAGTATCTGGCTCCAGAAATCATTCTGTCCAAAGGTTATAACAAAGCTGTTGACTGGTGGGCACTTGGGGTACTTGTATATGAGATGGCAGCTGGATATCCGCCCTTCTTTGCAGACCAGCCGATTCAAATCTACGAAAAAATTGTGTCTGGCAAAGTTCGCTTTCCATCACACTTTGGCTCTGATTTGAAAGACTTGTTGCGCAACCTTCTCCAAGTAGATTTGACGAAACGCTATGGAAATCTAAAAGCGGGCGTAAATGACATTAAAGGTCACAAATGGTTTGCTAGCACTGATTGGATAGCTGTCTTCCAAAAGAAGATTGAGGCACCTTTCATCCCACGCTGCAAGGGTCCTGGGGACACCAGCAACTTTGATGATTATGAAGAAGAGGCTCTTCGCATTTCGTCAACTGAGAAGTGCGCGAAGGAATTTGCTGAATTCTGAGCGCCCTATTGGAGCCTGCGCGCGGAAAATACCGTGAGTAGGTGTTATGTTTTAGTGAACCTTCCTTGACTTTAGTCATGGAGAATGGTGAACATCTCTTAGCAAAAGCTTTGGGTGAATATAAACTTTTGTGCCCAATGTTGACATCTGAATTGTTAAAATTGGTGAGGATAGAACTGATCCCTGATATGTGGCATTTGCTTACTGCCAGATTGATAAGAAGGCTATATATCTATCCTATCGTGATATTTATGTATATCATTTATGATGTTACTAGCCACAAGGAATGTAAGCCCTCATTTTCGGCTGTTTATTCAGTTTAGTAGTCTGCCTTTAACATTGAGATAGTTAGCTTATTAAAATTTCTATTGTTTTTTTAATGTGGATACAATGTGTACTGCAAGTTTTCTTGTTGCTTTTAGATTTGTCAGACATGAGAAGACATTACTTAATTATTGTTGTTATAGATATCACTTTAATTAGACAGTCTTAAATTTGAGAATTGTGAGGTTTTGCTAGTATGCTCTATGTTTAGGTACCACTAATTATTTCTGTAACCAAAACTTGCTTTTGATATTATCATTTGAAGCAAATGGTGATACACATCCCTTTTATCCTAAGTAAGAAGTGTTTTGGTGTATATTGTAATTTTGAGCTTTTGTTATTGATTTTATTTTTAGAAAATGTATTGTTGAATCATTTGATATTTTAGTTAAGGAGAACTAAATAAAGATAGATAAAAGAGATTAATTTATTACCATAATATGTATGTAGTGTTCAGTTGTGCAATCCAAGCTCGTTTGTGATCTGATGTAAGGAGACCTTAAATTTTAAGTGTAATTTTATATAGTTCCTTTTATTAGTGAATGTACAGTAACCGAAGATTAACACAGCTGCATATAATGTCTCATTGTAAAGCTATCTCTCATTAGCATCATAGTTAAAGAGCAATAAATTTCCTAACATTCTCCATGGATAGCGATATGACCTTTAATTATTATTGATTACTTAAGCACAAGATAATAATAGAATTGTGTGATAATATTGCATCCATATGAGAATGTATTCTAGCAACATTAATAATAGGTAATATAATTAGGTTGTACGATATACAGGAATCCAAAATATGAATTTTGCCTTGAATAGGCAGTCTTAGAGAAAGTATAATTAACCATTTAATCTTGTATAATGTGATGTTAGTGAGAGAATAGTGTTTTGCTATTTCATTTGTAGCACAGTGGTCAGTTTGATAGCTATTAGGTGTAGGACTTTGAATCCAGGCTGTACAAATATCATAGTTATTTGTAGTGAATTTAACATGTGGTATGTGCGCGTATGTGTCAATAGTCATTAGTTTAGGTCCTGGGAAGGTTACTTAACTTGCACATTCATCTAACATGTTTAAATATTAATTTACGCTGAATCCAAAGTCATATCAAACTTATTAAATCTATTCAGAAATTCTTGTACTAGTAGAAATACTGACCAATTTGCTTGTCTTTTAATCTTTTACAGGTTAGTTAAGTTACCTATGTACTAGATTACTTTAGATTAAATTTTACTGCAATTTGATGTCCTAACTGGTGGGCAGGTGTAGCAAGGGAAAGTATAGCAACAGCAGTATTTGATTTGATAGACACTATTTCCTGCAGTAGATATAACAATGTTATCAGTATACTTATCATACTGTCACAATCACAAATGAAAGTTAAGTCTAAAATTTAAATAAATCAAGAAATAGTGAAGAGAACAAGAGATCATGTAATGCTTGCAAAAATAAAGGTGCCATTTTTATGAATTACAATTCTTTTTAAGAGAAAAAAAAATCAAATGGAATCCAATGTATTCCATATGATTTAGCACATTTCAAGATAATTTGTTTTGAGCCATATAAACAGGATATGGTAAAAGGAAAGAGTTAATGAATTAACAATCATAGGTTTTTTAGAATTGTTTTTTAATTGATGGCAACCTTTTAAATAAAAGGTGTATTTAAATAAATACACCAGTTAGACATTCTTAATGTAACATTATTTCTATAGTCATGTCTTTAATCTGTTCCTGTTAGGGATACTTGCGTTTAAAACTTATAAGAAATTTAATGATGTAACATTAAAAATCATTGTATATAACTAGAGTGATTGGACCCACATTTTAGGATAACATTCAATATTGGCTTTGATTACACTTCATTCCATTAGCTTTCAATAACTCAACTGCATTGCCATGTATGCAGATCTTTCTAATGTGAACATTTTAATCGTTTTGAATATTAAATCCTAGTGACGGTGTGTATTTGAGAGCTGTCTTTTTATATCTGCGTACTAATTTATAAAATGTTCACGTCTAGATCTATTATATCGAGTGCCTATAGCATTGAAGTTCAAGTGTAAAAAGTCAGTTAATTTCAATAATTATTTGTCATCATGTATTGATCTTCCATAAATTACGATGAAATTAAAATATCGATGTAACAGTAAATATTTGTTTGATTTTGTCCTATATAATATAATACATTTCAGGCAAAAATAAAGTATCTTTTTGATCTGTGTAACTCAAAGGTTGAATATATAAAATTGTCTAATGGAGCACACATTTGGCAGAACACGTCTGATGCACGTGGGGTCGTTTGCCGTAATATGCAACTTCCTCATAAAGTGGATTTGTACACTGGTCTTGGCAGCCAATGAAATACAGAATATTATGTTACCTTATAATAAAATCTGAATTAATAATATAGTTCTATAGGAGTTCGTAATTTGAAAGTGAATTATAGCGATATATGTTACGTAAACTGACTGAGATATTGCTTTTATAAATTAGCATACACATTAAATTATCTGTTCAACTTGTACATTGTGTTTGCGGCACCAATGTGGGCGACAAACGTCATCCATTGATTTCTGTTTACGTACTTTTATGCTGCCGTCATCATAATAAGCATTTAATGAATAGTACAGTCAGCATAAAATGGAATAGCGTACGTTTATTTTGATTATAGCATTAATTTAACGTGACAATGAATGAGGTACTCTGTAAATGAAAAGGACTTAAGTGAATTGTCAAATGTAATACAGATTTAACGATGTCTTTAGTTAAATGATTCAGGCATTAATAAAACATTACAAACTAGACTTTTAACCACGAGCGCAGGGGTTAACATCCCAAGCAGTGTATAAGACATAAGAACAAAACAATTAGAAAATACATGTCAGTTAAAATTTGTATTTTTCATAGTATGAAATATCAGATAAAATGTCTATTAATACTAGACTAGCATTGACCGTCAGAGCTATGACGTGCTGGAGACGCAACAGAAATAGATCCAGCTGTTCGTTTTTACGTAACAAACCCAACACGAATTAAAATAAAAAAGTAGCTTCTTAGTAAGGATATTTAAAAAATTAGACCCAGAAGATAATTTTTAAATAGCTGCCATGATGTAAAGTAGAGAAATTAGGATGGGTCTAACAGCCTGGCCACGGGACATTCGCCGACGCGAATATTCGCACGGTGCGAACCGCGATGCGTCTAGCGACTGAAATAAACTCATAGCAATGTACTAATCAAGCCACGCGCAACGGCGACCAGCGATGCGACCGGCGAAATGTACCGAGCGAATCGCGCGGGCGACTGACGTCGCGACGGGCGAGCGAAACAAATGCATGAATTAGTACGGTGCAAGCCACGGAGTCGAGCGGCAGTCGCGGCGAATAGAGAAGGGAATAAATAAGTTTAGTCGTGGTCGCGGCGAAAAATGAATACAGAGTTTTTTGTTACTGAAATACTGGCTAGACCAGCTATTTGGAAGTCTGGCCATCCACAGCATTAATTTAATATACCTTAATCTCAAAAACAATTTTTCAGCGGAACTTAAAATTCTTTTTGCATTAACTTTTCTCCAATTCTGGTTGAATATTCATAAGAATATAATTGAAGGTTTCAATACTCATTCTGGTATACTCAAAAAAATAATTCTGCATATATTCTGAATTTCTCATACTTCTTGTGGAATTCTCCACAATTTCTCCAAATATTAGGTCTTGCACCAAAAGCTATTACTTTCCAAGTAATATCGAGATGATTTCGATAAAGACATTTCGCTGTCGAACTTCCTTACTGGTCGCGGCGGCAAACGTGACTGGTCCGTGGCCTGCAAACGGCCCCGCGCGAATGGTCGCCTCGCCTCCCGCATCGCAGTTCGCACCGCTGATCCCCGTGGCCAGGCCGTTAGGCTTCATGTACTAGACACAAATGTGTATTTATGGGGATTTTGGATAAGCTATACCTCAACCCACCGGTTGTCAAATCTGACTTTTAGAAATAAGTAAATAAAAGTCGTATAGCGGTTTTGAGTACTCGCATCTCCTTCTGACAATTAGTTTTTATGTTGTGATGAAAAGAGATAGCCTATACCATCACCTACTCGCAAGACTGTTTCTTGGTAATTGAATTGTAACTCTCACAAATGTACTCAGTCATTAAGCTTTTGAGTTCACCTAATCCAATTGGGAGAAAAACATCTTTTTTATATTTTTTTATAAGGGAAAACTTAATAGTTTTGTCCCGTTATTCATAAGGTATAAATCATTAATTGTACCGTACTAACTAAAGTACTGCTGTTTCTTTTTATCACAGCGATAACACAATTTGACAGCAAGAGATGACTGTCGTTACTCTAGAAAATTACTGTATTTTACTAAACAATTAATGCCGATAAAGTATAGAGGATGGCCATTTAAATTAGATTCTATATTATCTGTGTATTCATAGACTTATCCTTAAAATAATTACTGAATTATTCTCTTATATAAATCACTTACCGCGAATATATCTTATATATTTATGATAATGGTGTGTTTTTCTCATTACATTACGTTTGTAATCTCAACGTTTTTGATAAGAAACGTATTTTACATACTTTGCTTGTTAGCTCTTAGATTAGATTGATATAAAATCTACCGAGTGTTACAACAAATGAAATAAAGGAAACTTATGTTGTTGTATCTATACAAAACAAAAATAATCCTGTGGCGATACGATCTATCGGTTCAGGCATCTGCATGTTTAATTGGTAATTTTTTCCTTTAAAGACAAGTCTTCTGTAACACGTCGATGACCGATGTAATGTCTAATTCCTCCCTATATTTTCACTGAAATTCGTCACAGACAGAGTTAAATTTATTAATATGAAGTCTAATTGCACTATTTTATCTCTGTTTCTGTATATGTTTTGTTGTATGTGATTTGTTTTAAGGTGATTTGATTTGTTTAGGGAGCACATGATCTACACAAGTGTAGGTAACTTGATACATTGGGTATTCTTATTTGAAAAACACATTCATATTACCAAATTCTGTATGAAAATAATATATATCAAATAAGAAAAGCTTTTTAGCGAAAGCGAGACCCTGTCCAGGCACCAGAGATCTATCCTTGTATGTGTGTGTACGTTATGTTGGACCGAGAGACTTCTGCCGAAGTACAGCATGAAAAATAAAGTGTGTCACAGTAAGTATGAAACATGGCCTTGAAAAGCGTTATGGAGAAAAATTTCATTAATATATTTAAACAATTAAAAATATTGATTTTTATACATCAGTCACGTGATACAAAACGGTCACTATTTAACGTAGCGTCCTCGTACATTTGATGTTTTCGTTTGTCTATTCTAATACAGTCTTAAGAGTTTAATTTCTTCGAAAGTTTCCATCGGCCGAGAACAAATTTAAATTAAATTAAAACTTGCCCTCGAACCGGGAATCGAACACGGCTAGGCTATGAGGCCCCTAATTTGACGTTTGTGTACGTGTAGCCATAGATACTGGTACGACCTGCGAAGCCATCTTGCTTAGGCAGGCGCTTTGGCGCGTTCCTTAAATTATGAATGTCAAATATGACTTTTTAAACAACTGAAAGAAAAATAACAATTTGTATAGGTTCTATAGTCAGTAATAAATAATAGGAAATAATTTATAAATTCAAATAGCGTATACAGTTGCGACTTGCGAAGCTACACTAGCTCAGAAGGCAAACTATTTCTTTTAAATGCTTGTATCATTTTTAGTGCTTAGTTTGAAGACGTGTGGATTTTTTTTTATTTCATAGACAATGTACCAATTTGAACGCGACCGTAGATTCTTTATAAGGTTATCAATTAGTGACCACAAGTAGTTTAAATTTATTACGTTCATTATTCCATTTAGAATTGCTTGAAGACATAAATAATACATTTCTAGGTTCTTATCGCTTAAATTGGCACGGTCGTTGGACTGGTAATTGCCTACTTATAAAGGTATCGTATTTTAGTTGCATATAGCTTTTAGTACCATAGATGCAGAATTCTATGTAAATTGAAGATCTTCGTTATATACAATATGACAAAAATTCTTGGATACATTTTGTACAGTACTTTTATCTAATATATAAAATTCTCGTGTCACAGTTTTCGTTGCCATACTCCTCTAAAACGGCTCGACCGATTCTCATGAAATTTTGTGTGCATATTGGGTATGTCTGAGAATCGGACAACATCTATTTTTCATCCCCCTAAATGTTAAGGGTAGTCCACCCCTAAATATTTTCTTTTATTTTTAGATATTTTATTCTGTTTTTATTTTTTTATGATACAGCATTAAAAATACATACAAACCCCTAACTTTCACCCCTCTACGATCAACCCCTATTTTTTATTATAAATGATATATATGGCAAAACGACGTTTGCCCGGTCAGCTAGTAAAATATATATTTTTTTAGACACAAAACTTTAACTCCGATTTTAATATTGAGATGCGTACATTACTGTAAGAACTATGTGGAACCAGCTGCCCACTGAAGTATTTCCGAACCAATTCGACTTAGGGTCCTTCAAGAAAAGAGCCAGTTCTTAAAAGCCCGGCAACGCACCTGACAGCCTTCTGGCATGTCAGTGTCTATGGGTGGTATCATCTAACATCAGATGAGCCTCCTGCCCGTTTGCCATATAAAAAAACTACATTAAATTGAGGTTTGTCTTAAGACGTGAGGTCATTGGGCTTGCCAATGCAATTACTGAACTTTTAAATTGACATGGCAAGCAGATTTTGTTTTACATTATCGCCGGTTGCAAAATGTTGAAAGCGTGGATGGACGTGGTACAGCTGGAATGATAAATTTCTTGGACGTCAGCCTAATTCTAAATTGTATGAAGCGTTGTTCTCAAATCCGGTAATGGCGTCGGGAACATGTGGGCGATACTAATTTATATGAATCTGGTAGGCTTGGGGTAATTCATTATCCAATTGACACATACTTAACGCGAAGGGTAATATATAGAAACGAGACGTCATTTGTCAAAATTCAATACGTTTTAACGTACATAAAATCAGAATTTATTAAGTAAATCAATATGTAACTTGTTACACTTATTTAAACGTCATTATTAAAAATGGAAGGTTTAAACTCACATTTACTACTAGTAGTCCAGTCAAAATAGGCATTTGACTTAGCCAAAATTCGCATAGAGCTGAAAATTGGCAGAGACGTTAAATACATCATTATAAATGAAATGTCAAAAATCCCCTTCGATCCTACTTCTGCAAAAAAAATTATTCAAGGTCTAAAGTATAAAATTAAGGTTTTTTCCATTTTTCTCGAAAACAGTTAGTATTATCGTGAAAATAGATCAGACAAAAGTTGTAGATCATACAATTTTCTACAAAAATGGTTCAGTCATTTTTTCTCTTACGACTCACCATTCATGAGATATCGCGGTTTTAATCATTAGAAAATTCATATTCTACATAATATGCACTAAAATGCAGTCTGTATACGTCACCGGACGTTCAATATAAATGAAAATAAGAAACTATTCGTTTGTGTTACTTACACAATAAAACTTGTATAAATTAAATGAGGATTTTAAAATATAAGACTACTCTTGCAAATACTCACAATAAGTCTCGCTTCATTTTAATGCTATGTGAAGAATTTACAGCTGCTGGTATTTTAATAAAACAAGCTGATAATGATGCTGATGTCCTTATAATTGAAACAGCAATAGAACAATGGAAAAGTTCAAATACAACTGTCGTTGTTGGGGAAGATGTTGATTTGTAGTCTAAGAATGATACGTTAAAATTTGACGGTTGTTTACGTGTGTGACAAACATGGCGTGCGACGCCATCTTGTATATAGAAGTATTTTGGCGGGTTCTTGAAATTATGAATGTTAAATAAAATCATAAATAATAATGTCATAAAAATTGTGTAGATATAGTCGCTAATAAATAATTTGTATAAATAGCATTATCTATGACCGATATAATAAATTAATACATTTTTAATTTTGTAACACTTGTAATCTGTGGATTCGAGAGTAATTGTCAGCAAGCTATTAATCAAATTAGCAGATTATTATGACGCAACACGCGATGACCTACAACTGTACATACTAATGGATGGACGAGTACTTTCTTTTAACCAAGGTTAATATTCTGTAATGTTTGATCGTGTTTTATCGTCGTAATTCTATCGTCTTTATTTACGCAAGACAAATTAAAACAAAGCGGGCCAACGGCTCATCTGATGTTAAGAGTTACCGCACATGGGCACTGACAGAAGGCTCGCAACTGCGTTTCCGGCATATTATGAATTAGCCTTTTATTGAAGGACTCTTTTAATTGGGTCACTAAAACCCAACAGCCCCATCTGCTCGCTATGGACGGGAGGCACGGTAACATTTTCCCTTACTCCGTTATCCCGTCAAGAGTGTCGGCTGCGCTATGCCGAGCCCAACTTTATTGAAAGACCATTAGTCTAGGCAGGAAATACTTCTATGGGCTGGTTCCTTATTGTGGTGGGCGGTAAAAAGTGTCATAGATAAGATAAAACTATTTTTGAACTATAAATTTTACAAACATCGTGAAATTCATTTTCAGCAATGTCAAATGACTCCAAGTCCTCGTTGAAGTCCTAACCAAGACCAAAGCCGCTGGATGGAGGCTGCTTTGGATGATGATGCACAAATAAATAAACACAGTATTATTGAATCTAATATAGATTTAATGAGGTTTAAATTATCAGTTAATATCAAATTATTACATCATTATACAATTTAATTTACGTATTCTTACTGCTAATTGGGAGTTACTATTTTGTTACATTCACTGAAACTAAATCCATCTAAATACTGTCAATTTAAACTCTGATCTCTTTTCATCACAGAAGATACAATAAACAAAAGAGTCTTAGCACTAATGAGACAGTTTTAACGATAAGAAGTCTTTAATGACCATAGCCAGAAAAAAAGTAGGAAACAAGACAAGACTATGCCATCAAAAACATAACTTGTACAAAAACCGAGTCTCGCAACGCAGTTCTTCTACCGTAAAAAGTTGTGATATCCATTTAATACCAAGTCGGTTAATTTATTCAGTCCCAACTTAAGGGACCTACTATATTAAGTTATTACCTTATTAGCTAACATCATACCGACCATATTATTACAAATCTTTTATGTTTTAAGGAAAATAAATTAACTTGCTTCGTACCTGAAAATTCAGGCATATATCCATAACGAAGTTATCGGGATCGAAAATGGTTGGGTTATCTTAGATCTTTACACTCAACAATGTCAAGGATGATGCAGGGTTGTCCAAATTTATTTGATTCAATTACTTAGCAACCCTTATAAGTGACGTTTTTATTTTATTAAAAGTAAGGAAGGCTAGAAGGAAAATGTTTAAGAACTAGCTTTGTAGTTAATTTGAAACATACAAAAATTACCCTTCCATTTTCGTTTATTGTGAGAGTAAAACACATCGATATTTATTTTATTTAAGTAAAGATTGTTCAAAATTTTTTCTTAGCATTAAAATAAAAATACAATAAAGTTCACAAAAGAGAGTGCGATTTTACACGAAGTAAAATCTGGCCTATTCAATAATTATGGCTAATAAGTTATATCATGTTGACTTAAGTTTCTACAATACTAGTGAATATCTTTAACTATTAATTAACAGTCTCAGTGTTGTATAATATTTTAACACTTTCGTGAGTCCGAGATACCGCACTTGACATTCACTACACTGGTTTTATTAACTCAAAAAGTTTAGTTCTCTTTAGGCGTCTTTTACACATACATTACAATAGCATTACACATATTTTTGCGTCTATTTCCTGATTTCCTTAAAAGTAGGCGATTTATTTTCTATACTATATTTTTTGTTGCACAAAAAACGTGTGCAGTGAGCACAGTCGAACGCTCGACCACAGAGTTATCGCTTCATATTTTGTCCCGAAACTAGTCTATGGAACTACATTACAGAAAATATTGATAGTCTGGGCATAAAAGTACAATTTATTATCACAGCTGAAGATTCCATGCGTCTTACGTAACTAGACACTGTCGAAATTACTTACGCCGAGCAAGTGGAACTCGTTTTATGAATGCTCGAAGGTTACGAATTTTGGTGATGTAGGAGTCTGAGTTATGAGTACATTGAGTAACTGACATATAACTGTGAGGTTGAGGCGAAATTGTTAGCATTTCTTGACTTGAATATCATATATTATGATATTCAAGTCAAGAAATGCTAACAATTTCGCCAATTTTACACATATGTAATTTAAATGTTTGTACAATTTGGTCACTGATGTAACTAGGTAACTACGTATATCTAAGATATGAGTCTGGTCTATTCGCATGTATTTATTTACTTATAAGTAATCTTACAGCTACATATCCATATTATAAAAGAAAACACTCAGACAATATACAAAGCCAAAACAGATTACATTGATAAACAAAACATATGAAACAGAAAACATAAGTCCAATAATAGATAAAAAAGAAAATAAACAAACGACAGTAGGATATTTAAAATATTAATAAAGAAACAACTAAATGATTATATTATTGTATGTATTAGGTCCTTACATATAAAATTGGCGTTTTGTCGTACTGACTTTGACCGAAAACCCGAACCTCTTTGGTTAGGAATTCCAATTTTCAATTTTTTACAGTTATTTACTCGTGCATTTGTTTTTCGAAAACCATGATTAATTTCTTTTTCCCGTTTTAATTTTTTGACTCTATTTATAAAATGTAAAACATGAAATATCGCGTTATTAATGAGTACGAGTTCCACCGTGGCACCAGTGCTGCAGAAAAGGCTTGAAGGACTAATGTATCATGTAATATAAAGCCCGTAGTTTTGGCGGAAAAGCAAAAGTTTCATTACTATCCATAACAAAAAAAAAAGAATTAACGGTAAGGAGACTTACTTCAATGGAGGAAAATATTTCGGATATGTTTAAACCACACCTAAACCATTCAGCGAAATTGATTACGTCACTTGAACCATTTTAGCTTTGTATACTATTGTATACAATTCTATTGTACCCGAATAGGTTCCTAATGAAAACTCATTCAAACGCATTTAGAGGGATTAGCAAGATAAGTATGTATAGTGATAAGTTTAGATAATAAAACGTGGCAATGACTATATTTTAGTAAAATTGATACGTGATTATACTTGGTTTTGGGTTCTTTGTTTGATAACATTTTTAAGGCAAGAAAGCATTTTTTCGAACGCCCATCGGTGTGTGCAAGCATCTGAGTTCTTCCTTAAGACAGGTCAGGAGAGGTGTCCAGAAGGCGGAGTCAAAAGCACTTCAAGACCTTCGGTAATGAAGAGTATGAAGAAGAAAGTGCTTCTAGGTGGTATTACGGAAGTATTTTCCACTAACCTTTAAAACATGATAAGGTAAGATGTATGGTAAGGGAACGCCGAGGTCAGGGCTAGATTTAGACGCCTGCAGGCCCTTGGCCTCAAATAAAATGAACAATGCTTTTCAGTCAAGTTTTTCAATCAATAATTTATTTGAAAACCAAGTAGATTCTATTGGTACTACTATTCGGAATTAAAAACATTATTTTTTTCCGAAGTCTCTATTCCCACAATAGAGACCAATACCATTTTGTGGGGGGCTGTAGCCCAGGTCAGAGGCGGAGCTACTTAAGGGCTTTTTGGACTGCAGCCCAGGGCCCCGTGAATACAAAGGGCCCCCAGCCCCACTGAAAACAATAGGCGATATTTTAAATTTAAACACATCTGAAATTTAGAAAAATCCAATCGTAAGGTTGGTATCCCTGAGATTAATCAACCCATATGCGATGCGCGTCTATCGAAAGGAACGGGGAAATCCCCTGCTCGTGTTTTTTCATTTGTCGTGCTCCTCAGCAAGACTGCTATGATTACATTAATACAAACCACGGTGGATTTTAAATGTAACATATCATTATTAAGATTATATTATTCTGATAAAGAAATAAAAAGTATGTATTAATTGGTCTTTGGTAAGTCACAGACGATATTGTTTAGTTTCACCTGCGTTCATAGTTTACTATCCACTATCAATATACCAACCAAAGCTGTACAGTGGGTTCGGGAATGCCCTGAAATAACCTTGAGTTTCCTTCGCAAGGCACGAGTTGAATGCACGTATTTGTGAGATAAGGGTGGTCGTCAATACAAAACATTTATCAGCGATAAGATGCCACTTCAGAAGGTAAACGAACACCAAGACTGAACGTTTTGAATCGATAGCCAGAGTTCATTACATTAATTTTCACTTTCTTTTACTCTTTACTTTTTCTCCTGTGATAAAGAGGCTGTGATGTCTTTTATTTTAATTATATTTATTTATTAAAGTTTACCACATCACACATATTAGAACGCCCATCGGTGTGTGCAAATATATTTATGGTATATGTTACAAAGTTATGTTAAAAATAAATGTTAACAAAATACAATTAAAATATGTACACAAGTCTTTGATGTGTTGCCATTTATAAACTATTCTTACGTGTGATCCAAAGCCAATCTGGGTTTTATCTGTGAAAATAAAAATCGGTTTCTTACATTACCAGTAGATAAAAATGTTTGACTTTAAAATGTGTTACATATATTATATATCTCTAGTAACAATTAAGTCTTATTAAACTCTCAAATAAAAGTTAATAGAAAGCGCAACCCAAATCTAGCATTGTATCAATTTGTATTACCTGTAGAATGTAGATAGTCAGTCCCTTGTTCAGAGGCTTAGAGGAATCAGTCACCGTAGTCATGGAATGCGTGGCTGTGACTTCTCAACGAACAGAATTCATCGGAGCAGTGAGGTCGCTCCGTGATGCCTGCGAAGTGCCCAGGAAACTTCTGAGCTTCTAGACGGAGCTAGGCTGGCTAAATTAGCATGGATTTTACGCACAACGGACCAAATGGGTGTCTAAGTGCGGAAACTGGAACGGAGTGAAGTGGAATTTGGAACTTTTTTCATTACAAAGATTCTCCCAATGTTTGTGACTTCTTTGAGAAATGATACAATGAAAATGGAGTAGTACTGGTAGTTTCTTTATATATGTAAGCAATCATAAGCCGTTTAAAGATATAATTATCTAAATTATCTATAATATCTAGACTTGATACCAGTAGGTGTTCAACTAAATTGCTTAATAATTTTGATTTTTTATTAATTTGCGCTTGGTATAATCAAATGGAGACTTGCGTTTTATTCGAATCGTTCCAGCCTCTTGTCCAAATATTGATAATAATATTATTATCACATTGATAAAGCGTTAAACGTTCATTTACATTGTACAAGTCGAGGTCACGAATACCTGTTACCAAATGTTCGATGATAAATATCTTTATACTTATAGTAAATAATAATAATAGGCTTTTATGTCAGATACTTTTACACTTAGACACATTTATATTTCTATCTTCTTTTTAGGTATCTGTGTGCCATTTTTTAGGAAAGACCTTCAAATCCCGCCATTCCTGTCTGCACTGTACCACTCTCTGTCATGTACCTGCTGTTTTCTTAATTTGTTCTATCCACCTTCTAAGTTGTCGTGGAATTAAGGGAATTTGGAATTTATTTCAAAGTCATGTTAGAATGATGACAAGGACAGGACTGATTGGTTTTGCCAGTTTTATGGAGGGCTCAGGTGTTTACAGTTGCAGATGTTACAGAGATCCGAAAAGACTTGGAGCGATTTAAAGCGCAAAAGTCAAGACTGAGCGTAATAGAGGATTATTGTGGATGCCCTTCGTCAGTAGGAGACGTAGAACATTAAGATAAATTACAGTTAGGTGTCTTTAGTGGGTTCGGTGGGTGTCCCTCCGATTAGTTATGCTTTGACTGTAGTCCCACAAACCCCGCGCTTTGTGTGTGTAAACTTTTTCAATGTAGATATAATTTCGTTCTACTGCTTTCAAGCTCCTTTTAAAATCATTGTTTTAATTTTATATGTTCTCAAAATTACTGTGTTCATTTGAGTGCCAATTATTGTATCTGTTTATTTTAGTTGCGTTACTCTTCTTTTTATAGCAATTATTTCTTATCTGTGAAACAATTCAAGGACAAATCTATAATTATAACTCGTTTATTTTTTATCTTGTTGTTGTTGTATTTGACTGTCATTTTTACTTATTCAATAAATAAACCAAAACGACGTTAATTGTTGTGTCTACATTGGGCATTACATTTTTTGATTGATTTTATTATACATATTTATTTCGATACTACAGCTATCATAAATTTTATTTAACAAATCATAATTATAAAAAAAAACACCCTTTGTCGCTACTCCTCTTTTCGAAAACACTCTTCTTAAAGCCACAGCCAGCATTGGAATGCTTGGCGTTGACATATCGAGCGACGTTCAGTTTCGCGGTCACTTGGAGGGAAAGGCTAAATTGGCCTCCAAAAAGCTTGGTGTGCTCAGCAAGGCGAGACGGTGCTTCACTCCGGGCCACCGCATGCAACTATATAAAGCGCAAATTCGGCCCCACTTGGAGTACTGCTCTCACCTCTGGGCGGGGGGCTCCCCAGTACCAGCTCCTTCCACTTGACCGTATACAACGCAGAGCGGTTCGAATCGTCGACGACCAATCCCTCTCCGAGCGGCTTGATCCTTTGGCGTTGCGTAGAGATATGGGGTCACTATGCATCTTCTACCGCATTTACCATGGAGAGTGTTCAGAGGAGTTGTTCGGATTAATACCTGCAGCTGAGTTTCATCATCGGCCGTCGAGGCAGAATACGAAATTCCACCCGTATCACCTCGACGTCCGACGTTCCACAACTGAGCGTTTTTCAAGGCAGTTTTTGCCGCGCACCACCACTATGTGGAACCAGCTGCCCACTGAAGTATTCCCGAACCAATTCGACTTAGGGTCCTTCAAGAAAAGAGCGTACCAATTCTTAAAAGGCCGGCAACGCACTCGCGAGCCCTCTGGCATTGAGAGTGTCCATGGGCGGCGGTATCACTTAACATCAGATGAGCCTCCTGCCCGTTTGCCCCACGTTCTATAAAAAAAAAAATTATACCACAGATATAGCCAAAGATGCATCAATAAGGTTTAAACATTAACGAAACTTAGAAAGGAAAAATCAATAAAAAAAATTGAATAGATTTATCTAAGTAAAAAAAATATTAATAATTCGGAGTGTTGGCCTAGTGGCTTCAGCGTGCGACTCTCATACCTGAGGTCGACGTAGGTTCGATCCCCAGCTGTACACCAATGGACTTTCTTTCTATGTGAGCATTTAACATTTGTTCGAACGGTGACGGAAAACATCGTGATGAAAACCGACATGTCTTAGACCCAAAAAGTCGACGGCGTGTGTCAGACTTGCCTATTAGATTTAAAATGATCATGAAACAGATTCAGATATCTAAGGCCAAGACCTAAAGAGGTTGTAGCGCCACTTATTTATTTTTATTATATTTTTAAAACCTGATTCGGCTGTGCTGTGTGGTGGTGTGAAAGTGAGGGTATGTACGCGAGGGTGGATCTGTGGGGTGTGCTCATGATGCAGGTTATTTAGCGCTATAATAATAATAATTCAGATACTTTTATTAAACACGTTTCTATTTCAATCTTTTTGACAAAGGCTTCCTCCAAATCCTGCCATTCCTATCTGCACTGTGCCACTCTCTGCCATGTACCACCTGCTGTTTCTTTAATTTAGCACTATGGATATTGTTTAATATCCATTTGTTAAGGAAATAGGTGAACGTCAGAGGACATTACATAGTTGAATATTCTACAACGTTATTCATTGTACCGCACCTTATCTGCTAATGGATTTTCTAGTATTGCATTTTGCAAACACTTACATTATTAGAAAAACGTACAATGTACCTGATTAGATAGTGAGATACATAAATTATGTTAGATTTAAATTGGCTACACAATTAAGTTAGTTTAAGGAAACGTGATAATTTTTAGCCTAGTTGCCTCCGACTCTCATCTTTGAGATCGTAGGTTCGATCCCGGCTGTGCACCAATGGCCTTTTTGTGTGCGCATTTAACATAAGCTGGAACGGTGAAGGAAAACATCGTGAGGAAACCGGCTTGCCTTAGACCCAAAGATATGACGTTTGTCACAGAAGGCTGATCATCTACTTGCCTATTAGATTGACAAATTATCATGAAACAGATACAGAAAACCTAGACCGAAAAAGGTTGTAGCGCCATTGGTTTCTTTGTTTGTTTTTAAGGAAACGAGGCTAGATACAGCACATTGCAAGATAAAAATATGTTAACAATTAACTGTATGTTTTTGTTAACATATGTTTACCTTATGTCACGGAAGGCGCTTCACCAACTTGCATAAATTTTTTTATCACGAAACATATACAGAAATCTATGACGACAAGGGATTTGACGCCAGTCATTTTTTACATAAGTTTAGCTTATATCTAACGATTTGTTTGCATCTCATATATTATTACCAATAAGTTAATTAAGATAATAATCGTATTAATAAAAAACAAATATGTTTTTCCATCATTCCGTTAAAAAAACGGGACACACTGAGGGGTTTAAATTTGAACCTTAACCTTTTTGCTCAATCAGTACAGATAAAATCTTATTAGTAGATTATAGATGAATAAATGAACACAACAATATAACCAAAGGAATTTAATAATACATAATTTTTAAGGGTTCTATGATTGGAAACACTAAAGTGTGTATAATAACGATTGTATATAACAAGTCCATCGACGCTATCATTCAGCGTGTTGGCAACAGCTCTTTTGAGAACCGGTGAGACCTGTTGACAAATGGAAATTTAAATTATACTTTAATATTATTTAAATAAAATGGATATAAACGTGATGTTCGTATCGTTTGCTGAAACACTCGAAATGTCAGGGAGTTTTTAAATGTATGTATGTATTAATTATTAGTACAAACTCAAAATAACTTTATTCATATAGGTAACCAAGTACACTTATGAACGTCAACAGAAAATATGTTAAAATGATTCTATATCTCAATGCCAGAGGGCTCGCGAGTGCATTGCCGTGAATATACATAGTGTCTTCTTAGACTGTAAAAGTTAGACATATTTTAATGTTAATGTATATAAATTGTAACCCTTAGTACTCTCAAAATTAGATTAGGTACCAAAAGACTTAGACTTTTTAAATTTTTGTTAAAAAGTGTCTAAATTGGCAACACTGCCAATATTTAGTCAACTGTTCATCAAGTAACAAATTGTTATATTCAACTGTTGTTCGTAAATCCACTGTCCATTTTGGGCCAGAGCCAAGATGATAAACTCGTCTTAGCTTAAATTAACTCTTTGAGAATGTACGATATTGTCCATGGTTAATTCCTTTTATTATCTGTCAAAGGTTTGACGGTAAATCGGATACTTTATTAACAGCTAGAGACTTTAGTGTTCATTTACTATTTCTATAGTCTATTACCGTCGAATTCCTTCGTTTTAGTGAAGTACATTTTGACAGTCCAAGAAGTATTGGGTTGAATGAAGTCTTTATTTTGAAGATGTTCCTCAAACTTCCATTTAGATATGGAAATGGGTCATGGGTTTTCATTGCGCCGTGAAGTTCTAGTATCCAAGGGAAAGAAAGAAGTAACCTTTGTTTACTAGGCAAATGACTAAATGAATTAGCATATCCCATTACGCAGGAATATATCTGCCACATCCAGAAAGTATTTTTATAAAAATGGTTCCTTTTAGGTTCCTAATATTTTTGGTTATAATATAAATATGTCAGCGTGAGTTAACCTCGGTGGCGGTTGTTGTAGATATGTTCAGATATATGCTAAATGAAACACTTTGTTGCTGGGTAGCAACTAACTTTAATCGTTTAAAATGTGAGCTTATAACTAACATAAAATTAGGGGTAGTGGGGTTGCAACGCTAACAAAAACTATCTTTGCTTATCTAAGGGTTCATAAATTTAAATGACACTTATTTTATGTTGTGAGAACGAGAATGTTGTTACAATTTATGAGTGTGGTAAAAACTAAAGGACTCATTTGACTACAAGTGTGCGACAATTGCTAACACTTGGTTTACGCTTCTAATTATTAACTAAAATATATATACTATGTAAATTAACTAATGTTAGGTTACATAACTCGTGCCGTATGTCCAATACAGTCTCGGGCATCTATCGTAGTTTTTATTTTCAAAAATAAAGTTCTTTCAAAGCGTCGTTTTCAGTCCAATCCTTTGTGAATTGCTTGTAACGTTGGAGTTATAATGGTCGCTGGCATTTCAATGTTTACTTGTTCCGTAACAAAATTCGACGTGCCAAT
The DNA here is from genome assembly GCA_905332375.1 of Pieris macdunnoughi. Taxonomy (NCBI): domain Eukaryota; kingdom Metazoa; phylum Arthropoda; class Insecta; order Lepidoptera; family Pieridae; genus Pieris; species Pieris macdunnoughi. The sequence goes on from CAJOBZ010000085.1 coordinate 181,612, forward strand.
GAAACAATAGGTACATGGTGTAATGGTTGCAGCTCCTTACAAACATTGTGTAAAACAAAAAACTTGGCGATTAAAAAAGTGGCGGAGATTTTATTGTCAGTTCTTCTCGTCCGTTCTACGCCCTTGATTTGAGAACTGGCAGTAAATGTAAAATTAGAAGCATTTAATGTATATTTCTTTTTAGACGTTCATAAGTGTATTTTGTTTTACCTATATGAATAAACAATTTTGATTTGATTGGAATAGATGTTCAGAAAGCTCCGTCCCATTCTGGAGCTTGGTAACAAGGTAAGTAGTCTGTGACTGTTTTACCAACTTCACAAAGGAGGTTATCAGTTTGACCTGTTGGAATATGATACCCATGTATAGTGCTTATTTTTGTAGTAGGTATTTATGTTTGTGCATAAATTCTTGAAACGATAACGATAAACGATAATGTCGATACGATCCTAATATAGTTAGGAAACAGTCGAGATTTCATCAAAATCGATTTAGTAGTTTTAGAGATATGTATTTATGTGCACAACATACACATAATAATAAAAATAAAAGCCAGCGATAACATATATTTTAACTATATTTTTAGCTCAATAGTAACCGGCAGTTAGTCAGGTTATCTTCCGACATAGTGCCCCTTTTGTTGTTTCCAATCACGAGCTGATCTTCTCCATCCTTCCAGCAGATCGTCTTCCCATCTCTTTATTGGATGGCCTTCCTTCTCCCATCTAAGTCCACTTAAGTTTTAGAACATACTCGTATAAGCCCGAAATAAATACTTTTTCCTTATACAATTATAATTTTTTAATTTTTATGTCATAGACATCAATAATCCAAGACGCGAGATTGGTAAAGATGAACGATAAAACCAATGATTTCACTACTATAGTTTATAAAATCGAAATTAGCGAACATTCTGTGGCGTGGAATTTTTTCATATTGCAATACTATTTGTTGGCAAAGGTATTCGTGCCGATCTGATAAGATCTCCAGACTAGTATTTTATCTAACATACGAGAAATATTTATCTGCCAATCAGAAACCAGCTAAATATTTCAGAAATTTTAAATTGGGACTAGGTTATTATTTAATGATATAGTAACGGTAGTGGGCTGGTAAAAAAAACATTGTTAAGTTCCATCTGATACCTAATTGTTTTGCTAGTAATTTTTATTATATTTTTTTGTAAAATTTATGTTTACCATAATTGTCGTATATTTTAGATAAAATACAATAATAATAATAATTTATTTATGGAATATGGTACAAAAATATGTAAGGTGGTAGAATCGTAAGTTCGCGCACAAATTTGTCTTAAGGAATTTTACATTTTACATTATAAGTCAAAGTCAATTCTTATATTATTATTTGTATCGTACATATCATATCATACTTTATTAAATTTATATCAACTACAGTGTCTCACGCAAATAATCATATATAATACATAGCTTGTAATATATATTATATAGCATTATGTATAATGTGGTGAACTTTAATAATTAAATAAATGGAAACTGCTTCGCAAGTACATGTAGGTACAGATGTGTTACCCCAAAACTTTTAGGAGTCACATATTTAGTCAACACCGAATAGAGCCGGTAATGAGCACACTTTTCGCCTGATTCCTTTCTTTTCACGTAGTGTGATAGTGTAGTAGTGTTTCAAAGTGATAATCTTTTTATTTTAATATGAAAGAGGCGGCAAACGGGCTGGCACTCTTCAACATTTACATTACATTCACAAACAATCGTTTCATAGCAATTAGCATTTGATTATTTCGTATTTATTCTAAACGGGATTATTATTTTTATGTATGAAACTCACTTGCCAAAAATGTAACGCCTACGATGTCCGGCTTTATGTAACGAAACTATAATTCTCCCAAATGTTTAGACGCAGACACGCCCCGGCAACTAATCAAACACAGCTACTAAAAAAACAAGCAGAGAAATTATACCATAGATTATACAGTCTAGTGGCCGTGACGCACGTTTATCTGTTATTTTATTTACATAATCTTTGTTTGATGCAAGTTGGCGCCGAAAAATACACAATCTAATTTTAAATATTCTTTTTTCGACTTCAATAGATTTTGTCTACTATAATTTGTTTTATTTTTATGAAAACAAATTTGACTTTTACTAATTCAGGGATTTAATTAAATTAACACAAAATGTCAGCAACTTTCACTTCGGTGCAGTAAATGTTACTTGTCTTGTCTTTGAAACAAAACCGTTATAGCTACAAAGTGACAGAAACCACAGGTAATAAATCATTAAGTGAAATATCTAAAATCACAATCACAATCGGGAGTCAAGATCAGAATACATTGGAAAGAGACAATGGAATAATAAACTGTAGGGTGTCTGATAAGAAAACATTCAACGTTTATAAATAATGGGAATAATTGAAGTTGGCAACACTAAATATTGGTGTGAAACACAAATGCAGTAATTGCTCATACCGGTTAGTTTAATTATTTAAACGATAGTGGATTAGTTTAGCTTATGTAAACGAACTAAACTGTTTTGAAGTGACATCAATGCTATTGTGAATTGGTTATTATTTTGTAGTTACGTAAATATTTTGTATGTAAATTTCATAGATTTCAGAGACTCGAAGGACGACAGAGGTTCAACGAAAGTATAATGTGGTTATAGTGTGTGACTCCCATCCAATAAGCTAACTGTCAAGATTTGAATAGCCTTTTCAGATTACTTATTTGTGAAAATAAACCTATACAATCATTTTACATTTTTAAATTCTGTTAACATCACCAGTTCCGACCTATCATGCCAGTAAAATAAACATACTTAGTTGAGTTTGTTACGATCATTACACAGATATTGTATGTCTGTCAAAATCAATCTTCGACAAAAATATACTCCAGCACAGTATCAGGATTAGATAGGCGAACTCATAATTCACAAAAATGTTGACGATATCGTCGATTCGATTAATCTGTGACCGTTTTGTGTCACGTGATTGACGTATGAAAATACGTTAATTTACAAGTAACTTTAAATATCCACGTTTTATACGCATTACACTCAATAACTGAGCAGTATTGACCTGGTGGCTTCTCCGCCTTTATCCCTGAGGTCGTAGGTTCGATCCCCGGCTGTGCACCAATGAACTTTCTTTCTATTTGACATTCGCTCGAACGCTGAAGGAAAACATCGTGAGGAAACCGGCAATCAGACCCAATACGTGGACGGCTTGTGTACAGGAGGCTGATCATCTACTTGCCTATTAGATTGACAAATGATTTGGAACAGATACAGAAATCTGAGGACCAGACCTAAAAAATGGTTGTAGCGCCATAGCTCTTTATTTTTCATACATTCAAATAGCCTGTTTTCACTTCGACAAACTTTGAGATGTTTTTGGAACGCGCTCGTAGCAATACTAATTTACCATAAGCTTTCTCAACCCATGTTATGTCCCCAGACCGCATATTGTCTAACCCACGATAGTATGTAATAATAAAGCCTTTTTAATTTACATTTCAAATGGTATTAGTATTTACCTATAGCTAAATGTTAGTCGCCTGTAGATATGGACCCCTCTTGAGTAAAGGCCTCCTCCAACCCTTTCCAGATGTCTCTATCTATCTAATAGTCTGCCAGTCTTTTCCTGCTATTCCTATCGAGTCATCAGCCCACCTCTTTTATATTTAATAAATAATTTGAAACCAGATGTCTCTATCTTTGCCAATAGTCTGCCAGTCTTGCTATTTCTATCAAGTCAGCCAACGATGGTAACAAAATCGAATAGTTAGTAGTTTCCAGTACAATGAACGCGGATGGCAAAGACGTCACACTCTAATTGTTATGTGTACATAAACGCAGACATAATGTTATGTTTACACTACGTGGTGACGTACCTTATTTTACACGATTATCGGATAAATTTTTCGTGTATTAGATCGCGCACACAGTAATAAAACAATCAGAAATATACTTAATATTTACGTACTAAATGTTCCTACGGATGTTCTGTATGGCTGTGAAGCTTGGACAATAAATAACGATACCCGCCTATTTTTATATAATATATTTATATAAAACACAAGGCAGGAGGCTCACCTGATGTCATGTGATACAGTCACTCATGGACATTGCCAGAAGGCTCGCAAGTGCGTTGCCGTCCTTTTAAGAATTGGTACGCTCTTTTCCTGAAGTCGAATTGGTTCGGAAATACTTCAGTGGGCAGCTGGTTCCACATAGAGGTGGTGCGCAGTTGTGAAACGAAGGACGTCGATGTGATACGGATGGTATTTTGTATTCTGCATTGACGTCCGATGATGAAACTTAGAAGCTCAGAAGCATTTGTGATGTGGTGTTATCGTCGTATGCTTCGTATAGGCTGGATCCAGGAGGTCTATCGAGAAAGTTCTTAATCGAGTTGCAATGTCGAAAAAATGTATGCAGAACATTAAACAACGAAATGTACTTGGGCTGTGTTGCGTCATGCCGTTGCCACCTCCTTCAATTAATTATAATGGGCATGTTGGTAGAAGGAAAAAATCATGGCTTCGCAACGTTAGGGAATGGACGGGTATCGGAAAGAGTTGCTGCATCTGGCACAGCACAAGTCACGCTTTACGAGACCAGGAATAGACAAAAGTCAAAAGTCATTGAATCATATAGGTAACACAATGAACGTCAAAATAGAAATGTGTATGAAATGCTTCTAACTTTACATTTAGTGCCAGTTCTAAAATCAAGGGCGTAGAACGGAAGAGAAGAACTGGCAATAAACTCTCCGCCACTCTTTTTAATCGCCATGTTTTTTTTTACACAACGTTTGTAAGGAGCTGCAACCATTATACCACGTTTCACATGACATCTTAAGTAATTAATAATAATAACATAAATTAAAAACAAAGACTTGTCCTCTATCAGCAGGAGGCATGGTGAAATAGGAGCACGCACTTACATTCTCGTGGGAACAACACGCAAACACATAGTCGAAATTACTAACATCACCGCATACACGAATTCAAGTACGACAGTCACCACAAGTAGCACCCGTTCACGAGTATGACGCATGACCAGCCATCGGCCCCCTCGCCATATTTTAGGAAGAGAGACAACCCGACGCAAGGACGCCGACAGGCATCAAAAGAAGAAGAAATGTTCTTAAGTTTGCTTAGTGATTAAGTTTTATGTTTCTCTATTGGATGAAAACATTTCGACAAATCTGGTTTTAAAATGAAGTGTGTCAAAGGTATCTAGGTAATCAGTAATCCATGCCTTACAAAAAGTCTAAATTAAAGCAGCAGAAAATAGTGTTGCAGGGCTACTAATGACATGACACAAATGCATCTTTATCAATAACTAGCTGACCCAGAAAACTTCGTACCGCCTAACAGTTATTGTCGTGTTACATATCTGGACTTAATTTATAATTTCATTTATTTATAGAAGTTTACCACATCATACACAATGCTATATTTACAGTATGTTACAAGCTATTTTCCAATGTTTTTAAAGAGACAAATACAACAAATCAAAAACCATGAAAGTGGATCAGACGTTCTCAAGTTATAGTGTTAAAAAATACGACCAAACAGTCAACTATTTTAACTAAGACCCCATATTGTGCGGCCGCGGAACGAAAAACCTATTACGTAATCACAATCGTAAATACAATATCAGAACGGATTAGATCTACTTATTAATAGTACGAGTTTTTATTTATTTACAGCCTTATATCAGAAATACAAAATATATACATAACTATTATTTTTCTTAATCTACGATAACTGATTCTGTGTGCCTACGGGTAAAGGCATTGTACCAATCTCGTCCAGGTCTTAGTCTTTCCAGCCACTTTCGGCCCACCTTTTAAATTGCCTACCTCTGTTTCTTTTATGGCCTCTTGGTTGCCATAGTGTTACAATTTTGCTCCAACAATAGTACGAGTATAACACTCTTATTAAAATGACAGACAATACCGAGGGGAGCCCGGTCTGTCTTTTGGCCTTCACAGAGCAAGAGCAATGTCATATACAAATAGAATTTTTTAAAGTTTGAAAACTTGCCAATAAAGTTTTGACGAACTAAATATACGGTGTCATTGAGCGTAAAAATGCTAATATCTTATGATTAATTCATGCCGCCTTGTATATTTTATTTTCGCTTTGTGAATTCGATTGAATATGGGTATCTAACCTGAATACTCAACAATGTTTTTTTAGTACGCGTTTACGTATATTTTTGTTATATAAATGGGGAGCAAACGAGCCGAAAGCCATCTGGCATGGAGAGTGTCCATGGGCGGCGGTATCTCTTAACATCAGGTGAGCCTCCTGACCGTTTGCCCCCTGTTCTTTAAAAAAAAGCCTGTGTAGTTGTTGGAAATATGTAACAGCCCAAGGCCGGTGGTGGAACTCGCCCTAAATTTGGAGGTGTCGGTCTCTTGACTCTTCCCAGTCATGGACTGGTCTTTTAGAATACGTATATTTTTAAAAAATCAAACAAATGTATTGGTTTTTATTATATTTGATCTCTGCTAGCCAGTATTTTTTCCAAAGAGAATGTATTGCATTATCACTGTTTATCAGCTCATCTAAGCTTAAGATGATAGACAGATGGAGCCAGTTGCAGGATGCCTATGCTCTATAAGTGGTCCTTGGAAAAAAATAATAAGAATAATGTATAATTATTTGTATTAAATATTAAGTGTATCTTTTGTAAAAATGACTGTTTCAAGAAGTAATGATGCTTAATTATTATTGAACACCACGTATATTTTCAGTAAAATCAACACAACAACCTCAAACTCAAAATAACTTTATTCATATAGGTAATCTAGTACACTTGCGAAAGTCAACAGAAAAGATGTTAAATTGATACTTAATTTACATTTACTACCCGTTCGCAAGTCAAGGGCGTAGAGCGGGCAAGAAGAACTGACAAGAAACTCTCCGCTACTCTTTTTAATCGCGTAGTTTTGAGTCATACACATTGTCTGAACTAGAGCAAATCATTCTCAAGGATTAGGATCATTTAAATAATCGTCAAATTTATAAAAAAGCTTTATTGATTAATTTAATTAAATATGTAAATAATTTAAGAAATAAGTATGATGATGCGAACTTATGATACATGTGATAGCGAAATAAATAACGATTAACAAAAACATGTTTTCGCATCGGAAGAACTGTTCTATATGTATGGAATACAAAATTATCGTACGACGGACTTCGAGGTGATACGGGTGGTATTTCGTCATCAAAATTGTCAGTCAGGGTAAGACAATCACAGTCTCTGTATCTCCAAATTTAAAAGCAACATTTGCTAGAATATAATAAATGAAGTGTTCACTTAACGCAATATAAATTGATCGGTTGATCAATTGTTAGTTTTTTGTAAATATTAATTTACTATGACGAATTTAAAAGGAGCATTACACAAGAGAACAACGCACTTCGAAGTCTGGCGGCGGTATCACTCAACATCAGGTGAGGCTGTTAAATAAAAAAAAGTGTTGTTAATATACACTAATATATATAATAAATAAGTATTTTCCCCATATAAATCCTGACTTAGATCTTTGTTGGATTGTTGGATGGAATGGATTGAATAAATTAGTTATCACAAATATAATTTAAACCCGGGTTTAATTCAAACTGTTTTAAAAGTGCTTTAAAACTTATTTTAATCATGCCAACCCAAATTGTAATATTTCCGTGAACATATTCATTCTTAATACAAAGAGGCGCTCGTAATTATTCCTAATAGAGTTTAATTAAAATTTTACGAGTTTGTTATGACTATGTATTTGAAAAATGGTTGTCAAATTTAATCACCTTCCTAGGAGTAATAGATCACTGTCGTGTAATGCTTTTAAGGGGAAGGTGATGAGATTATTAAAGGCGAGGTTCCTTTATGTGGGAGAGTTTTTAGACCATAAATTCTGACAACAATAATAAATAATTTAACTGTTAATTAATAATTATAAATAATGTAACTGTCTTATTCTTATGACATTGTTTTAATAATTAAACTTTAAAAAAGAAAGAGACATTGAGAATGAAATGTGGCTGTGACATAATTGATCCAACACACCCCAGTGTTAGATTACAATTACTCCGTGGTACATGTTAAAACATTTTTTAAATAAAAAGTAATCTTAATGTTACATCTAATTAAAACTCGTATAAGAACTAAAGAATACGTGAATGGGTGTGTGTGCCTGTAATACACACACTCCGTATTTGAGAGTGAGATGTTGTTGAGTTGTTATAAGCGTGCGCTGTTTGTGTTAGTTTTTGAACTTCATAGTCAAAATGACATTTGCATGTCTATTTTAATATGGCTTATTGTGTGGTTTTTAATAATTAATCAATCTAAAGGTACCACTTTCTTTGCAAATAATAATAATTATTATTATTATGGTTTATTATTACGGCAGCTATTATTAATATGGCAGCTCCTTACAAACGTTGTGTAAAACAAAAAATTTGGCGATTAAAAAGAGTGGCGGAGAGTTTATTGTCAGTTCGTCTCTTTCGTTCTACGCCCTTGATTTGAGAACTGGCAGTAAATGTAAAATTAGAAGCATTTAATGTATATTTCTTTTTTGACGTTCATAAATGTACATTGTATTACCTACATGAATAAATGATTATTGACTTTGACTTTATGAGGCCAAACTGCAACTTTGTAAAAGATTTGCGTAAATTGATAAAAAATGCTAAAATGGCAATACAAAACCTCGTTTGTTTTTTATTTTTTTTATAGAACAGGGGGCAAATAGGTAGGAGGCTCACCTGATATTAATATTGACACTCAATACCAGAGGGCTCGCGGGCCGGCCTAAAATGTATTCATAAGTGAATGTAAATTTATAATGTTCGGTCCCTGTGGCAGTGTGTTGCTTCAATACCTACTGGCAGCGTAACCTAGTGACTATGTAAAAATGCAACCGTTGTCATAAACGTGTCAAATCACTCTAATAAAACAATTGTTTCAATTGCACTCTCAATCTTGAATAGAGATCTTGACTTCATGATGTCACACTGCCTCTTAATTTATCAATAATGTATAGGATTCTGCCGACCCCAAACTATTGTTAAAAATACCCACTGATATCTTCTAATATATAAAATTCTCGTGTCACAATGTTCGTTCCCATATTCCGCCGAAACGGCTCGACCGATTCTTTTGAATTTTTTTATGCAGATTCAGTAAGTCTGAGAATCGGCTACTATCTATCTTTCAACCCCCTAAATTTTGATTTTTACATTTTAGATTTTTTTTGTTATTTTTTTTTTGATACAGCATACAAAAATACATACAACCCTTAATTTTCACCCCTCTATACTCACTCCTATTTTTAATTTGTTACTTAAAACTTATGACTTGAACTCCGAGGTTTATATAGAGAAAATTCACAGAAAAACCTAAAAAGTTTTCATACCGGAAAACTAAACATTCTCTGGGGTAGCATAACAAAATGCGCCATGTGGGTATGTACTAAAAAGGTAGACTAAGTAAAATCTCATTAAGGAGAAACCAAGTGCGCGGGACAGCTAGTAATAAATAAAAAATAAATCAGTGGCGCTACAACCGTATTAAGTCTGGGTTTCAGATTTCTGTATCTGTTTCAGAGAAGATCAAATCATTTGTCAATCTAATAGACAAGTAGGTGAGCCTCCTGTACCTGACTTACGCCGTCTTTTCCGTCGTTTGATGTCCGACTGTTTGGGTCTAAGGCAAGCCGGTTTAATTACGATTTTTCCCTTCACCGGCCGGGGATCAAATCTACGACATCAGGGATGAGAGTCGCACGCTGAAACCACTAGGCCAGCACTTCTCACAGATATAATATAAAAGAATAATATTATATTAGCTCGTTTATTATTGCATAGCTTCAAATTCAATAGAAAATCGCCACTGTTTTATACATTAAAAAAAATAATTTCAAAAGAACAACCCTAAGTTTTTGGACATATTCAACCTGATAGAGACTCAAGATATCTGTGATAAATAAGTGATCTTAGCTATAAAAGCAAGCGTAAGTAACGAGAGGTAAATCTAAATGGATCTATTAACATGTTCAAACACTCTTCGTGAAAGAATGTATAAAATTTAATACAATTTCATCAAATAAATTAGAATTGCTATTCTCCAAGTGCACATCAATTAACGCTGCAACGTTTTATAATTATGACTGTTGTTATATCACCGATTATATTGATTCGTGTTTTATAACCCCTATAAGTTGATTGGGGAAGTAAACATTGTAGTTATAATTGGGGGACTCCGCGCTGAAAGGATCGCGCCAGAGATGCGGCGTTGGAGACGGCTTACACGGTCACGGACCAACACGTTGAACCGACCTAGTCACTGGTTCAAGGCTGTCAAAAGTGGAGAAATATTAAGGAGAAGTTTGATGATTCATGATTTTGTTTGCGAAACAGGGGTTCAGGATAGTTACTTCAAATAAAGTACACACCTTTAGACACTCCTATATTAGTTTTTATATAAGAAAGTAATAGCGAAGTGACATTGTCAATCCTTTGTATATCCACACCGTATTGTCAAGGAACGTTTCACTATTGCTTCGCTGTCTTCCATATATCAACAACCTTGAACCAGGGACTAGGTCGGTTTAACCTGTTGGAGGCCGGTCACGTAATGCCATGCCTCTCACATTCCTTAAGGCCCTATTCCAGCACGAATTGCTGTGTCAGTGTGTCGGGGTGGACTGCGGGGCGCAGTGGAGAGCTGGAGCACTGAGGGGCGCAGTGGAGAGCTGGAGCACTGAAGCGCGCAGGCCCGTAATAACAATTAGTTATGTAAAACATTAAATTAATGTTATATTATCAATTTTTTTTTCTGAAATGGTTTACTTGGCTTGCGATAAATATATCGAGTAAATTTCAAAATCATGTGCTATATACATTTTCGTCATAAAATGAATTCAAAGAGTCAAAAATTGGCTGTTTGGATTTTTTTCTATCAAGCGAAGTTATTTAAAGGTCACTACTCACATACGGTATTACTCGATAGTTTTACTCGAAGTCAAGTAAAAATCAACGTGTGGACCGCAAAACTCACAGCTCGAAGGCTCGCACCGAGCCGGCTCGATGGAATTAAATGAAAGTAATTTCCTTCGAACCTACTCGAAGCGAGCCGTCAATCTTGACTCGAACGTGTGAACGTGACTGCGAGTGGCGCGATGCAAGCGTCAGTCTGGTATTGTTTATCGTGATTGAAACACGTTTTTTTAAGAGAAATGGATTTGCGAGTTTATTCCAAAAGCGCTATAGAAGACTATTAACACATATAGACAGTGTGAGTGTTTATGGAATGTCAAGTCCAAAGATTACTCCCACAAAAATAAGAGAAATGAATGTTATGATAAATTACTAGCTGTGCTTAACGTTTTTTTCTTTTCATTTTCTTTGATTTTCTTATAAAGCACTGTGAGGCTTGCTAAATACAGCCACCGTCTCCTTTGTTGCACAGACATCCTTTGGCTCGAACAGTTCGGTGAATACTTAACGGCGCGCCTCACTCGATAGATCAATGCTCAATGTGTGGACGAAAGCCCATGCCATGGGTTTTACTCGACAGTTTAGCTCGATCGAGTAATACCGTATGTGAGTACTGACCTTTAATCGTGTATCGATCTTTCAAAATTTATACATAAACTACTCAACTCCACGAAATATTTGGTACACAATGTGCTTTATTGGAGTTTGGTGACCAGATAGGTCCTTAAGAACGCCAATATCCGTAGCTGAATGTGTGACTAAAGTTTTGCATTTTAAGTTCCTTGAGGGCAGAACCAAGACCGTTCATGGTATATTTGGGCTGTCCCCAAACCCATTTGCCCCCTGCCCCACACGGATAATATAGACATAGACATATCATTTATTACAAACAAAAACACACAAAATAACAATAATCAAAGAAAAAAATTAAATAAAAAATATAATTTTTTAAAATTATTTTTTCCTTTTCCCATTCGGTTCGTATAAAGTGAGTAATGCGTATGTGCTGTGACTGTAACTGGCCCTGGCTCAGCATTATGCTGAGGAGCAGAATGTTCCACAGCGTTGGTCATTCTGCCAGAGACCACCGCAGCTAGTTTGCGCCTCAGTCGCACAAAAAGAAAGAAAAATAATGTAAAAATAGTTAGTAGAAAAAAAAATAGTAAAAGTTATTTGACTATTATGATTATTTTACCACACAAAACTTTACCAACTTTTAATTTTTTTACTATTTTACGGTGGTGGTCTTCCCTGAGAGATACGACCTCCAACTGTTCAAGTTTGTGTATGCTCTATATGTAGAAAAAAAAAGTTAATATGACTCCTGCGCATATTCATAATGCTTAAGCGTTGCCAAAAAAATTTACCGAATATAGCTATATTTCTAGTATATACGATGTTAAATACGCTGATTACCATAACAAGTAACCGACTATAGGAGATGTAACCTAACGCTGTAAATGTTATACAAACAGGTTTGCAGGTTGTTGTACAGACCTGTATTAATTTATCGGAATTTTGTATTATACGATTTCAAAGAATTACGAGTATATAATTATTTTTCGCAAATATATTTCTCGTACATTATATAGACGTAAGTTGACACAAATTAGCTTCAGATACTTCTCAAACGACCTGAAGGCAGAGGACGCCAGGCACCTGGGAAAATGAAATAAATGAATAGCTTGGAATGAAAAATAGTAGCAAAGATAAGAGTGGAAGAATTTAGTAGAGATCTAAACTCTTTCGGAGGTCGTATTAAACATAAACTTAAATTATAGTACCCGAATCGATATTTAAAAAAAAAACTTACTAACTATTAAAACGCCGGCAACGCACTTGCGAGCCCTCTAGCAATATTATCTATCACTCAACATCAGGTGAGCCTACCAGTTTCCGTATATATAAAAATGGAATAATTGAATTCGAAATATAAGGAATTGTTTAAATTGTTTTCAAATCATATTTCGCACACATTATGCACTCGACCTAATAGTTGTTGAAACTTGAAATGGACGAGACAGATCACCTTGACTTCGTTTATTGAATGTTAATATATTTGCTATTCAGTGCTCCATTAGACCATTCTGACCAATCAAAGCGATACAAAAAATCTTTAGGAAAATGCAATGAAATGGGCATTTGCTCCACAGCATAATTCTGAGCTAGGGCCAGTTACACACACACACAATACACATGTAACCTTATTTTTTTAAAGTGCAACTTCTTTATCGAGGTTGGAAAAAAATTTAGTGTAACATTTTTTCGTTACGCGTCACATTTTTCGGTTACGCGCCATGTTGCTTTTTGAAGTCAAACTTCTTTATCGGCGTTGGAATGAAACTTCTTTATCGACGTATGGGAGAAATTTTGTAGCAAATCGTCACGTTTTTCAATGATAGTAATAATTCTATTACAATTAATGAAATTCTATAATAATCTTCGTAGTAATAAGGTAAAATGAAATATTTGTATTCATGTCTATGATAATAAAAGCCTTTTGTTAAACTTTATCTAATTTAACAAATTTCTGTAAAGTTGCATATAGTAGATCATTTTTCGAAAAATAAGATCATAAAGAAGTTTCACTTCTTACGTGTGTACACCTAGTACACGCACAATTTATTTTCAATAATTTTTTGGTAATTTTCTTTGTTGATTATTATTATTTTGTGTGTGTGTTTCGTTAGTAATAAATGTTATGTCTGTCTATTTTAATAATAAATGCTTGCAAAAAAGCTTAGTATGTTAGGTGGATTAGATTAGGTTTTCATAGTGTCTGGCGGCGGTATCACTTAACATCAGGTTAGCTTCCTGCCCGTTTGTCCCTTGTTACGTAAAAAGAAGTATCGCCAGGGGAGAGACGTATCCCATTCGTCACAAGTGTGGTTTTGCACATGTTTTGCAGATAAAGCGCAACACATTTTAGAAGTTTGTATGGCGTGATCGGTATAACCTTCGTATCTGCCATTTCCCGTCAAAGTGAAAGCTATGATGGATTCTTATGACTGCCCATGAAACACTTTTGGAGCGATTTGTGAGGACGTTGTTACATTTAAAGAGAACGTGAGAGCGTTTGGGAGTGTGACCCAGGTGCCGACCCACAACGCACAAGTCCCATTACGCCCGTTTGACTTTTGATTTTTTGACTCCACTCACCTTCGTACTATAGGCAGATGCTCAGCACAGCTGACACTCATGTTTGCACGGATTAAGGAAAACTGTTACCCTACCCACTCTGTCATCGTGAGCAGATGGATTTGGGTTTTAGTGGGGTTGTGAGCAAACCCCACACTCCCCGCGTCGTTAGTTGCCTCAATAAATCATTCTTATTTTTATAAAACATTGCTTACAAAGATTGTGAGTTAGAAGTGTCATACATAACATATATATATGTATTACGTAACACAAAGTTCAAGCACTTGTGTACTAGTATTATGTGGAAATGTATTTGTGATAGTCCATTGAGACTTCTGACGAAATAACTTACGTCAATTCACATTGAGTGTTTAATCAATCACTCCAGTAATTACATTCATGAAACAATATATTATTCATAGTAACAAGTATTTATCATAATTAAACTGACATATATAATCAACCCAAGCTTGCTATAATTATTGTAGAACCAAAAATCACCGACTGTTATATCAACTACTCATTCGCTTTCACATGTTCGACTACAAAACGTATAAGATTCAAATACGGAGTGGGACACAATTCTAACAAATAAATTGACCATATAAAATCTCGCGTAAAGCTACTACTACTACTACTTTTGCCAAAATATATTCCTTTATTATCTTTTAATTTTTGACCGCATTGTACATATATTTGATAAATAAATTCCAAAAGCGAGTTATGTAACCTAACATTAGTTAAGTTACATATACAAATATATATATTTAGTTAATAAAGAGAAGCATAAACAAAATGTAAGCAATTATTGTTTTTACCACACTCTAAATTGTATTTTAACATTCTCGTTTCCGATAATGTCCAAAAGCCAAGTAAGTTTTTGTTAGCGTCGGAACCCCACTACCCCTTATTTTATGTTAGTTAAGTTAGTTAGTTAACATATTTTAGTCAGTTGTTACCCAGCTTCCAACAAAGTGTTTAATTTATAGCTGAAGATGATCTGAATACTGTTGTACCGCCACCGAACTTAATTCGCGCACTTAAGTTTTCCACGCATAAATTACGATGACACGTTTTCTTCGAACAGCGTCTGATCTCGCGATATCGTCTCGTAAACATCCGTCTTATCAGGGTATGAGGGGACTTGAGAGTACACAGATACGTAGTTATTATATGTTAAGGTTATTTATTTATTTATAACCAATTGTATTTCTGAATATTATTATATCTTATAAGTAAAATAAATATTTAATTTTATATGCAAAATATTAAATGGCAATAGGTGGGACTCACGGGAAGAGAAGAAAGAGAAAAAGAACGAAAGGATCAGCGAGGGGCAGAACAAAATGGCGACATTTGGAGGAGACTTTTTAGTTTAGTTTTTAATACTAGTCTTAAATTATTTTATTGTATAAAATAATTTAAAAGAGAATTGTGTAGAAATAAAACCCTATTTCGTTTTTAAATTTGATCACAATAGACAGTTCAACATTAGTTCCAATGGCCGAATTTGTATGGATTACTTTATTCAATATCAAAGACTATAATATCAAATCGATGGACATGGCTCAATCGATGTCCTACATCTATATATTTATTATTCTATTTGTTAATTTCTTCATAAAAATATTAAAACTCAGTAAGTATATATCATTTAAAAAAAGTACTTCGCGATTAAAGTGTGCCAGTCCTTCTAGTCCGTGAAAACTTGCTGTAATTTTTTTTTCTATGGCAATTGCAATTGCAAATTAAAATCAAATACATTATAGAGTTTCTAATCTAATAACCTCAGTAATAATCTCGTAAATACTTAAAAAGGATTGGAAAACTTACTATGTCTAAAGTGGAAATCGCCTAATTAAGTAAATGTATGTTAAAAGTTTTAATGAAAGGCGCTCGCCGTCTCAAGATATAAGGAAATTCTTTAACAAGCCCTCATTAAGTTAATTGATTGAGAGGTGTGTTAGTGTAGCGGTAAAGTGTGCAATGTCGTGAGTTCGAACATCGGTTGGGTTTCTCTCTAACACTAAATAAACTTACGTTTACCAAACCAGTCCCTCTATCTCTTTCTGTTTGTCCAAATATCCTAATGAGAAAGCAAGTTGAATATATTTTATAAAAACGGTAAGATTTCAGACACAAAAAGTAATACGTGATAGACACAGATGTGTGTGTAGCAGTAGAATACGATATTTTTAAATGATGTTAGGAAATGGTCGGATTCTTATTTGGTGACTCTAGAATTTCTGCGAAAGACCACGATATACTGAATACTTTAAAATATAAAGTTGAGTATCGAAGATGGATCATGACACATTTCGATCACACTCTACTGAAAGCCACAGTCAGCATAGGAATATTTGACGTTGACATGTTTAGTTTAGTACGTTTAGTTTCGCGGTCATTTTTAGGGAAAAGGCTAAATTAGCCTTCGAGAAGCTTGGTGTGCTCAGCAAGGCAAGACGGTACTTCACTCCAGGACTTGCTTACAACTGTATAGAGCGCCAATTCGGCCCCACATTAAGTGGGGTTCTGTTCTCACCTTCTTACCTCTGGGTGAGAGCTCCCCAGAATCGCGGTCCTTCAAGAAATGTGACCAGCTCCTTCAGGGTACGGCTGCAGAATTCGATGCTGGGGTCCGCGGAACTAATGTGGCTTAATAAGCGCAAGCTGTGTCAGACTGTAAATGAGTCTGTACCATTATAGCAAAGTATGTTGAAATATTATTTATTTAATAAATACTTTATCCTTACAGACTATGCCAATACGATAATGTCGAGAAAAAATAAAATTTAATAATATTAAACACATAATACACAATATCGCTACTGTGAATTCCCTCTGCGAACATAAAAATATGTCGATAGTGTCGGAGACAGCATTCAGTAGGCGCAACGTTTTTGTTAACGGAGATCTGTGCAACAGACTGGTTGTGTCGCAAATAACCGTCGTCGCACATATCCCATAAGTCCAGAAAATTGAGTTCTTGGAGCACACTTGGGTTGCACATTACCCCCCGCAAGACTTTACGGTACATAGTAGGCCAACAATAAGTCCCGTCTGGTTTCCAATAATTAATTGTAGCCCACCATCCCTAAGACAAAAAATGTTGGGTACATTAAAGGATAGTAGGGATAGACGCCATACAATCTGTTATAGAGGTATCGTGTAAATTTATTGTGTATGCGCTCCAACATAAGGCAGTATTTAGCTTAACGCGGAGCCCAAAAGACAGAGTTATATTCTTACAGACTTCTAACCAAAGCGTTGTACAAGCATGAGATGGCTTTAGTATTAGTGAACGAAGCCCTTCGAAGCACAAATCCCATTCTTGCGTATGCTTTCTTGCAAATGTCCACTACACGAAAACATAGTCGGGGATCCGCACTCCTAAGTCTATTACTGACGTTCCCGCTTCAGTATCAACCCTGACATGGTGTACGCATGATGGCGAGGCAATTTGGCGCGACTAAATGGCACCATGGCACATTTGTTAATGTATATAAGTTAGGGTTGGCTGATCTCCAGTAATGGATGCAGCATGCATACGCGTACCAAGAAGGCTTAACCTTAACCTGGTTTTTCTCAAATTGACTTAAGATTGCTTACTACCCCTCCAGCCCCACTGCCCTGACTAGCTAATTCTCAAATAAAATTGATATCTGAAGAGTAGCCGACAATCCACTAACATGGGTGGGTGCGGCAGTTGCCTCTTATGATTGTTCTGTAGGTTCGTTTAGACATAGACATAACATTTATTACAAACAAAAACACACACACATAAACACACAAAATAACAATAATCAAAGAAAAAAGAAAATGAGAGATATCAAAAAAAAAAAAAAAAATTAAAAAAAATCTCTTTTCCCATTCTGTTCGTTTCAAGTGTGTAATGCGTGTGTCCTGTGGCTGTAATTGGTCCTGGCCCAACATTATGCTGAGGAGCAGAATGTTCCACAGCGCTGGTCATTCTGCCAGACACCACAGCAGCTAGTTTGCGCCTCAGTCGCAATAAGAAAGAAGGAATGTAATAAATACTCAGTAGAAAAAAAAAAAAAAAGTTACTAGTGTACGTAATGAAGTCTTGTTTAAAGGTGTATAGTAAAATTAATAAATATGTAAATAAAATAAAATTAGAAGTTAAAAATAAGAATATTGTTAAGAAGTAGATAAAAAAATTTTTTCGGGCGGATTGAAAACTTGATTTCGTTTTGCCCCCCTATTATATACACTCTGCTGTCTCCACTTTAATTCCGTACAATAAAAAATACAAATCAGATGGGTGCTAGTTTTCTCACTTAGTCTACGTTAGTTATTGTTATTTCCATTCGTATTCAGCAGTATGGACTTATTGGGTAAAGGCCTCATCTTGAACTTTTATTTGGATCTGTTCTTCCTCCATACTCTCCCCAGAAACCTTTATAATGCGTCAGGCCATCGCTTTTATTTACTTACGTTTCTTTTCCCATGGAAGGGGATCCAAGGGGATCCTCCCCTTCCATCCAAAATAACCAAAGACAATATCGCTTGAAGTTACGTGGTAAACTTACTGTGGTAAACATTTCACACTGTATATGTTATAATGCAATATTGCGTAAGTATGAATGTTCGTGGATCCATGCAATACTTGGTATGTTCACACTTGATTGGATTAGTTAAACGTGTTATAACTTATATATGTAAAATTTAAACTTAAAAATTATGTCTTATATATGTTAAAATGAGGACAATCAGATACTGATACTATGTTAAAGAAAGGATATACACTTGTCAAAATGACATGAGAACTTAATAATCGAGTAACCCGCAATATCGTAGCACACAACTCACGAGGGGACTCTTTGTATTGAAGTCGCATGGGTCCGCCAAGCATCCTCGTATATACGCTGTAAATACATAATTATGTAGGAATAATAATTAATAATAATAATAAATTATTAATTAATATCTTAATAGATTTTCGCATGTTTATCTTGTAAACATACACAACATCCATAACATCATTAGCATTGTTATGAAAACGTTGAAACGACGTTTTCAACAAGCTGAAATGTGATTTATGATCATTTCAAGAGAGGTACCACATACCAACAAATCGGAATCTACATAAAGATTACGTTTTCAGGAGGCTGAAACATTTTTTAGGTAGTTTCAGGGTAGCTACAGTACGATAGCCCGTTTTCAGGTGATTTCAGTAGTGGCTATACCAGGTTGTAACAGTATGTATAAATTGTATCTTGAAAACAGTGTAAAGAAATGTTGAAAATTTAAAAAAAAGGCCAAATTAAATTAATTAGCGCCTTTGCACTTGAACCCCACCAAGAGTCTCTCCTCCAAAGGGAACAAAATCGAAGTTGGAGGAAAGACTCTTATGTTTGAGCCGCTTATTATTTTCCGCCTGTTCTGCTGCTTGTCCGAGGGAGGAGCGACGGGGCTAGCGTGTCCACACAAGTAGAATCCCATACCAATGTCTCTCCCATCCTCTCAGTGATCGGCGACATCCCATCAGCCGCTTGCTATCGTCTCTAGCGATGCCTGTTGGTTCAAAATGACTAGAACATTGACGGAGGCAAGAGAGCGGCGTGGCGAGAAAGAGAACGGCCTGCACTCTTTCGGCAAAATTTTAAAAACTATATATTTGTGTGAAGTATAAAAACATTAAAGGTTTCTTAATTATATATTTTTTTAATTTTTTAGTATAATTTATGATAATAATAAATAATAAATGACGTAGATTTCAGCTCTTGGAAATTGTATCAAATACGATGTGATAAAATGTGTACATTTTAAATTAATGTACCGTGTGGGATGGCGTCCTCATGGCGGACACAGAATGTTTATAGCAGTTGGATACTGCTGTTGGAATTATGAATTGTTTTTTTTAATTGTTTTGTAGGTTAGGTTGTTCATATATGTGTGTTATTAATAGTTAAAATACTCCCCAATCCAGCTGATTCCTGTGGGGAAAGCGACCACCACGCTCCAGGTCATATGAAAAACGAAAAATAAAAATAAAAAAAGGCGCTCACGTCACCATGATTAAAATCCACGCTTATAAAACTAAGAAAGCTAAAAAAAAACTATGAATGGCTTTAATATTACGACTGTTGGGATTATTCTGGGTTATATGAAATTACTCTTAAATTTTAGATGTCGGAAGTTTCTAGACCAAATATATGTATTTGGTACTTTAATAATTTCGCTAAATGATTATAATCATTTTATGAATTCTTTTACATTTCCAGCCAGGTCTCAAATCAAGGGCGAAGAACGGTAGAAAAGAACTGGCAATAAACTCTCCGCTACTCTTTTTAATCGCCAAGTTTTTTGTTTTACACTTTTTGGAGATTATTGATAATGTAACTTATTCTGTATTCTAATAGTAAAACGTTTCGTGACCACCCAGTGACACTTTATACCTAAAAGTTACATTATGTGGTGTAAAGTGCTGGAACGTCGAAAATAATATTAACAATAACGCGTAATTCAATCCCCAAGCAGCTCGCTTGCGCATCGTGGCGTCAAAACAGTCCCCACCAGCAAAACCAAACTTTGTAAACGCATTGCCGAATTAGACAATTCGGCAGTCTTATCCTACAATATATAATATAGAAAAAATTACTAAAAGTAGGTCATACTTCACCGGCTTGTTACATTGTCGTAGGGTTCAGTTAGATTCATAGAAGTAACGTTTGACAGTACCTACATATTTCCAGCGACAATTTGCAAAAAGGTTGAAAAGGGTTAGACCCTTTCTTTGTTAGTTCAGAATTTTCAGACGACGTTTTTGTGATAGGTTTTTAAACTACAGCGATTTTCGACCTTAGAAAAAGGGAGGGCCCGTAAAGACAAAGTTAATAATATTGATAAGGTTTAAGGTAACTTAGGCAATATATAATAATAATAATAAAGCCTTATATTATTTCCAAATCCTTTTGAGATGGAAATAAAGGCTTACTTATAGCGAAGCATGTTAAACATAAAGAAAATGGACAAAATAAGACACACAAAGATAAGAGCCGTCACTAAAGTTACAAACGCTTTAACTTTTGCTCAAAAACTGAAATGGCAATGGGCTGGCCATGTAGCAAGAATGTCCATCAGAAACTGGACCAAACGAGTTACCCAATGGAAAGGACCACCAGGCAAGAGGAGGAAAGGGAGACCCTTAGACCTTAAGACCGGAAAATGATCTTAAAAGATCAGCTGGCAAAAACTGGCACTCCATAGCACAGGACCGACAAAAAATGGGCATCTTTGAAGGAGGCTTTTACCCAAACCGGGGTTCCTGTTAATTCATAAATAAATAATATATATTACTAACATCATCGAAGCTAAGCTAGTAACAAAATCGATATTTTTGGTTACTAAAATATAACAACTACCAACTATTGTAAAACAGGAAATAATACCTAAAAATATATTAAGTCATAAGCTTATCGCGTTTTTGGCTGTTCTTCTTTTCCCGGGTGGTGCCCTCCATTGTGTTATCTTTAACGTCCATCTGTTGTGCAGGTATCGAGTTGTTAGTAGTAATATGTTAGTCGCCTGTGGATAAGGACCCCTCTTGGGTAAAGGCCTACTCCAACCCTTTCCAGGTAACTCTATCTTTGCCAATCTTTTTCTGCAATTTCTATTAAGTCATCAGCCCACCGTATTTTTAGCCTGCCCACTCTTCTTTGCCCGGGAGGGAAATCCTTTATGTTGTCTCTAATGTCCACCCGTTGTCCAGGTGTCGTGTTACATGACCAGTCCATTGTCATTTTAATTACATAGCTTGTTGGACATCGGTTGCTTTAGTATTTTTTCTAATACGTATAATCACTTTTTACTTTGTATATCTTGTTTATATTTAGTATACCTACTTCTTTCCATTGCTCTTTTGTTGATCTATACTTAAATTTAATACCTAAGGTAGCAGATGACACAATGAAAATCAATAAACTTTTAGTTAAAATGGCTAGAGGAACAGAAATGTGGAGCAACAAAGTATTAGACTGGGCAGTACAATAAACGCAAAAGAGAAAGACAATTAAGAAGGTGGATAGACCAGATTAATAAAAAAGGAGTTACATGACAGATAGTAGCACAGTGCAGACAGAAATGGCGAGATTTAAAGGAACACACAGATATCTAGGAATGAATGAGATGATAGATATTTAAATGTTAAGTATCCGAAATATATTATTATTGTTATTAAATCTGGTTATGTAAACAGTAAATTAGTTTGCCGATAAACATTCCTGATATACACGCAAAATGTTGCAATTTAACTAATTACTTAATCTTAAGTATTGCCAAATGTGTTATTCCGTTGACCTCCAATAAAGCGGCCAGATTTAATTTTTGGCACACACTTCGTATTTGTGATACAGCAAATACTATTTTGTAACATGTTAATTGTAGGGTGATTGAGGTTAAGTATTTTCATAAATGTCTATACACATAAATGTGGCGCCAAATGCCGCTGTCAATTTTCAAATAGAATGACAATTGACATATCAACTACGGAAGACGACGGGTTATGTTGCTTGTCAATGTATTTTGCTAGTATTAGTTCTATGAGACGGTGGAATTTTACTAATTAGGAATAATAATTTATAGGCTGAAGATGGTATGGAAATAAAAAAAAGTAAAAATGAATTTTGTTTTTGGGATGTTTCCTTACGACTTGCGTTCATTGTCCATTTTATTTAATTTGTGTGTTTTCTTGAAAATCTCACAATTTTAAAGGTGAGGAACATTTATCTATATTATCTATATCAGAGTGCCCAAATTTATTATAATTATGCTTAATCAAACACGGGCTAAAACCGATACAAGTAATGTTGATTAAACTAGATTTTCACACTGTTATTTGAAATTTGGGACGATGAAATTGAATGAACACAGGTTCCAGTAATTAATCCCAATGTGTTCGTAAATTTATTTTGGGGTGTTTTATTTTAATTAATGTGAGTAATTGAATGTAAATATATTTACTAAAAATTTACTTGATAAATTCACTGTTTTCAAGCGTGATAAATAAGTATATAAGTTCTGTTAATCTTTTAGGAAAAACAACTTTAACCGTCTTAAATATAATTTTATATTTTTAAAGACAAGATGCCTTTATTTTTGGGAGAGTATTTAGACAATAAGTTTTGACAACAATAATAAATAACTTAAACTATTGTTTTGACATTATGATAATTAATATGACATTATGACTTATTTTTATACCGCTGATTGTGCAGTTGTTTTAATAATGTATCTGAATGTACCACTTTCATAGCAAATAAACGATTTATTATTATTATTAATACGTTTTTGACAAACTCAAACTCAAACTCAAAATATCTTTATTCAAGTAGGTAACCAAGTACACTTTTGAATCGTCAAGTTAAATTAATCGTAAATTTACATTTACTACCAGTTCGCAAGTCAAGGGCGTAGAGCGGGTAAGAAGAACTGGCAAGAAACTTTCCGCCACTCTTTTTTATCGCCAAGTATTGTCATACAAATTGTTTGAACTGGAGCAATTCAATCCCAAGGATTAGGATCATTTAAGTAGTCCTCAAATTCTACTATTACTTAAGATTCGGAAACGAAAATTAGCTGTGTATTGGATTTTGTCTTACGGATTTCAGTGTTAAATGTTCACTCTGCATCTTTGAACTCATCCACAAGCACAACTCAACAAATATATTTTTATACATTTTTCCGCGCACTATGTGGAACCAGCTGCCCACTGAAGTATTTCCGAACCAATTCAACTGAGGGTCCTTCAAGAAAAGAGGGTACCAATTATAAAGGCCGGCAACGCACTCGCGAGACACCTGGCATTGAGAGTGTCTATGGTCACTTAACATCAGATGAGACTCCTGCCAGTTTGCCTCCTGTTACATAAAAATAAAATATTAGAAAATTATTATTATTTTCTAAACTATATTGAAAATGCGGCTGAAAAAGCTAAAGCATGCAAATACAGGGGTCTATGCTCCAAATATGATTTTGTCCCATTCGGTGTCGAGACTCTTGGTCCGTGGGGTCCTAGCGGTATAAGGCTTTTAAGGAAATACCAAAAAGGTTAATCGACATCACTGGAGACCGAAGAGCTGGCAGCTACCTCGGACAAAAATTTAGTCTAGCTATTCAAAGGGGGAACGCTACCAGTGTCTTCGGAACCTTGCCTAAAGGGACTCCTTTTAATAATATATTTTAGTTATTGTTTTTGTTATATTAATTTAAAAATGGTTTTATCAAATATATGAATATTGTAACATGTGCTAACATTATTCTCAAAGTACATCGTCATCAAAAGGCTTGCGTCAACCATAAAAAAACCAGGTCACGTGAGTGCGACACTCTAATTGGATCGCAAGCAAGTGACAAAACCTATCTCGAACCTTTATGACCCTTATCACCACACCATAAGACCCATTTCCCCTTGATGAATTTAATGGGCAGTGCAAATTGAGAAGCCGGCACGACATGTCTTTGTATGGAGGTGTGCTTATAGGCTTAGCACCTGGTACTAGACGTATTAAATTCTTGCCAACACATGTGTTTCAAAGTAATTTAGTAATTACACGCACTGTTCTCTGGTATTTGAGATTGAAAAATCCTTCATGTGCATAAAGACTACCGAACACAGACATTCCGATTTAAGTCCAGAAACTGTTCAAATAAATGAAACAATTTTAAGCTAAGTATCATCTAACTGTCTTTTTATATAATGGTGCAAACGGGCAGGAGGCTCATCTGATCATAAGAGATACCGCCGCCCATGGGCACTCGATGCCAGAGGGCTTGCGTTTCCGGGCTTAAATGAACGAGAGCTTAAGCAGATATAGTCTGGGGGAATAGAACGTTCCAATTCTTAAAAGACCAGTAACGCATTTGCGAGCATTCTGGCAATGTGAGTGTCCATGGGTGGCGCTATCATTTAACATCAGGTGAGCCTCCTGCCCGTTTGCCTCCTATTACATAAAAAACTTAACAAAATCTCGTACTTAATATTTACCGGTGATTAAAAAGTGTCAAAAATGTATTTTCTAGTAACGAGAATGTAATCTTATAATCTACGAAAAACTAAAGAGCTTATATATTTGACTTGTAAATTATATTGGATAAGAAGTGGAAGATAACACATAATTTGGGATGAATTGCTCAAGTTAATCTCGAAAAAATTTGCCAACATACGAAACCAGGCTAGAGCACTTTAAGATGTTGTCATTGGAGAATCGTATAAATTAATGTATCGTTTGCAATTAAGATACATGTCAATCAGGTTGATTGCCCCAAACTTTTAACAAAATTTACATTTCGTGTATCCTCTAGATGCCCCAGGCATGCCATCATTCCATTTGTCCCTCCTTTCTGGAGACCGCGTTTTGGTCAAAGCTCACCGATGTCCAGATTGAGCATTCTGATAAAGGAGCTGGGTCTTGATATCCATATTTGCTTCCCTCACATTTTAAAATCGATTTTCGTTTAGTTTTTATAATTTAATTGTTTTTTTTAATTTATTTTTATTATCTCTTCGTGTATGTTATGTTTGCCTTGTGCTTGTCACATTTAAAGTTATATTTTATTTTTCTTGTACCAATGTATCAGTGTGCAGCGCGTTAGCAATAAAAATAATATATATAATATATAATGTGTTAACTGAGGTCAGGTTATATATTTCTAGTTGGGAATTCTTTCTATGACTAAACGAAATGATTTTGGCTTTTATCTGTACCTTCACTTATGTAAATCTTTGATATTAAACAAAGTAACTGGTAATTGGGCGTTAGTCACTACTAAATGTAAGCTGTAAAAATGGATGGAAGGCTGTACACTTTCGACATTTTCATTCATAGTTATATCTACAAGTTGTGAATTCTGTGACTGACTCGTTACGATAAGGAAAAATGTATTGAAAAAAATCAAAATTCTAAACAATATATTATTATGTTTGTGTCAGAATTGATCTGACGCTAGTCCCCACTTGGGAGACACAAGAGAAAAATTAATAGTTTACGCTGATAGAACAAAAGTTTCACATACAGCAGATTAAGAGATTTCGGTTCTATAGTTTTTGGTTAGACCTATCTCGGTGCAGGGTCACACTAACTAGCTGAGTTTAATTTGGCGAAGTGACGTCATCTCAACCTTGTATCGCTTCGGGCCATGACGAGATTGAACTTGCGACTATCTATAATTAAAATGTCAACCACATTAATGCTATAATAGCAATTTAGTTGCTCTGTGTATATACAGAAAGGCTATTCGTGCACAGCCATCGAACCTACGACCCCAGATGTATCCTATGATATATTGTTATTCCCATATTTCGAAAAAGATTTTTGTAGACACTTTTAAGAAAATATTGTAAAACCCAACCTGCACAAGACAACCATATTTCTGAAATTATTAAAGTTACAGAGTTAACTTTAAAACGTTTTAAATTCTAAATGAAACCGTAACAGACATAAAAATAATTAAATTATATTATCTCGCTTAGCGTTGGAACAGTCGCGAGTGTGCGATTTAAAGCCTTATAAATAGAGTGGTTTAAAGTTTAAACCGTGCGGAGACACGGTATTTTATTGCCGCTTGGAAAGGCAAATTAATTGTACTTAGTAGAATTAAGAGTTGGATTTGCAAAATGACAATTAAAATGCAATAATAAATACAATTAAAAATATATAGATACAATAATTAAAAAAAAATCAGGCACAAAAGCTGGCGCGGCCGCAGAGCAGGCGGAAAATAATGAACGGCTAAATATCTTTTTATCTTTCAACTTTGATTAATACCCTTTGGAGTAGAGATTCTTGGGCCGTGTGGTTCAAGTGCACAGGCGCTAATTAAAGATTTAAGTTGGCCTGGTAGAGAGTACCGGTGACCCCAGAACTGGTGCTTTCCTCGCTCTTCGAATAAGTATCGCAATACAGCGAGGTTATGCTGCCAGTGTTAAAGGTACACTAGAACAGGGACCAAACATTTTAAATTTGTTTTAATTTTCTTTTACCGATTTTTAATTATTATTATTATGTAGGTTAAGAATATTGTACATACTGTATATTTGTGTGTTGGAAATAAATCGATTTATTGTTATAATATTAATTTTAGATATTTTTAAATCTTATTGTCAGCACAAGCGCAGCGTTTAATAAACCACCGATTGTCAAAGTCAAAGTCAAAAATCATTTATTCATATAGGTAACACAATGTACACTTATGAACGTCAAAAAAGAAATATACATTAAATGCTTCTAATTTTACATTTACTGCCAGTTCTCAAATCAAGGGCGTAGAACGGAAGAGAAGAACTGGCAATAAACTCTCCGCCACTCTTTTTAATCGCCAAGTTTTTTGTTTTACACAACGTCTGTGAGGAGCTGCAACCATTACACTATGTTCCACGTGACATCTTAAGTAAAAAATAATAATAAAATAAATTAAAAACAAAGATTTGTCCTCTATCTAAAATCTATAAATATATTGATTGTCGTAGCGTGTGTGCGGACTTCACATTGAGTCAATGCCATAGCTGCAAAAGTTATTCATTAATATAACGCATTCCGTTCACGTAGACTTGCGGTTCAAACACATAATGTGACATAACTCGTTAAAATATTTCATGTGGTCACGGTATTTTGTGTTAATTAAGTTTTAATTAGCATTTAATTATAACTTCCATTTATTAAATTTAGATATCACGGCAAACGGGTAAGTAAAAGTGTACACAAAGTAAAAAATGATTAAATTAGACAAAAAACTAAAGCAACCAATGCTGACAAGCTCTGAAATTAAAATAGCAATAGGCTGGTCATGTAACACGATACCTTGACAACGGATGAACATTTAAGACAACACAATGAAGGGAACTTAAGGGGAAAAGTAGAGTGGGCAAGCTAAAAAGACGGTGAGCTGATGGCTTAATAGAAGTATCAGGAAAAGACTGGCAGACTGTTGGCAACGATATAGTCACCTGGAAAGGGTTGGAGGAGGCCTTAACCCAACAGGGGTCCACATCCACAGGCGACGAACATTTAGGTATAAGTAAATACTAACAGTATTTGAAATGGAATAAAGGATATAGAAATAAAAAAAAGCCTTTATTATTATTATATAGAAATAAAAAACTTTATTATACACAATAAACAGGATATTTAGAATAAGTAAAGTGCACTGGCCCCCACACTAGGATTCCCTGTGTTGTGGGTAGCCAGTCTCTTCCTTTTGACACGTAAACAGTATTTTATAAATTATATTAATGATTTCTACACGTTTATATTTTAACTATTTTTGCACAATCAGAATATTTTCAGTATCAGCATATGACAGGTTAACAAGATATTGTTTAGTAAATGTATGTAAAGTAATTATATAATCATATTTTATAATTTCATATAGGATAAACCTTGTATATTGTTTGAGGTTTATGTAGGTAATATCCGACTGCAACACAATGAGTCCCCTCGTGAGTTGTGTGCTGCGATATTGCGTGCTACTTGATTGTGAGGTTGCATGGGTCTGGTTAGCGCTGTGCCATTTTCGCACGTGTATTCCCTTTCTATAACATATTATCAGTATCTGATTGTCCTCATTTTAACTAAGAGCAAAAATAAAATAAAACAAATATAAAAATACAAATACAAATACACAAACACAATAGCTGATTGATATTTCATAATAATAAACACACTACTAGTACACAATAGGGCGGTACTTACTGCTGAATGTCTTTTCCAGTCAGTGTAGAAATAGGGTGAGATTCAGAAACCAGTATTATTCTGAAGCTCTATCGCAGTAGTAATAACTTTAAATATAGAAAAATTACGTGACAAAATAAATTAATGTAACTAAAGTTAATCATTGTGTGCAGCACAGTTTTACATGTACAATTTTCGTTAGTTAAATATAGGAACTGTTACAGATTAATAGCGAACGTTCCGCTTCCCTAGTAATTTCCTTCAGAAGCAATATTTTATGAGATAAGAAGTTTAATAATCAATCATGTGTATTGATAACTCGACTAGCTAAATATATTTAAGTTCATAAACCGATCCAAGTTTGAACTCCACGATATGACGGACACATTTCTGTATTTCTTTCAGCTATCGCTGATATTAATACTATTAATATCGAATTATGACATGAACACAGAGATTAGTGTGATATTTGTTAAATTACTTCTTTATATTATTTTGTATTGTTACCTTTTTTTGTGTTGTGTAACCGTTAGTAGTCGGTGCAAAGAGACAAAGTATAGATATGCCCGAGGGAGTGTGCAGCAGTAACCAACGTGGTTTTAAGTTATATTGTATTATAATATAGTTGAAGGTAATAAAAGAGATGATTAAAGTTGATTAGTTTAATTAGTGAGTCGTGTGCCATTCGGTACTCTAGGTAATTATCATACAGAAAGGTTGTACATATGTTTCATAACACAGAAGTACAAAAAAAGCTTCGAAAATTATTAAGGTGCGAAATTATTCGATTTGCAGATTAGGCTATGTTTTGGATATCGGTGCACAAAAATCAATCAGTATGAATCTTTTTGTCTATAATCGTCAACCTATCTACATAATACTCGGCAATACAAGACCAATCAAAAGAAATAAGAAATAAGAAATAATGTGGTTAAATACCTTTCAGTGCATTTAAGAGTTATTTGAATATAGTAAGCCATAGACAACATACATAAAAATATGCAATGTCTAACTATCAAACAGTCAGGGTTCAATCTTTCAATAAAAGCGATTTGGTAACACAATATATAAACCGTTCCACAACCTAGAGATTCTTACCATAGTATTTTGTTCAATATTATACTTTATGAATCGGTAATAAAGTTCAAAATGTTTGTATTATAATTATTGATGAGTCAAATGTATTAAATGACCTATATCGAATATTGATAGGACTACATCGTTTATCTTGGGTCTATTATTAGAAGAAATAGCACGCAACTGTTCGTACTTACAAGAGATTTCTTACAGGAGTTTCTTATGACATTTTATACTTAAGTTGGATGAGAATCGCATCTTTTAGGCAAGGTTTAATAGTTCCTTAGTTCCAACTACCGCTACCACCTCCTTCAATTAATTATAAAGGGTAAAATCCAGAGTAAACGGTGTGTTGGTAGAAGGAAATAATTATGGCTTCGCAACGTTAGAGTGGACGGGTATTGCGACTGCGAAAGAGTTGCTGCATCTGGCACAGGACAAGACACGCTTCAAGAGACTGACGGCCTCCTGTAATAAAGAAGCACTAAAAGAAGAAGAGTTCCAACTGGCTCGTCACCAAGTATTTTTAATAAGCTTGGTACACGAGAGACATGGGGTGATCAATTTAAAAACGTTATCAATAGTGATCAAGTTAAGTGCCTATCTGATAGCTATTGATATTGCTTAACAATAAGCAAAGAATTACTAGTAAAACTAAAAATTGGAAGTGTAATAAGTTTAAGTTTAATTTTATAACATTTGTGTTGAACTGTCATTTTATGAGAAATGATAGCGTGTAAAGCTGCGTATAAATTAAGCGCGGCAGCCACGCGAGCCAATGTTCGACCAGAGTTGACGTTCATTTGCCGCGCGAGCCAATATGTAGATATAAATTTAGTTGGACGTGACAGCCGCGCGCGGCAGGCGTTCCATCACGAACAGACCGCGGCGGATAGTCAGACCAGTTCACTCTTGTAAACCTGCGAGGAGTATGGACGTGGTCGTTATGTAAGAGAATAATAATAAACATTTATTTATTTAATTTTTCAAATGTAAACTGAACTTTATTGACTATAATGACTCCTTTTCCAGTCTTTGATTATTTAATTGTAATTAATTATTTGCATGCAATCAAAAACTATTTTTAATAATGCCAAAGAAGTATAACTTCTTACGCGCGTATTCGCCGCGCGAGCCAAATCACCAAAACTATAATATTATTACCGTCCCAAATGCGCGCGAGCGAACGACTGAAGCTCCTTTGATGCGGTGCGGTCTCAAAAACCGACAGCGAGCGGATCGCCCCGCGGCACGTTCGAGCGCGGCAATGTTCGCGTCGCCGCGCGCGCCAATGTTCGATGGTTTGCCGCGCTTAATTTATACGCACCTTAACATATACTGTGAATGTAGCATTATATAAACTTTAATAAATACATACATTTACCGTTATTCAAGCCTTCAAATGTGCCTTGGATTGTATAACTGAAATAAGATGCAGGTTACAAGGTGATTAAAATAAAACGATCCACCGTGTCGTTTAGTTGTGATTGGTCACTTCTAGACGGAAACGAAAAAATAATTTTGAGCAGTATGATCGCAATTGTCCTTTTTTCCCTGTTTTTAATGCAGTCTGTTTAATTGACCAATAACATAATACAGCTTTCTCTCCGAAAAATCAATCCTCTGCTATATGTTAAAAGCAAGTACGTATTGCATTGGAATTCACTTCTAATAAGACCTTATTGTTTCAGAATTCAGTCCTCAAAATACCATTTGTCGGCGCCATTTAGTAACAGCTGCACATCCGGTAACGAGAATTCTCTTACGAAAATGTTATTCAATTCTATTCAATTTACTAAAGAAAGGTTTATTATATTGGTGTATGTGATATGTAACAAGACTCGCACACATCTAAAGCTTTGGCCTCAGGTCATTATGCTTTTTTAATTGAATATAATTATAATGTGTATATCACACTTAAAAAAAGGTTGCGCAAACTAGAACTTTTGTGTGGCATAGTATCGAAAATGGATGTGCGGACGGCGTGCACTAACACAATGATTGTAATCTACTGCTGAAACTTAGTCTCGAGAAATTTTTGCATATGTAGTGGTGTGTATATTACTCAGATCTTAGAGCGCGTTTCCACTATATCGTTCTGGCCTATACAAAAATGTTTCGATATCCTAACATTACTATTTAATATTATACTTATCCCTAGCAACACTCTGATTTTTGTTATCAATAAAAACAAGTTTTTATTTAAAAAAAAAGGTTTTGACTTTATAAAAAAAAGGTGTGTGCGCGATTCACACACGATAGAAGTGAAACTTCAAAGAGGAGAGACCGATATATATTTTTTTTTCCTTTCATCTAGGTTTTTAAAACTCCGGGGGGTCTACGGGGGGTCAAAATTTATTTTTGGCCTAGGACGCACCGTTTCCGAGATATTTCAATCTAAAGCAAAAAATCGTCACTTGATAGTGGAAAGTGGAAACACGCACAAAACCAGAATAAACCAGTTTACGCTGTCCGCAGGTGCCACGTGCAGTCCGGCGTCAGTCGCTTGGTACTGTTAGAACATAAAGCACACATTTCATTCAAAAATTATAATTATTACGTTAATTGTTAAATTTTGTATTTGTTGATTGTTGTTATTGTTTGTTATTATTGTTATAATATTTGTTGAAGTGTTTAATTTGTGTGTAAGTGTTGCAACTTTATATTGTTAATTAAAAATGGCTCCAGTGTTAAAACATGGTCGAGGCAAGCCTTTGACTTCTCAAACTAAAGAAGTTTTGTACTGTTTGTACAAATATTTCGAAAATGAGTGTAATAACAACCCGAGCAGTATTATGACTCCCACTCAATTAGTTGCTAAATCAACGGGAATTTCAATAGCATCCGTCAGAAAGGTAGTATCAGAAAGCAAATGTCGACCTTCAGATCAGGAAGTAACATTTAAATCTCCTAAAAAGAAACCGAATCGTAAACCTACAATAGTAATCGATAACTTTGATCAGCAAGTTATCAGAAGAACAATTCATGACTTCCACATCACAAATAAAGAAATTCCCACTTTGAAAACTTTGCACGCAAAATTAAAAGAAGATATCGATTATAAAGGTTGTGTCAGCACGTTACGAAAACACGTCATGTCATTAGGTTTTAATTGGAAGCAAACAGAAGATAACCGGAAACTTCTTATGGAAAAACACGAAATTAGATACTTGCGAATTAATTATTTGATGAAAATTGCTGAATATCGTGAACAACGCCGACCAATTGTTTACACCGACGAAACATATATACATACATCACATACCCTCTCGAAATCTTGGTCAGATGGAAGCACTTCAGGTTTGAAGCAACATATATCGAAAGGCAACCGCTTAATCATTGTTCATGCCGGTGGTATGGATGGCTTTATACCAAATGCATTGCTTATGTTTAAAGCCAACCAAAAAAGTGGAGATTACCACGACAATATGAACTATGACAACTATTCAAGGTGGATTCAAACTCAATTAATACCCAACTTACAACCAAATAGTGTTGTTGTTGTTGACAACGCACCATATCATAACTCAATACAAAATCCTGCACCGAATAGTAATTCTAGAAAACAGCAAATGATTGACTGGCTGACATTGCGAAACATTGAGCATTCATCCACGTTGCTTAAGCCTCAATTATATGAACTGATTCTGCAAAACAAGGCGAGATTTGTAGAGTACAAGATAGACGAAATATTACGACAGCACGGTCATACTGTGCTGCGTTTACCACCATACCATCCGGAGTTTAATCCTATAGAAAATATATGGGGGATAGTGAAAACATATGTCGCAAAAAAGAATGTCGCAATGAATATGAAGGTTATAATGTCATTAGCTGAAGAAAAAATGAACGCCATAACTGTAGAGGAATGGAGAAAAGTTTGTCTGCATGCTATTGAGGAGGAAAACAAATATCAGGGTAGAGACGCAGCTTTAGACACAATATCAGAACGAATCATAATTAATTTAAATAATTCATCTGATGAAAGCGAGGATGGGGATGATTGTGATATGCCTGGGGTTGATGAATTATTAGAATAAAACATTTATGGCCGGAGAACACCTAATTCATACACGTCTTCACTGAAGTGAAAACCGGCATTCACTGCTTGTAATATTTGGAACTGGCTTATCTGCCTCATACAGTTCCATAGATTACAATGCAGTGGATACACATTTTCACGTCCGTATTAGTACGTAGTGCGTATGCGTAGACGTGTACGCATTTGGTGTGCTCCAGCCACAAACGTATATTACCTTTAAAAAATAAAAACTAAAAATAAAATGTTGTTTTTTTTTATTTGCTGACCATACACTACTACAAACGCAAAAATTTCTCCAAGCTAATTTACCTGTACCTGCTGTAAACTTATATGACATCAAAAACATAACTTGTAAAACCAAGTCTTGCAAATCAGTACTTCCACTGTAAAAAGTTGCGAGATGTGTATGTGATACCAAATCGGTCAATTACGCAGTTCCTACTTAAGTTCGCTAACTCACCTGGTTGTTTTTTTAAATTATAATAGTACTCTACCTGCGATTTTCAATACTCACACTTCTAACTTTAATTTTATTATTTTCTACTTGGTATTATTATTATTATTTATTTTATTAGAGGCGCAAACTAGCTGCTGTGGTCTCTGGCAGAATGACCAGCGCTGTGGAACTTTTTGCTCCTCAGCATAATGCTGAGCCAGGGCCAATTACAACCACAGTACACACACACATTGCACACTGGAAGCGAACCGAATGGCAAAAGGGAATTTTTATTTTTTATTTTTATTGTTTTTGATGCCTTATTTTCTTTTTTTCTTTAAGTATTGTTATTTTGTGTGTTTATGTGTGTGTGTTTTCGTTTGTAATAAATGTTATGTCTATGTCTATGTCTATGTCATTGTGTCCAGAGACTTTTTCTATCTCTTAAATTTAAAATGAATGTCATATAACAAAATTAAAAACGGAATTACCTTAATAACATCAGTAACCAAGAAAAACAATAATACTTTAAAAATATTTGCAAATGCCAAGGTTTGTTTTGGTTATTTTACAATGAACTAGACGACCTTGAGTATAGAACTAATTGGCGATCAATACCAAGGGCAAGCTGGTGTGAATATTTTATTGTAAGGCACTTAGAAATATTGACGTTTATCGGCTAATATAGACACGGCCGAACTCCATTTGACTTAGTGGTATACTTGTCTATACATAGAGATTTCTAGTTTTAGATATAATGTGTGAGACTTATTAAATAAATTGTGTTCTTGCCATTGGTTAGATCGCTTGTTGATTGATATACAACTAGGGACTGCGTACCATATGGGACTTAGTCGGCGTGCTCTACCGATTGGACTACAACCTTTTTAGTTATTACTATTAGTTTCATGATCACTATTATGTTTAAATCTTAAGAGCAGTGTTGGCTTAGTGTCTATAGCGTGCGACTCTCATTCCCGAGGTCGTAGGTTCGATCCCCGGCTGTGCACCAATGGAGTTTCTTTTTATGTGCGCATTTAACATTCGCTCGCACGTTGAAGGAAAATATCGGTTTGCCTGAGACCCGTCGACGGCGTGTTCTGACTTGCTTATTAGATTAGAAAAACAGATACAGAAATCTGAGGCCCAGACCGAAAAAGGTTGTAACGCCACTGATTTATTTTTGTAATATTTAAATCTACAACTTCTTTTAAAGTCATATGAAAGACGCACTTCAAATAATTATATATAATTTACCGCAAAAACGACCGCAAATAGCAAAGTAAGAACTGATGATCGAGTTTTGGTAAACTTTATCTGACCAAAAATGTGCATCATAAGTGCATTACAGGACTTCATTCCTTTATAATTCAAATACTAAATTCTCTCAAAAATTTTGATTTGAATGAGTATGTAATGCGATTATTTATAGTGATAATTACACGAATCCGCTAAAGTTGATGACCAAGTGTCGTTAATAAGGGAAAATTCCCTTAATTACTGAATACGTTTACGCCGTCAGAGATAAGGAAAAGTTAATGGGGCGATCGAATCACAAAGGTTTTATGTCTAAATCGTTCTCTTCTGCGCAAGACACACTTATCCCATAACGACCTTTCAAATATTCGACACATTGGTGACTTTATATGTGCATTTTTATTTATAGATGCGTTCTGTGCCTAACACATGTAGCGCGAAGTAGGACTTCTCTTCAAAAACATGATACATCTCATCCTAAGACGTTGTTTTTATATATATGAAGGTGAGCTTCATTAACAAATAACATAATACATAAAAATTATAAGGGATGCAATGGGTGAATCTCTTCCAGGCAACCCCAGTAAAAAAAAAAATAATGGTTAAAGTGCAGGAAGCGCATAACCAAATCTTATCTAATCTCACGATTCATGAATTGCGATGCAATACAAAAAAATAAGAAATACAAGAATGACTAAATTCACGATTGAGCAGGATAGGAAATGGTTAAGAAATCGTATGTAGTCGGGTATTCTACAACATAACGGCGGAGATCCTAAACGAATTCAATTTCATCTCCTTCTTTAGTCACGTTCTTTATACTGAAGGTCGTGTTGGTGTTGCATATCTTCCTTCATTCTCTCCTGTCTTAGTCAAGCTACAGCGCCTGTTTAATACGACCTGTAAAGACCTTAAATTGTTCGGTCCAGCGAGTAGGGGATCGCGGTCTCGTATTTGAGAGCTAACTGACAATGTCAGTCTGACATTTCAAAATGGCGACGGTGGTACCAATTTCAGCCGCAGGCGAAGAAAAGTAAGTACTATATTCAATAGAGAAAATTCAATGACTTTAACAAGTAAATCTCACTCTGTTGTATATAAAATAGCTAAATCGGTTGTTTCTTGCGGTCTGAAAGAGAAACAAAAAACCAATTCCTATTAACAATATAATGGAAGGTATAAAGTCGTTTACGAGTAAACGGGTAGATCACAGTTTATTACATTTCCAAAACTTCGTGTGGCCGATTTTGCTTGTACATTGTGCGCCTGCGTGCATTTCAATACACCTGTGACGTCATCCCATCAAGGTCAAATCTAGGATTCGTGATTCTGAAACGATTCCGTCTTTAAATTGTCTAACACGAAACAGCATATTGAATTATTTATCAAAAATACACAGATACCACACTTTAATAGACACAAAAAGTAGAAATATAAACTTAGAGTAATTGATGTACCCTAGAACAGTTTGACAGATAAATAATAATTATACATGACGGAGAGAGAGTGTAGAATAGATTAAATGATTTATTTATTAACACTTCGTTGCATAGAGAAATATAATACAATTGTTATAATTGAATGAAAAGGAGGGCAACTGGCGTGCTCTTCGCTTTCCAGAGATCTCTTCCAGGCTGTGAGGAAAAAAAAGAAAATTACATAACGTATAAAGAAAACACTTTTTTAACGGATTGAAGCTATGTGTATATAAACTTGTAATTATTTTACATAATCTTGTCACCGTGACCACGCACGTAAATCACGCAAAATGTCGGAAAATTTAAAATTATGTTAAATGTGTAAAAGTTATGTTACTTAAAGACAATATTACATAAGGTATGCAAGAAAAAGGTTGCATTTGCTTTTCTCTGGTAGTCGTTTAAACAATTTTATTATATTATTTTTATAAATAAATGCTTTAAAGTTCCCAGCCTCGAAAGACGAAAGACGCTATCCCCAGTTAATTGTTATAAGTAATCTAATAGTAATATTTAATTAAATAACACCTCGTTTTCTCAAACATTAAACTGCCACAGTTTTTGTAATTTCAATGAGATAATTTATTACACTTTTTTTTAACTAGGTAAATCAATGTTTACCACACAATCGTTTTTCCGGGCAACCCGAAATTAATAGCTTACTCTGAACTTCCGATAGAGAGAGAGAGAGAGCGATACAAATGCCCACGTTTTTATATTCGAATTTTAATAAGTAATTCATTTATTCAAACAGACTATCATAAGTCCATACGGTCATATTGTATTAGTTACAATATTATTCAAAATATTATATTAGTAGATTTAGGGTCTGTTTCACAATGTACGGATACGTTCTACATAAGTTCCAAATTAGCTATTTATTACTTATTGGTAGGATAAACACTATTGTTGCGTTTCACGACTGTCAGATAGCGCTATTCGTCACATAAAGTCTATCATAAGTTTGAGTCCGATGAAGTGTCAAATAGCACAATTTATCTTCCAAATAATTTGTTTTGCATAGCTATTTGGTACTTTATCCATATATTGTGAAACAGACCCTTAAAGTATATGATTGATTGATAAAACTAAAAAGGGCAAATGTAGTCCATTGCAATGACCTATGTAAGGGCAATCCAGCCTTACCACTATTACCGCCAGCATGCTGTTAGGGTAGGTTATTGGGATCGGAATAGTTGTCGGTATCGCTATTGGAAGTTAGAGTAAAACTCAAACTCAAAATATCATTCATACAGGTAAACAACGTACACTTATGAACATCAAAAAAGAAGTTAAGAGCGCGCAAGAAGAACTGGCAAGAAAAGCGTCTACACACGGCCCTAATAATTCAGAGGCAATATCGGGAAAGTGGTGGGTAGCACCCAATAATCAATAGCCAAATCATTTATTCCAATCAGACCACCAAAAATGGCACTTTTGAACAATCAATCAATCAATCAAAATACGTTTATTCAATTTGCGTCTTAGGGCATGCTTATGAATGTCAAAAACGTTTACAAAATTCGCGAAAGAGCAAGACTACGCCATCCGTTCGCAAAACTACCAGGAGGACTTGTACTGGGAAGAACGGGCAAGAAACTCAGCAAGTTTTACCCTCCCTCTACATTACAATTATTCAAAGGAAAATGTCATAAACCACAACGTCACGAACGTTAAATGAAATATAAAGGTGATTCTGGTTGCCCCTTCCAAAAGTTAGTTTCGTGTGGAGAAGAATGGACAAGAAACTCCACACTTACTCTTTTTTACAATGTATTGTATACATTAGTTAAATAATTATATGTGAAGACAATGTACTCCTAGAAAAAATACTACTACACTAAAATAGGCACAAAGTATTACTTACAAATTAAGCAATGCAGCGGATATTGTCAATTATCGTATTGTTAGTTACATGTTCTTCATATATTTACAAATATTGAAAACGTAGAATATTTTAAATTAAAGAGCAATAATAAAACGGTGTGTGAGATAAAAATAAAATAATTACAGTAAGTAGTAACTCGCTAGATACCTAGATCACCCCGTGTCGTACCCTAATAGACGTGGGTAGAGTATGCTACTGCCGATTCGAACTACAAGCCAATTTTATCCCCACCACCATTGTCCCGATATCGCCACTGATTAGGGCCGTGTGTAGACGCTTTAAGGGTGCAGTTCATTTATCGCAAATAATCCGATCCTAGAAGCGAAACCAAGTATGTCATTACTCATTATATGTCTCTTATACTTGCTATCATATTTTCAAAAGTTGCCCTATGCTTATGGGAGTTTGGAATATTGAAGTGAAATAGAGTAATGTAAAACAGAAACTATAGCTAATAATTATATAATTTCCTGTCGAAATAAAATAGAACTATCTAGATATGGACTAAAAAGTATTAAAACCATTTGAGACCTTAATCTGGAAATCGGGACGGAGGAGCTAAGGCTCAACATGAGACAAAACGAATTGATAATCTCCTCTTTCGCTTTTTTATGCTTAAAGTTGGTTAGAAAAACCCCGAAAAAGTATGAGCCCTGTAATTCTCCAATATTTCTTAAATTGGATGGGCTTTAAAGGCTTCACAAAAGCTCAACTGGCTGTTAAATTTATAATACATATTTAATATTTCTTTATCTTTTCTAATGGTTCTACTAATGTCTAAAGCGACTTCTCTTTTGACAGAGCGAAACTTGATAATATCCCGAATCCTGATCAAGTAACATATACAACTTTATGATCATCGACGCCTCAGAAGAGAGCTTACTATATCAGTGTACCTTTTTACGATACTTACGGTTCGTGTGAATAATAGGGGTATACTGGGTCTACTAATATTATTTTCTTATGTAGCCAAGTTCACATTTCAAGGAGTTCTCAAACCAAGGGCGTAGAATGGAAGAGAAGAACTGGCAATAAACTCTCCGCCACTATTTTTAATCGCCAAGTTTTTATTTTACACAATGTTTGTAAGGAGCTGCAACCATTACACCATGTTCCGCATGACTTCTTAAGTAATAATTAATAATAAAATAAATTAAAAACAAAGATTTGCATGCACACTCCAACTTGGTTGGAGCCACGCCAGCGATACATGGAATTAACAAGAGTTCCATCGAAGTAGATCTATTAGTTTTTACTCTGGCTGAGTTCACAAGAGCTTTTTATATTATTAGTTAAGTTTTAGGTGTACGTATATAATATACTATTTTTTAAATGTATTTTTAATTGTTGAATTATCGGTAGGTATTATGGTTATTACGTATTAGTAATAACTACATATAATAAATACGAAATGAGGACCTTAAATGTATTTGGTCAAGCTTCTCTATAGTCTGAAGTTTGACATATGTCATTGAAAAATTAAAGTGTCAATTCCTGACAATTGACACTTTAATTTTTCAATGAGCAACCTGAGTGAGCAACCTCTACATATTTCTAATATATGTCCATTCAAACTTTGAATAACTGAGTCGAAAGTTACATACGCTTACTAATGCGTAAAAACTAGATATAATATTTATGTAGAAAATAAATTAAAGTACAATAAAATTTGAAATTAGGACCTTAAATTATTTGGTCAACAGCTTCTGTATAGTTAGAAGTTTGACATATGTCATTGAAAAATTAATGTGTCAATTGTCAGGAAGGAGCAACCTGAGTGAGCAACCTCTACATATTTCTAATCTATGTCCATTCAAACTTTGAATAACTGAGCCGAAAGTTACATACGCTCTTGCTGATTTTAGGGATTTCTTTACCTCATCAGCGCTCATTATTGGACATCCTAACTTTGTATTTGTAACTGTTTCAATAGTAGTATAATAAACTTAGTGTAGATTCTGTAACGTATAAGTAACCCACGATAAAAGAAATCCTCCTTTAATGTAAGCAATTTTATTAACGGGGCAATCGGGCCTTAGGCTCACCTGATGTTAATAATATATGGATACTGTCAATGCCAGAGGGTTCGCGAGTGCGTTGCCAGCCTTAAAAAATGTGTAATAAGGTTCCTTCCTTATTTCTTCTTTTACATTAGTTTGTCTTGTGTATCCTAAGCAAGAAATTATATTTTTTTACCCAGTTCAGTTCGGTGGCGGTTGTTGGAGGGATGTTCAAATCCATGAAACTCTTTGTTTGAAGCTAAGTGTCAACTGTCTTTTATCTTCATTGCTTGTGTTTATCCGCTACTCAGGGGCGGACATCGGCCATTTCTAGCACCTGCTGGCCGTGTGGATGTTCGCGACTTTCTGTTGCAGGAACCGTTCGTAGTACACTCCCTCGAGAGGGGTGAGCTTTGGCCCGTTCGGGGCGTATGCCCCCTTCGGGTGGTGTTCTTGATTCGCACCCTGCTGATACAGGGTGGTACGGGGTCGGGCCTATAGCCCTATACTCGCTGCGCGCAGCCCATGCTGTTGGGGTCATGTCCGGTGGTGAGGGACCAAGGAGTAGTCTCGACTTGGCCCTGGCGTTGCAGGATGGTACTGGGGCGGGCGAATAGCCCTTGGTGTGATTGAGACGAGGAGCGTCTCGAGTGTGTGTCTCGAGTGTGAGTGCGAGTGTGTGTTATACTCGCTTCGGCAGTACATAAACTAAAATTGGAACGATACAGAGAAGATTAGCATGTATTTAATCGTTTAAAACATGAGCTTATAACTAACATAAAATTAGGGATAGTGGGGTTGCGACGCCAACAAAAAACCTAACTTGGCTTATTTAAGAGTTCTTAAATCTAAGTGACACATCGGTTACCTATAATGAATATAAGTAATATAAGTGAAGGCGACCTATTAGGCATTATCGGAAACGAGAATGTTATATTACAATTTATGA
Organism: Pieris macdunnoughi; assembly: GCA_905332375.1. Lineage (NCBI taxonomy): Eukaryota > Metazoa > Arthropoda > Insecta > Lepidoptera > Pieridae > Pieris > Pieris macdunnoughi. The sequence goes on from CAJOBZ010000085.1 coordinate 223,578, forward strand.
GTGTGGGAAAAACTAAAGGGCTCATTTTGGCTTTAATTGTGCGATGATTGCTAACATTTGGTTTGCGCTTCTAATGATTAAATAATATATATATATATCGACGTAGGAAAGCATATTTGCTGTAAGTAGACAAAATACCTAAAGTGACTTTTTCCTGCCATTAGAATCAGAAAAAAAAGCCGCATCGAATGACCTGGGTCCTGTGTCTCTACGATGAAAAAAAATTACATACGCCGTTGAAAACGCCCGTACTTATATTATTTTTAGCAAGATTAAATGCTGTATGTAGACCAAAATCTAGTCATTTCAGACATTTTGCACTTACAGCAAAAGAAAATCTGCATTTTTTTCTTTACAAATACTTACTTCTTCCCATTTAAAAACTTAACGCTACTTACAGCATTTCAGGGGCGTATGATTTTTACATTCGTTTACTTACAGCAAGTTTAGGGAACCTACAGTTTTGGTTTTTTTTTACCATTTACGACATTTTATTTCAACCAAACATTACATTACCAAATGACCCACTGCATTTCTAGATCTAATCATAATTATAAACTAATCTTACATCTTGAATTGCAATTAAAAGTACCCAAATACATAAATTTCCTGCATACAGCATATTTACCGCCTGTAAATTGATAATATTTCCGTGCGTACATTTTTCTTCCTTAGTTACAGCGTTTTAAAGGTTTGTGATTTAAAAAACTGTATGCTGTAACTAGCCAAACACGTACTTATAGTAACTTTGGATAAAAAGTTTACATTGCAAATGGTGACTGGCAGTTAAATAAATATATGTTTCAAAAATGGTAGCAATATCATGGATAGGTCAGACACTATTAATTTTTTTCCGAAATTAATAAAGTTTTTTGGCTCTGGTGAACAATTGCAATATGTCTACTTACAGCAAATGTGCTTTCCTACGTCGATATATATATATATATATATATATATGTAACTTAACTAATGTTAGGTTACTTAACTCGAAGTAAGATTAAAAAAATATGTTTAAACGTGATTTATGTCTTGAGACTAAATACCGCTTAAGCTATTAACACAATTAATCGCGCGTAATAATTACACCCCATTGCCCCTTTGTCTAAAATGAGAGAATGGTATTACAAATTTCTCCATCACTCAAAAGATAAAACTTTTTCGATCTTCAATTATTTTTCCATTTCAGGAATGAGTTTTACGTGAAGTGAATTTTATTGCTGCTTTAGAAGGGTTTTTTTAAATCCCCATATAATATATATAAAGTACTCTTTAGTTACTTAGAATTCGAATTATATATGTGTTGTACTTCAAGTACCTGTAATCATTAGTATGTCAAAAGGAAGAGACTAGCTGCCCAGGAAACAGAGAATCTTTGTATAAGGGCTATTACGCACTGTCGACTTGTCGCCGGCGACTCGGTCGCTCGGGCGACCAAAACATAGGCAACTAGGCAGGAGACCAAGTCGAGCGACAGTATTCCAAGTACATTCGTGCAGAATGAATGTCGAAGAAGCTGCTACAGTAGCGCTACTAATCAAGAGAAAGAAAAATAAAAGAAAATCAAGAGAGTATTGGGTACATCCTTTGTTACAAGAACGAAGATCAAAAGGAATTTTTTTAACTATTTTATGGAGACGTGAGAAAATACCCTCGTAAATTTTTCAACTACGCAAGAATGTCTGTGCGTTCGTTTGATAAGCTATTGTGTCTTTTGAAACCACATATAACTGGCACAGATACAAATTTGCGACCATGTGTTTCTCCATTTTTGTGCGCGACGTCCGGTCGTTACGACAGTTGCTCGCAGTGTGAATGCTTCCAATTGAAGCCGTGCTCCTATTGGTCGCCAGCGACCGGCAGTCGCTTGTGTGTCGCCACGACGCGGCGAGTCGCCCAGTCGCTTGGGCGACCGACGACCAAGTGCGTAGACATCTATTTAAACTGTAGAAACTCACAGTCGCCAGCGACCGAGTCGCCGGCGACAAGTCGACAGTGCGTAATAGCTCTAAGGGCTTGTGCACTTTCTTATTCTGAATTATTTTCTTTGTTTATGCTGTGATGGAAAGAGACAAGTTATTACTTTAGTTAAAGCTTTTCATGAGGGGTAATAAATAAGGGCGTATAACAGTGTTATAAACTATTATTCAGGAAAAAAGTTCAACTAAGTTAAGCTAGCAAAACATCGGTACGGCTGATCAGAGAATATATGAATTGTAAAAATAGAATAGCAAAAAAACTACCTTTGTCAAATACAAGCGGATTTGTACGGACATATATTTTTGTAATATTTTGAAAATAAATATAGCCTATGTTGTTCTGGAATAATGTAAAATTCTAATGGTTTAAATTAGTACGAATAAGTAACGCAATACAGCGAGGAAATGCTGCCAGCATTAAAGGTACACTGCCACAGGGACCAAACTTTTTAAATGTTTTTTAATTCACTATTTATCATTTTTTTATTATTATTATTACTATGTAGGTTAAGAATATTGTAAATAAGTTATTTGTGTTGGAAATAAATAGAAATTAACTGTTATTTTAATGGTGTTAAGAATTGTTGTACCTACACGGTCCAGTAGTTTTTCGGTTTATCCTTTACAAACATACAAATAAAACCTTTACTTTCTAACATTGGTATATATATATATCAAGATATGTGTAGCCAACTAAAAATCCAGTACAAAAAGTAGCTTTTTTTAATTGTCTCTCTGGTATTAAAAGAAAATATGAAATGACATTACTAAATCACATTTCTAAAAAAATTGTCGACACGAATCGAACCTTACACATTGCGAAAGTTTGATAAATTAACGACCTACGACCATTATATTTATCTAAGGAAATGGAGAGTGCAGTCTATTTATAGGCTCATTATTGTGAGGTCTTTGTGCACGGTCGAAAGTTTTCATTCGTTCGAGCTGGGAAATTCAGCCACCACCCACGCTTATTATGTAACTTTCACCCTACAAGGCGACAGCGACGCTGGATGTACCTAAATGATATTTTAATATATTTCAAGATACATACACTATCCTTACAGTGATGTTAAACAATTATATACTGTAACTTCGCTCCAACATATAAAGATGAGACAGAATTTAGTATGCGCAGATGTCTTTGCTAACAAAACTCTGTGTATGCTCGGTCTGTGCCTTGGTAGCGCAAACAAACTCGGCCCTCGCCGTCGCAAATATCACAAACAAACCGTGTTCTTAAAGACCACTCACCACTCGCAAGACCGTACCGTCTTGTTTCTAGTTTATTGTACCCCTAAGATAGGTATATAATATTAACTATTATAAATGTTAGACTTCGTTTGGTTGACAACTATTTTGTATATGAAGGGTATGGTGTAAGAAGGATCTAAGTCAGTATTTTTCCAAAACTGAGCAATGCCATCTAGTAGTAAATTAAGAAAGCTAAGTATGTAAAAAGGACTTAAAAAAGGATCTTATTTATAGTGCACTAGGATCATGAACAACTGCGCTACAACCTTATTTAGTTCTGGGCCTCAGATTTTTGTATCTGTTTCATGACAATCTAATAGGCAAGTAGGTGATCAGCCTCTTGTGCCTGATACACGCTGTCGACTTTTTGGGTCTAAGGCAAGCCGGTATCCTCACGATGTTTTCCTTCACCGTTCGAGTGAATGTTAAATGCGCACGTAGAAAGAAAGTCTATTGGTGCACAACCGAGGATCGAACCAACGACCTCGGGGATGAGAGTAGCACGCTGGAGCCACTAGGCAAAACTGCTTAAAGTAATCAGTTACCGAACATAATAATAATAATTATTATTATTATTTAATTGTTTGTAATTATATTTTGACTGAAATCAATATTATTGTATTAACTAATAAGTCCCACACCTGCCACCAATATCCAGTTCTGGTGCAGATCTGAGGAAACGGTTAACCGAAGGCGAAATCATATGCGCAATGACTGCTGGCGGAGCACAGTTCGTGAGCTCCAACTCAGGCAGCAGGACCTTCAGGATCTGAAATACTTTTCAGGCACAGCCAAACCAATGCCGGAAGAAGGTTGATGCAGTCTGTTTTAGCCCTCAAAACATTAAGGGTCTGCTTCACAATGTACAGAAAAGTTCTACATAAGTTCTAAATTAGCTATTTATTACTTATTGGTAGGATAAACACTATTGTTGCGTTTCACGACTGTCAGATAGCGCTATTCGTCACATAAAGTCCATCATAAGTTATGAGTCCGATGAATGTCAAATAGCACAATTTATCTTCCAAATAATGTATGTGTAAAGGTGCGTACAGACTATATAACATAACATGTTATACAACATTGCTATACAACATGTTTCAGATAATGTGGACACTGAATGTTATAAAACATGATATAATAACATGTTATTGATATGTATGCTAGGACGAACCCAGCAACTACGTTTTTTTGTTTTTCTTTTGTTATTTAAAATGGTTATATAACATTGTTATATTGCATTGTTATTCTAATGTGTACAGTATTGTTTTATGTTATAATGTTAAATAACAAGGTTACATAATGTGGACGTGTTATAAAACACAAGTTATATAATATGTTACATAGTCTGTACGCACCCTTACATAGCTATTTGGTACTTTATCCATACATTGTAAAACAGACCCTAAGAGCAAAATATTATTTTGAAATAAGAACGCCACATCTAGGAACGTACTTTTCGTGTTCGTCCTCTCAAGGTCACCTGTAGTCCTGTTGTAGCTCACGTATCGTTTCGTAGCACTTAGCTAAATTGAAGGATAGTATTTCAGGAACGTGATTATTTTTTGGAATAGTCTAGACAATTTTGTAATGTATTTGTTTACTTGTAATTTGAAGGATGCCCGACCAGGCCCGAAGGGTAATGTCGGGATGTTGCGTATATGTCACCGTAAAATTGTAAACACCGTTAGATTGTAATCTATCTCGCGAGATTATAAACTGTCGAAAGATTGTGAACCTCAACGAACTGCTTACAATTTAACGTATTATTATTCGGTAGATTGTAATCTATCGAAGTGAAACCGTCAAATTGTGAAACGGATCGTACCTCGCGCGCTGATTGGTTGAACGGAATATGCCCCGTGCCACCATATTTGTTTGTTAATTCGTTTGTTGTCGAATGTAACTTGATTGTTTTGATGAATGTAAATTGATGTCGTGTTGAAAGTAACTCACAGCTTTAGAATTAGTTATATGAAATTGTTGGGAAGTAAAATTAATCTGTGATTGACCAAAAAAGTTTGAATGTTAACTAAGTTAGTGTTGGAAATGAAATAAAAGAAAATTTCATTAATTTTTTAATTTTAATAATAATAATTAAATAAGTAATAAAATAATTTTAATAATAATAATAATCAGTATCATCAGATTCGGGTTACCGATTTCTAAATCCAACTTATTTTCTCCTCAAACACAAATTAAAATTGAAAAATTAATGAAATTTTCTTTCATTTCATTTCCAACACTAACTTAGTTATCATTCAAACTTCTTTGGTCAATCACAGATTAATTTAACTTCCCAACAATTTCATATAACTAATTCTAAAGCTGTGAGTTACTTTCAACACGACATCAATTTACATTCATCAAAACAATCAAGTTACATTCGACAACAAACGAATTAACAAACAAATATGGTGGCGCGGGCCATATTCCGTTCAACCAATCAGAGCCCGAGGTGCGATCCGTTTCACAATTTGACGGTTTCACTTTGATAGATTACAATCTACCGAATAATAATACGTTAAATTGTAAGCAGTACGCTGAGGTTCACAATATTTCGACAGTTTATAATCTCGCGAGATAGATTACAATCTAACGGTGTTTACAATTTTACGTTAACATATACACGGATAATTTCGTTAGCGCGATTTAGGGTTAGCGTCATTGTATATATGCAAATTCTGAATTATATGTTTTATATTTCTAAAGGATTTACCTACAGGAGTAGAAGACTGTCGGTGCTTAAATGATGTGAATCAAATTAAACAAAGAAATGAATACATTGTTTTTATTATTTTAAGGGTCTGTTTCACAATGTACGGATAAGTTCTACATAAGTTCCAAATTAGCTATTTATGTGTTGCATAGCTATTTGGTACTTTAACCATACATTGTGAAACATACCCTAAGTGATGTAACGCGCAAATGGTTCATAGTATTGACACATAATATATACATTATTTTAGATATATGCCTACAAATGTTTTCATGGGAATCAACCCCCATCTCATGTCACACTGACACACCCTTAGAGTGCTTAGCTATGACTCACGTATGTCAAAATCTAACATGTTTTCACAAGACAAACGGGCAGGAGGCTCATCTGATGTTAAGTGATATCGCCGCCCATAGACACTCACATTGCCAGAGGGCTCGCAAGTGCGTTGCCGGCCTTTAAAAGACTTTCTCTTAAGACGGTAAGAAGGTAAGTCAGACTCTCGAATCTCACCCTAAGACTAAAGAGTTTCCAATATTGAAGTTCCATAAGCCGATTTATTTGACCTTGAGTTTGCCTTAACATAACAATAAGACAAGAATAACCTCTCAAACAGTACGTAACGCAATGTTTTGTTTCATTCTTTTGTAGCAAAGAGGCTGTATTAATATTGAACGTATAAATATTGGTAACACAAAATTTACTAAGATCGTCATTTACACACTTAACTTGTATCATGGTTCACAAGTGTCTAGAAAAAATAAATAAATCAGTGGCGCTACAATTTTTAAGTCGGGCAAATTTCTGTGTCTGTTTCATGATTGTAAATCTAATAGGCAAGTAGGCGATCAGCCTACTGTGCCTGACGCACGCCGTCGACTTTTTGGGTCTAGGCAAGTCGGTTTCCTCTTGTTGTTCTCCTTCACCGTTCGAATGTTAAATGTGCATATAGAAAGATAGTCCAATGGGGATCGAACCTACGACCTCAGGGATAACAGTCGCACGTTGAAACCAACACTGCTGCCCAGAAACCAGTAATTAAAATAAAACTCCAAATTCTTAATAATAAAAATATATATAGGTATATTTTCACGTTCAGCACACGAAATAATATTCGACCTTCCATTTGTTCCATATTATGAGGAAATGTAATGTCGTAAAGGAACACTTTGAATATTCGTGCAAGTTCAAAGTATGGGAATACCTTTATCGAATAAAATTAATAATAAATCCCGTTTTATTTCCAATCATGACAAAAACAAATTATAATATTCAAATTAGATTATTTTACATTATATACATTTTTTTTGCTTGTTATCCTATGTTCTAGCCATTTTTTTTTATTTTTTATTTATCGATTGCCACACGTAAATGCCAATGATAATTATAACTGAACACTGTAAAATTTAAGAATTTGAGCTGCTAACCAAACTTGATTTAAGCCTGAAGACTTATCTAGAAAAAATAATATAGGTTACTAGCTGACCTGACAAACGTCAAACGTATATCATTTATAATAAAATATAGGGGTTGATCGTAGAGGGGTGAAAATTAGGGGTTGTATGTATTTTTTAATGCTGTATCATAAAAAAATAAAAAAAATTTTTTATCCAAAAATAAAAAATAAAAAATTTAGGGGTTGACTACCCTTAACATTTAGGGGGATGAAAAATAGATGTTGTCCGATTCTCAGACATACCCAATATGCACATAAAAATTTCATGAGAATCGGTCAAGCCGTTTCGGAGGAGTTTAACCACAAACACCGCGACACGAGAATTTTATATATTATATTTTAAAGGCGTGTTTCGGCACCGAGGAAGGTTTACATAGAGTTAAGTGCTTATTGCCGCCCATGGCCACTGCGACACCGGAGGTTTGAAAGTGCGTTGCTGGCCTTTAAGTGGTCTCTTCGAAAAATACCTGAAATGGTAGCTGTTCTACAAAGCGGTCTGTCGTGACACGCTGGACGTCAAAGTGAAACCGGTGGGATTTCACATCGAAGATTTAAAAAAATATTTTAGATGTTTATCCTATACCTCATATGACTTCAGACAGATACGTAAAGAACGTATAGATATTTCAGTACGTTAACACGCGCATGACAATAGAGGGGGGTGAAATGTCTCGGGGGAAATTTTATTCGCTTAAAACCCACCGCCCACCGGTCCTTACACGTAGGGCTGTACACTAGATATATTTTGTATTTTAAAAGGAAATCAAAACGATTAAATAGTTTAATAAATTCCTCTAAGACTTCAAAATGCTCTAAAATGATAATAATTATTATTTCCAATAATTAAAGCACAAAATAAAGAACCTTCGACTTTTCTGGATTTTAAAGAAGATTTTATTGATTCCCGTCCGAAAGGTTTTTCAAAAAATTGCATAGATAGTGTTAAGATTTATTGGAAACAAGTTGTTTTATATTAGTATAAGATCCCGATATACAACGACCTTCACCGAGATGCTTATTAATTAATGAAACGTATTTTATATTTAATTTAATATGTCAATAAATATAATCCATATGGGTTGCCTAGCAAATTTCAGTCCAGAGTATGTTTAATTAATATTTTTTTAAAAAATACTTTTTTATAATTTGCATGTAGTAAATTTTTTTAATTTTTTCAATCAATATTTTTAATCAGGGTAGTATTATGTATGTATCACTATAACTTTCTTTTTTACTAAAGATGTATATATACTTTAGTGTCACATAAAAAATATACACATAAATAAATAATTAATTGATTAAAAACAACCTAACGTTTGCAAATTCTATGGGCTTAATACTTTCGATTAGTATAGAATTTATCTAATAATCATACCGGTGAAATGTTTAAAAATATATTTTTTTTTTAATATTAATTAAAATACTCTGGACTGAAATTTGCTAGGCAACCCATATGGATTATATTTATTGACATATTAAATTAAATATAAAATACGTTTCATTAAATAAGCATCTCGGTGAAGGTCGTTGTATATCGGGATCTTAGACCATATGGGAAAATAACTAATTCTTTGAATGACAATACATCGGCTAGTAATGTTCACTGAGTAGCAGAGAAGGACAAACACAAACAAGAAACATACTTGACATAAAAGACAACACATGTCCATGGAGCAAAGGGCGCGAAATTTAAATATTACAACAGATAGGAATGGTACATACTTTGTTCAATGAAATATATTCTATTTAAAAAATCTACTTTATGTTCCTCCCATTCAAAACGCCAATTTCATTTATAAGGGATATTTAAGTTTTTCTTCATGTACCGTTCATTCCTCAGGCACCATTTTCTCGGTATGTCGGTGGAACACAGCAAAGAAAGTATACTTGAGCAATAATATTCATAATTGATTAGCGGAATAGCCATGACATAAATGCATAGATAACTAGCGTTTAAAAAGTAAGTTTTAATTAATTAATTGTTCATTCAGTGTCATAATATTATTCCACAAGAAATCTACATTATTCCTGAATAACATCAATATATTGTTACGAAGACGGGTTGACTGCAATGTTTCTCGATTTTTCCACTTCGAACTTTCAGCAGGCTGAAATGTGATTTCTGACCGTTTCAGGGGAGGGTCAATCACATATTAGAAAATCGTAATTTACAGAATGTAACCCTAGTTTTCAGGAGGCTGAAACATTTTTTTCAGGCCGTTTCAGAACAAGTGTAGTCGAGTGGTATACTTTTCAGGAAACCCGTTTTCAGGCCTGGTTATACCAATTTGATGAAGGAATATTCTAGAACGAATTTTCTAGGTGTGGGACAAGGACGGAATGATACGAGAGAGAGAGGGAAGATCGGAACCTTCTCGAAGCTAGACCGAGCACTCTATAACACCGTATGACAAGGACGGAGCAATGTGCGAGAGAGATAGCGAGGCATGTTCTAGAACTGTGCGATCGCTACTCAGTAGCGCTCCCGCCTAGAGAGTTCTCGAACATCGTTCAAGACTATTCCCAGGGATATATTATATGCGAGCCGAAACGCGACCAATTAGTTCAGTTTTGAATGCGATATCAAGAGATAAACACCGAAGGGATAAAGTGCGAATATAGTGGAAGACAAGCGATAAAGTACTGTGTGAAGTGTGTGTAATTAAAGTAATTAGTGATAGTATTTTGTGTAATTGTAATTAGTGATTTTCTGTTCGTAATTGCCAGTTTTTAGTGTAAACAAACTCCTCGTTAATTTAATTGAAATAAACCCTTGAAGAAATCTACGGCGTTTTCTATCCGATCCCCTAGCTCGTAACAATATTTTAATTGTATACAATTTTGGTATTTCTTATTTGCAGCCCTTACCCTTCAAAAACATACACGTTTAAAATACAATCAATGAATCAGGAGATATATATACCATATTTTTTAAATATTATGTAGCTATAATGTTTGTTTGAACGCGCTGATATCAGGAACTAATGAGTTGTATAATCCATTTATCAGGCTACCAATGAATTTACAATTAAGAATTAATTTCTGGTGTAATTATGAGTATTAAATTATCTAAGTACAGGTACAAACTAATATTCTACCATAAGTTATTGTAACTACTAGTCGAGCATTTAAATGATTATATTAAAAACTAAGGAAACATAAATAAATTGTCCCAACCCTACGTTCACCCCACACAACCTTCCATAATACTGGAATGTTACCGCTTTTTCTTGTGAACTCCGCTTTTATTAACTGGGCCTTTTGATTGTTTGTGGATAATTTGTGTCTGTTTATGTAACGAATAATAATGTTAATACGTACGATTGGTATCACGGCTTAGATTCATGAATTTGGATGAGGCGAATTGGATTTTCATTAATATATGCGATTTCATTTATATATGATTGTCAGAAGAGGATTTATTCGCATGAACTCGCATGAGGTGTCAATTTTACTTACTAGTAATCTTCAGCTGTAGGATGATTTTTTTAATATCTTGGAAATAAAAATAGGGTTATTACTCAGAAGTATTTAAAATATGTCTAGTAGATTTTAAGTTTATTGTCACATACTTAAAAGGCCAACGCACTTTACTTGCAGCCTGTTAGTCAAATGACCCAGCTGTAGGCTGGTTTTTTAAATATCTTTGAAATAAATGTAGGGTTATTACTCAGAAGTATTTAAAATATGTCTAGTAGATTTTAAGTTTATACACTTTACTTGCAGCCTGTTAGTCAAATGACCCAGCTGTAGGCTGGTTTTTTAAATATCTTTGAAATAAATGTAGGGTTATTACTCAGAAGTATTTAAAATATGTCTAGTAGATTTTAAGTTTATACACTTTACTTGCAGCCTGTTAGTCAAATGACCCAGCTGTAGGCTGTTTTTTTAAATATCTTTGAAATAAATGTAGGGTTATTACTCAGAAGTATTTAAAATATGTCTAGTAGATTTTAAGTTTATACACTTTACTTGCAGCCTGTTAGTCAAATGACCCAGCTGTAGGCTGGTTTTTTAAATATCTTTGAAATAAATGTAGGGTTATTACTCAGAAGTATTTAAAATATGTCTAGTAGATTTTAAGTTTATACACTTTACTTGCAGCCTGTTAGTCAAATGACCCAGCTGTAGGCTGGTTTTTTAAATATCTTTGAAATAAATGTAGGGTTATTACTCAGAAGTATTTAAAATATGTCTAGTAGATTTTAAGTTTATACACTTTACTTGCAGCCTGTTAGTCAAATGACCCAGCTGTAGGCTGGTTTTTTAAATATCTTTGAAATAAATGTAGGGTTATTACTCAGAAGTATTTAAAATATGTCTAGTAGATTTTAAGTTTATACACTTTACTTGCAGCCTGTTAGTCAAATGACCCAGCTGTAGGCTGGTTTTTTAAATATCTTTGAAATAAATGTAGGGTTATTACTCAGAAGTATTTAAAATATGTCTAGTAGATTTTAAGTTTATGCACTTTACTTGCAGCCTGTTAGTCAAATGACCCAGCTGTAGGCTAATTTTTTAATATTTTGGAAATTAATATAGGATTATTACTAAGAGGTGAATGTTCAACATAATATGATTGTAAGTTCATTGTTACAAACTTAAAAGGCCAACGCACTTGCGAGCCTTTTGGCAATGTAAGTGTCCATTGAGTGTATCATTTTTTTCAAAAAAAAAAAAAACATACAAAAACACTGATCGTTCCGCTTTGTATTAGTATATTTCACCCTAGAATTGATCTATTTCGATATTTACAATTCATTTAAAGGTTTTTTGGTTTCCAATCAGATATAGTGTTTTCACGTTTATTTTGATCCATTAGACAACGTGTGTTGACACGAATTTAGTTTCGTGACGGTTTTTTGCATGGATGTTTAGATATGTAAATCTTAATATATATATTTCTTCTGTGCGTGTGTATGTGACTGAACTCCTCTCAAACGACTGGACCGATTTTGATGAAATTTTTTGTGTGTGTTCAAGGGGATCTGGGAATGGTTTAGATTCACAAATCAGCCCGGCAGATGGCACTGCAGTCGGTACTTTCATACTTTGCTTAATATCCTAATCGCTTTAAATATCATGCAGGACAACGTCTGTGGGGTCCACTAGTACTTTATATAAATAAAACACTTTGTTTGTAGCTGGGTAACAATTTACTTTAATGGTTTAAAATATGAGCTGAAATTAGGAGGGTTGCGACGTTGGATTAACAAAAAAATAACTAGACTTGTCTTAAAAATAACATTGATTAAATCACGAGGCGCAATTAAACCTATAAATAAAACCAAAACTTAACGACGAAACGTATGAATTTAAATGAAAGCCGGAGCCGTGTCTAATCTACTAGTAATTAAAATTCATTGTTATTTAACAACACAGTATGAACGGTTTAACGAGCACCTTGAATTGCTAAAACCTTAACCATTGCCAAATTTAATACAGATTATATTTATCTTGGGAAGACCGCATACGAAATACTACAAATGCGTTTTTTTTTTCTTTTTTTATGTAATAGGAGGCAAACAGGCAGGAGGCTCATCTGATGTTAAGTGATACCGTCACCCATGGACACTCACATTGCCAGAAGGCTCGCAAGTGCCTTGCCGGCCTTTCAGGAATTGGTACCCTCTTTTCTTGAAGGACCCTAAGTCGAATTGGTTCGAAATTACTTCAGTGGGCAGCTGGTTCGACAAAAACTGCGCGGCAAAAACTGCTTAAAGAAGCGCTCAGTTGTGGAACAACGGACGTCGAGGTGATACGGATGGTAACTGGTACTGATTTTGTATTATGTTCCGACGAGAATATAAATGCGTGCTCCTTTTACCATGCTTCCTGCTGATAGAGGACAAATCTTTGTTTTTAATATATTTTATTATTATTAATTACTTAAGGTGTCATAAGAAACATGGTGTAATGGTTGTGGCGGTTAAAAAGAGTTGCGGAGAGTTTTTTGCCAGTTCTTCTCTTCCGTTCTACGCCCTTGATTTGAGAACTGGCAGTAAATGTAAAATTATAATAATTTCATATATACATACTTATTTTCGACGTTCATAAGTGTACATTTTTGTATCTATATGAAAAAAATATGATGAATTTTGAATTTTTCTTCAACTCATACAAGGCAAAGTGGCAGGTAGAAGGAGACCTGGCCGCAGACGCAAGTCTTGGTTGAAGAACCTAAGACAATGGTTTTGTTAAAGCACCAAGTAATTGTTCAGAAGCACGGCATCCAAAATTAAATAAACCAGCTTCTTTGAAAGGAGATGGCACTATATGAAGGAGAAATGGAGTACATAGGGGAAAATCTACTCTAAAGCTTATAAGAGGAGGTTTAAGGTTTTATTAATGTTAGTAGCGACACCTACAATCAACGTCTGCAATCACTGCGATGATGTCATACCGTGAAACGCGTTAATGAAGTTATTCCGAGCGCAATTTATGTACAAGGCCTGTACCTGAACTTACATCACCTACGCTAGCGTAGTTTTCGCGCAAAGTGCCCCCTCCCATATCCACCGGCTACTGGCGTTCCAGGCGGCGAGCCCTTCTTCGTGAGGAACATCGAACCATGACCTGGAGCTCCCTACCATAGGATTAAGTTGGCGTCCACATGCCACTTCGACAAAGCTAAACATCATCTCAACCCGTTGATGCGTAAAAGCATCTAGTATTACCCCTTCCCGATGAAAAGCCCGTAGGAAGCCCCGACACGTCTTAAAGTATCCGGATGATTCAATCACCGTATAGTGTTAGACTCCTAATTGGTCCGTTGTGCGTACGAGTCCTGGCTAATTTAGCCAGCCTAGCTCCTTCCAGAAGCACAGAAGTCTCCTGGGCACTTCACAGGCTTCCCGGAGTGACCTCACCGTTCCGAGGATTTTTTCACGTTGATTAGCCACAGCCTCGCATTCCAGGACTACGTGGGTGACTGTTTCCTCTGCGCTGAAACAGCCTCTGCACAGGGGGCTGTCTGTCGCGCCTAGGACAAAAAGATGTTTATTTAGGAGGCAATGACCCGTTATTGTCCCTATCATTGTTTTAAGGTTGGTTCTATTTAAGCTTAGTAGTCGCTTTGTCAGTTGCGGGTTCACTGCTGGCAGAGCCATTTTGGACTGTTTGCAGACCGCACTATGCGACCATCGTTGTTGCTGGAGTTCAGCGGATCTCTGGCGAATCCAGGTTCGCACCAGCGAGAAGGGCAAGGGGAGGAGCGGATACGGGCCAGCTGGCATCATTCCGGAGCCTCTTCTCGCAAGCTCGTCAGCAGCATCATTGCAGAGAGATCCACTGTGTCCCTTTATCCACTGCAAGGTAACCCTATTGGTTCGGGTTATGGCCTCCAGTGCTTCATGACACTCCAGTATTAGTTTGCTGTTGGTTTTTTGTTTCCAAGCGCCATCAGCACGGAGGCACTGTCGGATACGAATTTAATGCAAAAATCACCGTATTCAATGACAAATTAAAATCCGCCCGCGCGGCAAAGCAAAATCAGACTAGGCTTATAAACCGCCATCACCGGGGAACGCGTGAACCTTTATGTACTCTTCGCTCACTCTAGTCTGAACTTCTGTCCGGCCCAACAGGCAATTGATCACCACGTGGCGGGCCAAGCCGAGGTTCGAGTCTCGCTGGAGACACCCTTGCGCTTGTCGTGGGAAAAGCCCATTTCGGCCGCCAAAACAGCCTGGGCTGAGCTACGAGCTACGCCAGCAACGAGATTCCATTAAATAAAATAACTTCTAATAATTTACTTGCCTTCGGGCCGGCCAGTAAAGTATTAGACTGGACCAGGATCCTTTAGGTCGGAAGAGTGAGCATATTCCTCCACATATTATTACGATTTCCAGGTATTCATTAAGTTCTGTTAAATCGTCAGAGAATATCAAGAAATATTGTTAACTTTTAATTTCGAATCGAATAAATATGAAATGGAATTCAACTACGTGCCACTTGCGAAGTCCTGAGTTAATTTAGACGACGTCGACGAAGCGTGGCTTCGACGGCTTTCATCAATGTGTTGCATACAAAGTAGAGGTTTGAAGTTAAGCTAAAAAAGGAGCTTATCGGTTTGGTATTTCAGTGTGATTTATTTAAATTGAAAAAAAGTGCGTGCGTACAAAGTACACAATGTCAGAAGTGAAACTTCTTTGGCAAAACGAATTTTTAAGTCTTGTCTTACTCTATTATAGAATTGACTGTTAGAATGTCAATAGTCAATACAGAATTGACTATTGAATTCTAACAGTAATTAAATTATTATGTATGTTAAATTTTGTTTTTGTTTTGGTACTACAAATTCCCAGTAACATTTCCGACTTAATGTCTCATACAGTTCCTTCAAGGGTAAAGCAGTAATTTTACACCTCTCTTCAATCTGCAGCTCATGTCTAAGCGTCGTAGTCTGCAAGGAAGCATCTGGAGCGGACTATCTGTTTCCACCGGTTTCTGTCCAACGCCTTTCTTATGACAGTGTACAGTTTTGAGGACGATGAGTCTTTGACTTGATCGGTCCATATGGTAATTTTACATAAGAATTTAACAGAAATAACAAATGTACTTTGATAGTACCTTCATTATTACATAAGAATTTAACACCTAGATTAACACGTCCAGAGAGATATAATCGCTGAGCTATTCTATAAGAAACATATTAGCTGCTCCGCTGAACAGGTTCTATTAACTCGATATCAAACGGTTGGCCTATCATTGCACCAGGTCACTACAAAAGAGCGTCTTCGCTTCTAAAATGAATTAGAAATGTCAATGGTGTAATAAAACCCCTTAAATCATGAAAAGTACTTACGAAAGAGTTTATTACAGCGTCACAAAATATTGTTTATAACAGTGTCCTGACTATTTTTAATATATTAATACTGCGAATGCAATCACCGAAAACCTTTATTTATTTCGTAATTTCGTAATTATAAATAACTAAAAACAATTATACTAAAGATAGCCAAAGATGGAATACATAATATATACAATTAGGTTCAAACATTTACGAAAGGAAATCAATAAAAATTATTAAATACATTTAACTAAGTAACAACTAATTCAGCTGTATTGTGTGATGGTGTGAACGTGAGGGTAATTTAGCGTGATTGATATTTTTAATACTCTTTATCTTAATCATATTCCGCGACATGTTGATGTGAACGTGAAACAAAGCATCTTTAATCTCAATAATACACGAAATAACAGTTTAGATTTGAGAATCACCTTAAAGAACACTCTGCTGTTTGTATTAATTTTTAGTAATTTTTTATCGTTGCCATACATAACACAAAAGCAAAAATGTATTTGATTAGTATTGCTATGATATGTTACGGACTGTATGTACTGTTTTTTCATTGTAAAGAATCTAAAAAAAATCTGAAACCACGTGTTTGACACAGATGTAAGGGGTTTAAGTGTTTGGTGTTCTTGTATCCGTGGGTACAATTTGACGTTTTATACAAAGAAAAATTTTATGTATATAAAAAAAATCACGAGAAATTTAACACACCCACGCCTGCCGCAAATTAATTACGCGCGACTTAATTAGACTTTTCCTCACCCTTAGCACAATTTATATTAAAATCTGAGTAAGTGGAGATCCGGTTCATTTATACCGGGAAGCAGTGTCTGTTTCTCTTATGTTACCTCATTGATTTACGAGAGAGCAGTGAGGAACCTGATGTCGTAAGTCGATTCCTGTGCACGAATAGACTATCTATTTGCGCATTTAAAACTCGCTCGTACGGTGAAGGCAAGCATCGTGAGGAAAACCTTAGACCCAAAAATTCGACGGCGTGTCTCAGGCACAGAACACCTCACCTACTTGCCTATTAGAAAAAGCAAGTGATCACGAAACATATCCAGAAAGCTGAGGCCCAGACCTAAAATATTGTAGCGCCACAAGTTTTTTAATTGTCGACGGCTACAGACAGACAGTACGGCTAAAAAGGTGGCGATTGATGATTTGACGTACCTAGTATTTTATGTTAATTTGGACTCTGATCTTTCGAAGTAATTAATAAAAAAGGGAAGAAGGGAATGCGTTCTTATCTAAGAGCGCATTCTGATCCACCTTTATAATACCTAAATATTTGAGATTTTATTAATTTATTTATTATTTCCAGTCGTTTTGCGCGTTTAATGCATGAATTTATAGATGTGATAATTTAATGTATATATTTAATTTATGTTTCAAGTTCGATTCAATAAATTTTAATCTAATTCTGGCCGGAGAGTGGTCAATTTGTCTTTTCAGGACAGACAAGTCACCTTTGACTTTGAAAGTTGAAACCATTTTAATAATTTAAGAGACCGTTTGGTCTGGACTCAGAACGAAGGAGATAAAAATACTACTTCTAAAGTATTATCATATTTTCTATTCGAGTTGACAGTTACAATAATTCTTTCATAAAACATTTTATCAATTTATCATAGAAAATTATGACAAGTAAGAATAATACAATAATAAAAGCATTTATTTAAAATATTTTCATGCGACTCGCAATGCGCCTTTAATCTATTGATGTTTGACAGCCAATGACAATTGAAGTTGACATTTCGTGGATGTTAGTTCAGAACGTGTTTCTTCATTCACGATAAACACAATTTAAGTAATTCTCGATTACCTCCTAATAACGAACAGTTTTAATTAAATTATTGTATTAAATATTACTTAGAATTACACAGCTGTTACACAGAAGATTAATGACAATTTATAATTAGTATAAGATTTACGTTGATAAAATATTTTGGCAGATTTATCTGTGTATCAAAATAACACTAGATTAAAATAGATTCCATTTGTATTCTAGATCAATCTAATATTCTAATGTAGATTTTTAGCTTCTTGAGAGAGTCAGGAAATTATAATTTTCTTTATAATTTTTAGTTCTCATTTGAGTCATCAGAGTGTGGTGGTTACCGAAAGTAATTGTTTTCTTGTGTGAGAAATGAGATCTTAGAAATGCAAATAAGTAATCGTAATGTTTACTCTAGAGATATTACTCACTAATTAAACAAATATTTATGTTATGTATAAAGTTGAAAACGTTTTAAATACAATCTTTTAAGGTTTTCGAGATAACATATCAAACGATTTGCTGTAAATAATTGTCATATTTTTTTTTATCTATTCTCATAGCAGAGGATTAGTAAACAAACACCTCCGAAGCGAACCGAAACTTTTACTATAGACTCGGTAGGTCCTAAATAGCCTGTATAAAACATTTTTTAATTTTTTTGACGCTTCTACCACAATTTTACTTTTAATAGCGAAGTTAGTACTGTAATCATTACTTCAAAATATCTAGCCAGTCCAACTACTAATGTAGAACATAAAAAACTCTTTAAACCCCTTTATACACATATAATATATATATCCGAACCCCTTTCAATGAAACATTGAAAAGCAATTCAATTTCCAAAGCTTTTAGAATCAAAGGACTAAGCTTAGTGCACAACAGATAATTTATCCTAACATCTAATAGCACTTGAAAGTAATTAAAAAGAATTGAAGAGAGCCACCCAGCTGACCCATTTCCGTTCGCGTTCACGACTTGCTGGGGTCAGGACACCTTCAGACAATATTGATCCTTATTCGAAGTGGTTAAGGTCCAAATTAAAACGCCGTAAGATATCCTTTAATTGATTCGCGAGACGCTCAGTAATGGAAGTCGATTGTGAAATTATTTTAATAGTTTTGCGGCATTTTTAATCTACACCCGTTTGAGGTGTGAAATGTTAAAAAGTAAAGTTGTTCTCTTCGTTGTTCGCGATGCTACTCGTTGTGATGCTCGTTGGACCTGGAACTTAAAAGGTATTTAAAAAACTTCAAATGTATCAACAGTGATATTACGATTATGTATGTAGCGGATGTAGGTTCACCATCACCCTATCTGCCTTTGTTCATAATAAAATATCAAACATACACCGATGAACGTCAAGAAGAAAAATAAAAAATAATGAAAAGCTTCTAAATTCCTTTTTCCTGCTAGTTTATATTCCAACTTAGCTGACAGTCCAACTTTTATGAGAATTTAATAGTTTTTGTGATATGCGTATCCATACAAAACATGTCTTTATTCCTGTTCAGTTGACAGGTATTTTAAGTCCGACGTCGGCCGCATGCACGAAAAAGCATGTCACATTGTTCCATTACGCTTATTGTACCGTCACGCACATTGTCCTGTTACGCTCATTGTCCCGTTACGCTCTTTGTAGCTTGCGCCGTATCTCTCTTCCACACGATTGGCCTATGCGTCTGAGATTTACTCCTTTTATATACATACAAATAGTGATAATTCAATAAAAATGATTACAATTTTAATCATAAATGTATGCAATCATTTCTTCAATGTTTTGTTATGACGTTGTCACGTAAAACTGTCGTCCGTAAACCGAATTTACAGACAACCATTTTTTTAAATTACTTTTACAATCTATTATGAAGACCCATAACTTATTACCTGTACAAGCAGTTTTGACATTTTATTCCACAATAAAGATAACTCATTTTTATATCGAAAACAGATTCCCAAAAATAGACCCTTATCGAGCTTTACGGCGCAATAAAGCTGAGGTCATATCTTGTACATTTCGCAAACGTATTTTATTCAGCTTCAAAGCAAAGGCGATTTATTTGTGAAATGCCAATACTGGACATGACCAGACTTCTGTGAAACTTCTTTAGGCGCATGAGGGTAAAATTTTACGGATGAAACGCAAAAATAATAATATTAGCGTCACGAAGATGTGCAGCGTTTTTGTCGAAGAAAAGGAAGAATTTATGAAATATTAGTATTTTATATTTTATGCAAAATAATTAATTGTACGTAATCTCAAATGACGAATAGTAAATTAAAATGCCACGTGTTTTTATCATCGAAGAAATAAATTAAAAAAATAATAAATTTATGATTTTCGACGCTTAATATTTTATTGACAATTAAATGAATCCCTCTAAGTCTCGGAAATCTAAAGTTTTAGATTTGTTATAATATGAACAAGACTTAAAAATTAGTTTGCCGAAGAAGTTTCACTTCTGAAATATGTACTTTGTACGCATTTTTTATAACAAGATAATCAATTTTATTTTTGCCCTTCTTTTGATTTGCACTTTAACCTACATATTTAAAAATACTTTGCTATAATGGTGCAGACCCAATTAAAGGCTGACTGTATCACACAGCTTATTTATTTATTTATTTATTAACAGCTCAATGGCCAAACTTAGACTAAAAACAATTAAGCGCAGCTTGCGTTTAATAAACCACATTAAGCCTTTCCGCCTCGGCACCGAATGGCTGGTCGACGCGTCGTGCTTCGATAGCCTCGGCAAGGATGGATGCACCGATCTTGGATTATGGAGTGCGCTGTCAAAAGTCTTACACTCAAGAAAAATAATGAAATTAATTTTGTAGATAAACAACAGAATATACACAGCATCACTTAACATCCTCCAGACCGTTTGCCTGTTCTATAATCAATATTTCTTAACAACACAATCATTTAAAAAACACTTAAATAACGCACCGAATTACTTGCCTTTAATCAGAACAAGAAAAAAACAAAGAAGCTATATGGCTACTGATTTATTATACATTTAAGCACGTTTAAAAGTCGACAGGAGTTTTGCCTTGCGTAGACTTCCCCAACACGACATTGAACCGTCGGGTCTTATTAAAACAGCTTCTCCCAGAAAAAAAGTGTTAAGAAAATTAAAACAAATTTAAAAAGTTTTTGTCCCTATGACAGTGTACCGTTAATGCTGGCAGCATGTAGGTTAAGAATATGGTAAATACTGTATATTTGTGTTGGAAATAAATTGTCTTTAGTATTTATACATTTCATAAGACCAATTCCCCAACTTTGTGTCTTGATAACGATCGCTACGAGTAGTCTCTTAAAGTATTTTATTTTCGTATTCAGGTAGATAACATCCTTCAAAAAACGGTTAAATAGTCACCTAATAGGCCGCACTTCTGTTTCCAACTCTCTAGTTATTTAAAATCAAATCGATAAAAAATGTGATATTTGTTTCGTAAATTGACTGAAAAATCTGGAATTATTTCCGTTTACGACACCTTGTATAATTAAGTTTGTACGGATTCCCTTTGTTCTACCGGGTGTAATTGACGCTTGCTCTGAGACGCTTTAAAAATATACCTTACACAAGCCAACTGAAATAACTTCGAAAACAATTTCGATTTCAATTAAGATATTACAAATGAAGCTCTTTTGATGTTATTTGTGTATTTAATTATAATTTTTTGTATAATTAATAAGAAACTATATAAGTTCTATTGTATTGTTATAAAATATAAAAAAAACAGTGGCGCTACAACCTCTTTAAGTCTTGGCCTCAGATTTCTGAATCTGTTTCATGATCATTTTTAAATCTAATAGGCAAGTAGGTGATCAGCCTCTAGTGCCTGACACACGCCGTCGACTTTTTGGGTCTAAGACATGTCGGTTTCCTCACGATGTTTTCCTTCACCGTTCGAGAAAATGTTAAATGCGCACATAGAAAGAAAGTCCATTGGTGCACAGCCGGGGATCAAACCTACGACCTCAGGTATTAGAGTCGCACACTGAAGCCACTAGGCCAACACTGCGCTATATGAATATTTTTTTGACTTTCGTCTATTGTATTGTTATAATCAATTTTTAAAATCAGTGTCGCTACGACACTCTTCTTTGCCTCAGAATTATATTTTTACACGTTTTTTTTTGCAAGTAGGTGCTATAGGTGCACAGCCCTGATGCGAGTGCACAACCTCAAAGTTGAGAGTCGCGTAGGCCAGGCCTATACTGCTACAAAATAAACGATAAAATACAAGTAGTCTATCCGGTCTCACAAACAGAATATCATGATCAATAGGCTAATGGTCTACCAAGTGGAAGCTAGTTTCCGCCGAAATCGAACCCAGAAGCTTCTGGTTATAATGTATTTATGTATAATATATATCATTAGCGTCAAAAAGCCACGGAGGGTAATATTTCGTTGTAAAATTCGATAAATCATTGTCATCTTGACATATTACAAGAGCTATATGGATTTATACTTTAAGCGTAACAACGTTCCAAACATCTTATTAAAATTGTGAAAATCTTGTTTTCAATATAACCTAGTTTATGTCTTAGTTAATATTAAAAAATATGTTAATACTAATTATAATACTGTCAAATTAAGTTGGTAAGCTCGTCGTAAATTGAGCCGCCGATCAATGGACTTTCTGTCTATGTGCGCATTTAATACTCACTCGTACGATTAGGGAAACATGGCAAGCCACCGGCATGCATAAGACAGTGTGTCAGGCACAGAAGGCTGACTTGCTTGTTCATAAAAAAACTAATGACTACGAAATAGATACATCAATCTGAGGCCCAGACCTAAAAGGTCGCCTTCCAAATGCAATTCCAATCCAATGCATTTCATTTAAAAATTTAAAATACATAAACCTATTTTTATAAGCTTTCAAATTTATTTCTAAACCATTCACAAGGGCAGAATAAATGCTAGACAGTGTTGAACTTATGTGAGAACCTATGAACGAAGGTTTTTCCAAGCCCATTGGTCTGGAAAGCCTCCCCACAAGAGCAACCGACTGGAAATCACATCTATTCTATATACATATGTATAGTTTATATGAAACGACCTCAAACGCATTATTTTTAGCTCGGTGGAGTTATTTTGAAGTAACGATTTTTATAACGATCGCAGTTGATACAGCTTGTAAATTACTAAATCAGGTTCTTTTGTTTGCCTTTATCAGTGTGCACGGTATTATATTATACGAATCTATCATTCGTAGTAAACAGGATATATTCGGTAGTGGGCTGATCGGTTTTAAATGAAGCATTGTAAAGTGCCTATCTCGAACCTAATCCGCTGTTTTGCTGGTATTTTTTTTTGCTTACCAAAAATGTCTGAAATTTTTATTGTAAATATAATTTCGCTTTTTGTAACATTTATATTTATATTGTCATACATTTTAGATAAAAGAGTTTGTAACATATACCGTAAATTTAGTACTATGTATGATGTGGTAAACTTTAATTAATAAATAAATAAACAATAGACGGGGTCCCGGGTGCTTTGATAATAACTAATGCCTCATTCGTATCAACGTCTTCTGTAATTTCGTGTATACATACCCACCGGTAGAGCCTTAAACAGATAGATTAAGGAAGAATTTATACCTAATTGATATAATAAATTGTTAAATTGTCTTAGATTTGTATATGAATGTAAAAATCTTCCTCGGAATTAGCTAATCTTGAGAATTAAAATCTGTATACATTCGCTGAATCATGAATGATTTGCTTTGCGCATTTGTATTGAAAATATTACGATATATTTTACAGAACACATATAATATAATAGACTTACACGAGTATTGAGTAATTCCTTAGCTTTTGGTAAGAATAATTGTACAATTTTAGCGATTCTCACGTATGGTAATAAGACGTCAGTATTTATAGGAGAAGCGTGGTGTGAGACTAAATTTAGTGACAATTAGGCAAAATTTTCAATATTTTAATATGCGTCATTTAAAAAGCTCTTATAAACAGGTGCTCTGAAAAGTTCCCATTTCCCATTCGGTTCGTTTCAAGTGTGTAATCCGTGTGTGCTGTGGTTGTAATTGGCCCTGGCTCAGCATTATGCTGAGGAGCAGAATGTTTCACAGCGCTGGTCATTCTTCATGAGACCGCATAGGTCTAAATAAAAAAAAAGTGACTTTATTTACGAGCGAGTATTGCGCAAATGTAAACAAAAGCCCATTGGCACAGCCGTGGTTCAAACGCACGAACTCAGGCGTTAAGAGGCGATGTATAAGTATTGGCCAACACTCCATTAATTGGTGGAGGCCATAGAAAAATCGATTGTCCAGGAATAGAGAAGTAACGTCTGCGGAGGGTCAAGGCTCGTGACTCACGGACCAAATACACGTGTTGAACGGAGCTATTTATTACATAAACAATGCAGGTTGAATCATTTTGTGAATTTACCTGTTTTGTGCACCGGAATACATAAATAAAGACCTTTTGATTGAACAAGATATATAATAGAATAGCCGTCGTCGTGTTTGTTATGTTTGCCTATAAGTGCTGGTCACCAAGGCCGTCCTAAACTAGGCTGGGGCCTTTGGGCACACAAGAATTTGGGGCCCTTTTGGAAAGTAAAAAAAGCTAATTGTAATTTAAAAAAATACTAAGTATGACCATTTAGGTCATCAAATACAGTATGATATATTATGTCATTAATGATATTAGAATGCTGCTGGTTTTTTGGTTACTATTACGATAACGGTTTCTTTAGAGATTTCTGTTGAGTCTTCTATTATATCCTTATTAATTAGTACAGTAGGAATAGGCGCAGTTATCGATATAATGGCGTAGTATATGCCTTGTAAATACCTTCTGATAACTTTTTTGATTACTGATTTGTGAAAAAAGTGTAATGTGCCCGACAAAAATGTTTAGAGAATAAATGTGGGAGAGAAATTGTCGGTCCTTCGGGGTCCCCTGAGAATGGGGGCCCTGGGCACGGGCCCCGCGTGCCCTTATGGTGAAAGACGGTATTGCTGGTCACATTAAATCTTGTATTTAATTTTCTTATGTACCAATGTATCAGTGTGCCGAGCGTTGGCAAGCTTTTGTAAATAAAATAAAATAAGAATTATTGCCCAGTCGCAGTCGCACCTTTTGAGGTGCCGAAATTTCTAAGAAAGACACCTGAGGTCATAAACAGCCTTCTCGCTAGGCTCGCTCGCTCGCTTAGATTACAATGCCTGTAGGAAATTTTGGTCTCAGTTACTATACGCAACTTCGTCAACTTATACATATATAGGTGTATATATATAAATTATTATAATTGGTTAAATTTGTTTTTTTTCTCTTCCCTCCTTATAACGGAAAGAAATGCTCGGTCCGTTGTAATTGGTTATAAAGAGTGTACACATTACATATAGTTATTAAGAAAAAACAGGAAAAGAAACAAACTAAACTAATAAAGGATACTGAGACATATATAAATTTAAAACAAATTTTAAAAGTTTGGTCCCTGTGGCAGTGTACCGTTAATGCTGGCAGCATGTAGGTGAAGAATATTTTAATTATACTGTATAATATTTGTGTTGGAAATAAATTGTTTTTAGTATACATTTCATAAGACCAAATCCCCAACTTTATGACTTGATAACGATCGCTATTCTCTCAAAGTATTTTATTCACGTATTGTTACCATTGCTATTAAAATTTTCATTTCTCACGAAAACAATGTTTCGCACTCGCGACGGGCAATGAACTTGTCCTCACTTTATTATAATTTACTGTTCAGTGATCAAAACAATTATTTCATAGGAAATTATTTGGTATACAGGAGAATATTCTAGTTCTACGTAATGGTGTGTACAACTTTATTACCACTATTATGATTTTAAGGGTATGTTTCCACCACATAATTGTAAACTTTTTTTTCACTTTTTATATATGTACACAATGTGTACGGTTTAAAAATAATTAAGCATGGTTAGCGAACTTAGAGCCACTGCTACAACCTTTTAGATCTGGGTCTCAGATTTCTGTATCTGTTTCGTGATTCCTTTTTCTAATAGGCATCGCATTCTGACACCGTACAGTTTTTGGGTCTAAGGCAAGGTTTTCTCACGATGTTTTCCTTCAAAGTACAAAATGCCATTGCTCAAGCCGGAGATCGGGACCTTAGACCTATAAGAGTTGCAAATTGAAGCCACTAGGTTAACACTGCTGTCAAACGATCAAAAATATATCTTTTTGGTTTATTTCATTTAATTTCGATTATTACTTCCACACCAATTGGTACTACAAATAGCTCCTATATGAAGGTTATATCAACTGTTTTCATTACCCCATTCCACGAAAAGCATGTTGTTTTCCGAAGGCCATGTGTATTGAAACGACATCTATCATAACGATAATGTTCAAACATTTCTGTATGCGCTAAACGATCTATTTTCGGATTGTTTTAAAATGGAAATTGGTGGGGTAAATGACACGGCGTATGACGGATGTTCAAATGTTAAAATTTATCAACTGAAGGTTAGGTATGTGTGTAATTATTCTGTAAATTTGATGTTTTATTTTACGGAAATCACTCAATTTCACAAGGATTATAGTAAAAAAATGAAAAGTCTCTTTAATAATATAAGTTTATTTATGCACACGAAAAATAAATAATATGATAGTTGGTCGAATATCAGAGAAATAATTGAATTGTTCAGAATACTGATAAACTTAATACTTGAAAAATACATTAAACGTTTGTTAAGCACATCTTTTGTCTGTTTCGCTAGCTATTCTCAGGTACTACTTTGTGTTGAGTGGTCAATTTAATTAATGGGGTAAGACTAAAATGGTGGCAGGAGACTTCCCAGATTAAGTCATATTTTAAATTAAATAAATATAATTCATACTGGGTTAGAGAAAAGATTGTGGTACGAATAGCATACCTAGTGTAAACGGGAATTCAAAGAAAAATCTAGAACAACCTTCTGGATCTATGTAGAATGTCTCGGGGAATGTATTAAAACTTTCATAATACATTATTCAGCAGATTCAGCGAGGTTTTTAATTATTTTAATTCCTAGAACTTTAGAGCGACTGAACTTTTAGAAATAAACTTACATTTTCTTCTGAAATTATGAAATTAAAAAGCAAGGTTTTATCTCCCACTAGACATATATTTATGGGACTATTTCTTAGTAGACTCTTTGTTAGTAGAAAAAAACTTTGTTTCGTGAATCGAACTCAAGACAGTTTAAGTAATAAAAAACCTTTTGTTGAGGCCTTCACTTAATGTATTTGATTTTCTAATAGGGAGGTAGGTAGCTGGTAGCCTTACTGACACACGCCGTCGACTTTGGGTCTAAGGCATGCCGGTTTCCTTACAATATTTTTCTTTACCATACGTATGGGTATTAAATTCGCACATAGAACGTCCATTGTCGCACAGCCAGCCTTGCGAAACTGTAACTCACTTTTCGAACTATCACAGCGGTTTTCACACCGGCGGTTTTAACAATAAACTACAAGCTCCCTCCTTATCGGTTTCGGACCTACTACGGGAATAAGGGTTGTACGCTGTAGCCTAGGTCAACGCTGCTCTATTAAGCACAAAACAAAACAAACAATTAAACATACAACCTTTAAGGCGGTCTTTCTAAGTTGTATGTAACATCATCTTCACTTAGAAATTGAAAAAATACTATCGTACCTAAAGCGTCACTCAAAAATGCATAATTTATTCTAAAATATCGGAACATGACGAGTTCGAAATTCAAAAGGTTATGTATTTTTTAGTCACGAGATCGGCTATTATACCTTAGACTAAATATTTCTTAAATCACATTTTTCCTCACAGCAGCGAACGATGTGCAATTGACATGACGTCTAGAAAACACAACGATGCCTTGTGATTTTATTTTTGGCAAAGACCGAGACCGCATTGCTGTATTAACAGGAAGTTACGTAGGAAGGCTTTAGAATTATGTCTCTTTGATCTAGGTTACTGACTACTGTAGGTTTTTTTTATAGAACAGGGGGCAAACGGGCAGGAGGCTCACCTGATGTTAAGTGATACAGCCCATGGACACTCTCAATGCCAGAGGGCTCGCGAGTGCGTTGCCGGCCTTTTAAGAATTGGTAGGCTCTTTTCTTGAAGGACCCTAAGTCGAATTGGTTCGGAAATACTTCAGTGAGCTGGTTCCACGTAGTGGTGGTGCGCGGCAAAAACTGTCTTAAATAACACTCAGGTGTGGAACGACGGACGTCGAGGTGCTAGGCGTGGAATTTCGTATTCTGCCTCGACGTCCAGTCTCAACAAATTTCATCTTTGAGGTGAGGTTTTATTTAATTACACAACACCAATCTTTTCTACTAGATTGGTTTAAACTTATCAGAAAATTTTATTTGATTAAAAGCGTTTCAATTCTTTGTATGTTGGAAAGTCTACAAATCGAGGAAGTCAATATAAAGGCTAAAGAACGTTACGATAAAACGGCAAAGCCAGCAATGGATATAAAACATTTTCACTTTGAAATCGTTAAATCACGGATTTAAAGCTTCAGAACTAGAAACAACTGCACGATTTTTCACTCGTTATGTCGTTCGACATAAACTCAGTGTCTAGGGTTGTCAAAGAGCTTAAATTACATATTTTTGCGATTATATTTGTCACAACACAGAGCAGTGTTGGCCTTTAGCTTCAGCGTGTGACTATATACCTGAGGTATTCGATCCCCGTATGTGCAACAATGGACTTTCTCCTGCTTTTTATAGGTATGTGTAATGTGCGCATTAAACATTCGCTCGAACGGCGAAGGAAAACGTGAGGAAACGGCGTTTGTCAGGCACAGTAGGCAGATCACCTACTTACCTATTAGATTGACAAATTATCATGATACAAATACATAAATCTGAGGCCCAGACCTAAAAAGGTTGTAGCGCCACTTACATTTGTTTTTATTTTATTTTTATTTGTACCACTTATTCGTAATGTATAGGTAAGGAAACCAAGGTCATAGGTTGTACTGTCATTAGAATTTTATTTAGTCCAGAGAAAAATAATATTTATTTTTGATACAACACTCTATTCCTATATTAAGAAACAAATTATTTTATTTACACGGAAAAGCAAGATATTTAAAAATTATTTAACTAATCGTAGTTCATTATGTGTGTTCAAAAATATCCGTAGGTACACACTTTTATCATAATATACATATTTTGATGGTTGCACACCCTAGCTATAATGGATACCAGAACAAAGACATGCAGAAGTTATTGTGCCTAGAGAGGTATGTATACAATGAAGCCTATTATTTCATATTTTGTTGAACAAAAACTAGTCGGAAACTATACATAACAACAAAACTTCATCAATAAATCTATATATGATATGATGAGCAAATATCTTTTATAGGAAACAAAATATTGAATTGCAATTATGATATAAAAAACCAAAAATAATATTCCCGTACCGGGAATCGAACCCGAGCCTCCTGGGTGAAAGCCAGGTATCCTAGCCACTAGACCATACGGGAGATACCAATAATTGGAAAATACTACTTTGTAATATTTTATTAAACATTTATAATTAAATTGTTAATAAATTTTAAATTCCAAATTAACAATAGTTTAATTATGTTATATTTTTTATATTAACGTTACAAGTTAAAGTAGTTTCATAAAATATTTTACGCAACCGAATATAGAGAATTAGCGCCATCTTAACTTATTTATCAAAACTACATAGAATATACACACACATGCCACGAGTGAAACTAATCTAGAATTACTGACATCTACTGGAATTTGCAATCAACTTTTATAGTGACGAGTGATATAGTTACGGCAGTGTTTAGAATCGTCAATAGATGTCACTTTGTACAATTTGATTTTAAATAAAATTATATAATATATTTTATTGCAAACTATCAGACGTTTATTGGCTTTATAAATTGTCATTAAAATAGTCCATAATTATATTAATAAGCCATTGATGATGGTCTAGTTTTATAAACATTACATTATTGACAAAGCCGTCCGCCGCCTGCTTTTTAAAGGAAACCTTTCAGCGCTGTTACTCTGTAACTTTCAATACGGTTCTTGACGTTTGTAGCAACACCTACATTCTATGGCTACAATCACTGCGATGACGTCATTCCCTGAAACGCGCTAAAGAAGTTTTGCCGCTAGTTAGGCTGGTTCACTTTAAGTTGGAGGAATTGTCACCTTTCCCGACAAAAAAGGCCCGTAGGAGGCCCCCCATGTCCTAACAGATCCAATCACGATAGCTAACGACAAATTAAAAGCCGCCTGCTTGCTGCAGATCAAAATCAGATTAGGGTAAAAAACCGCCTTCTCCAGGGAAGGCGTGGACCTTTACTTGGTACTTCACTCACTCCAGTGAGCTTCCCTCCTGCCTTTCTGGTGACTGACCACCTCGCGACGGCCTATGCCAAAGTCCGAGTCTTGCAAGAGAAGTCCTTGCACTAGTCGCGGGAAAACGCCCATTCCGGTCGCTAAAACAGGCCGAGCTGCCTTTCGATTCTGTAACTCACTTTTCGAACTCACACAGCGGTTTTCACAGCGGCGGTCGCGAAAAGTGAGTTACAGAATCGCACGGCTGAGGTGTAAATGCTCTTAAAGCCAACAGCGAAAAAAAAAGGAATTGTCACCATCCTTTCTCCACACATTTTCACAATTTCGATGTAATTATCTCAATATCCGTATCATGAAAATCTACAATTTATCGTTAGCGTCTGTATGCGTGGGGTTGCCCCTCTCCCTACAATATTATTATTCGCGTATTATATAACGAAGGGGCCGATGACAACATGCATAACGGATTTGATTTCGAATATGTACGGCTAAAATCTTATTATTTCTACCTTGATTTGCGTGTGGTTCCCACAGTACAATGTGCCTACGAGTTATTATCACTTACTCGCGTATTTAAAAGTATGACGGAGAGTTTTTTGACAGTTCTTCTCGTCTGTTGTGAGAACTGCATTGGCATTCCGATAATCCGTTTTCAAACAGAACTCCCTTTTTCACTCAAGCAATTTCAATTTACCTACGTATTGGTGTGGAGGGAGTTTGTAGGGGAATTAACAAGTCAGTTGATGTCTATGAATATTTTATTTTACTTTATCTTTTAAGATGATTTACAGCTTCTAACTGACTAATTTATATTTAATAAAATTTAAAAAACTTTTTACGTTAGTAAAAAATCTTTACATAATATTATATCTTTAAGTACTTAATAATTAGATGGATTGATGCAAATAAAATCATTTTAGCCAGGCTAACTGGTAACTAACAAATAAAATAATAAACAAACACTAATGACAATTAACCTATTTTATTTATAACAAGTTTTAATTGTCTAAATTTGCATTTTGTGAACAAAATATTTACTATTTTACTTGATACAAATTGCATTACGAGTAATTATTAAGGGAAATAACTACATCAAACATATTATGAGAGTACCTACATTGTTTAATTATTTCTAAATAGATAAAAACATTTATTACGTGTTTTGTTTATATAACTTCCAATTAAGAGTTTATATATATCATAACCAGACAATCAATAGTGTTTGTACTTTGTGAAATGTTTGTGGGGTACCGACAACTTAAAAATATTAATTATGTTTCAGCGCGAATCCAGATATACCTAACATTATCATCTGGAAATATTGTTACAATTTTCGGAATATCTGAATATGATATGTTTTGTTAACAAAACGTTATCTTAACAAAAAGTTTATCGGTAACAGCTAAAAGGAATTCTCTCAGTGAATAGTCTGGAATCTTAATACATAAATATATTTTTTTTATTTAAATGAAGAAAAAAAACATGAACAGGATGAAATCTAAAATTTTCAAAATGTTACACTAGGTGACCAATAAAATAACTATGTTTAGTACCAATTCAAAAGTCAAAATTATTTTTGTTATATAAATAATTTGACATCATAACAAATAAAATATTGTTTTACCATACCGAATATCAATAAACCACTTTTGTTAATAAATCGTGTTCAGTGAATGTTTCTCAAGGACTCGTCTATCAGGAATATTCAGAAATAAAAATCATTTAATATACGAATATCTTTATTTCCCAACAATAGAATTTCTTATATATATTAGAATGCTTAAGTTAGCAAGGTACATAAAAGCGTAATTTTTACAATTTGAAAAGCATATTTTCCAAATGTTTTATATTTCTACTGAAAGACATGAAAGAGAGAGAGAGAGAAGATTAAGATTATCACTACTTGAATTTAATTTGTACTAGGCCGATAATATACGAAAAACTCAATGTTTTCTTGATAAAGGTTTCCCTTGACTCAAGAAATTTAAAATCATTGTAAAATACATATTAACACAAAGATAATAAATACATATTAAACAATTAAACAAATCATGGCTTTAGTTATGCGAGGATTTTATAGTATTACAATTAAAAATAAATAGCTTCAGGGTGGAATATCAGTTTTTAGTGAGCATCGCGTCGCTTTCTGCCGGGACCTCCTGCGAAGTTAGCGGCTGCCAGACCCATCATGTGCTTAGCGTGGACTGCGCCGGAGTAGCCACGGTTCAAGCCAAGGTCGAGAGCTCGTTTCTCGCTGAAATATTATTAATTTAATATTATACGAAGGGATCAGCATATAGGAACGTGGGAGAATAAAATTGTGATGATAAACAGGTGGCTAATAGTGGACGATCTCAGCAGATGACAGAGACATAGATAAAAGGGGACTCTTCATAGTAATATATCAGTTGCGCTTCAACCTCTTTAGGTCTTAGCCTCAGATATCTGAATCTGTTTTATGATCATTTTTAAATCAAATACGGCAAGTAGGTGATCAGCCTCCAGTGCCTGACATACGCCGTCGACTTTTTGGGTCTAAGACATGTCGGTTTCCTCACGATGTTTTCCTTCACCGTTCGAGCAAATGTTAAATGCGCACATAGAAAGAAAGTTCCATTGGTGCACAGCCGGGGATCGAACCTACGACCTCAGGTATGAGAGTCGCACGCTGAAGCCACTAGGCCAACACTGCTCAGCACTTTTAATATTAACGAACAATAATAAACTCTCCAATTGTTGTTAAATACTAATGTTTGAAATTTTATTTGTAATATTATTAAACAGCTTTAATAGCACTTAGCGAAAACTTATGACTCCAGTGATTATAATTATTTATCTTATGTTGAATGTAATATTAAGAGACGTATAATATAGCAATTTAAATTAATGAACGCTTTTGTGTTGTCAATTCTCAGGAGTTGACCAATTTACACTTTAATGTCTCGGTCAAACTTAGTTATACGACGTAAGATGATGTACATAATGCATCACAGTTACTGTCACTTATTTATAAAATATTCACTTATAATACCACAAGTCGTCGCGCTCGTGATTTTTTAACCTGAAAAACTTGACTCCTTCATTTGTTTGCAACGAACCTATCGGGAAATACCCGATAATTTTGAAGCTCGTGTGGTATTCGGGGGATTATTTTTCCGACCCAAATGTCGGCCAATAGAATTGCACCATGAGACGAAATGTACAGTTAACAAATAAGAATTTCATAATGAATAAAACAACTACTTAATACTTTTCTTGAAGCAACTACCAGAGAAAATTTTCAAAAAATTATCAGTATAGTACCATGTAGG
Organism: Pieris macdunnoughi; assembly: GCA_905332375.1. Classification (NCBI taxonomy): domain Eukaryota; kingdom Metazoa; phylum Arthropoda; class Insecta; order Lepidoptera; family Pieridae; genus Pieris; species Pieris macdunnoughi. Next base: position 257,217 of record CAJOBZ010000085.1, read on the forward strand.
TTGTACCACGTGACGTCGAATGGTGCAATTCTATTGGTCGATATTTGGGTCGGAAAAATAATCACAGTAATGCGGACAGAATAACTAGTTTTTGTACCATTGACAACAGATGGCACTAGACTACGAATGCCGAAAAGAGGCCGTTCAAGTATTACGTAAGCACTAGAGGGGGCAGGGGGGTCTTTGATTTTCTTATTTGGTGATTATGTCAATAGTAATTATTTACTTTTTTACGTATATTATCCACACATTGTCTATACTTAAAACAAAATGGACTATAGAGGATTCCTACAAAAAATTGATACTTTTATGTACTATTATTTTTGAGAGCTTTGCTTACTTTTGCTGACAAGAGGAGGTGGGGGGGATAAATTGCAGTAAATCTGCTTACGTGATACTTGAACGGCCCCAAAGCACTCGAACCGTCGAGTCATGTAATGTATTAAATTGGAGTTTATATGCCTTAAAAAGTTTTGTTTAAAATTTTACCTTACGGACAAAATTGTTGTATGTATATTATAATTGCTTTTTATCGCAATTTATAACAATTTACTTTGAGTGTTATAGTTAACAGCTACACTTAGAGAAGCTATAGACCGAACAAAGTGGAGAGATATCATCACCAGAGCAGCACCTTACGCGACTTTCAGCAATGAAAAATACGACTATGAAAAGAGAATTTCTTATTACCAATTTAAGTACTACCTACATCGCCTATGAAGACACGTTCAAAAAAGTTCAAAAATCTGACGGGTTTTTTGAAAAAGAAATATTGTCGTGAGATATTTTGAGTATTTGTATAGGATGTTGAAACATACTTAGCGATTTTGCGTTCCTGTTGTAAGTAGTTATCAAGGCGGTTCAGCATGTCCATGATTTCTTCGGGTTCGTAAGTATCGTCCAAGTAATAGTTGCCGGGCCTGTAACGATCAATTCTTTTGTTAAGTTTTTATGCCAACGGAAAATGATGAACTGTGCTAAATAGTTTATTATTATCCTAAAAGTTTTGCGATTTGATTTTGTAAACATAATATATCAATATTATTTCACAACAAAACAAATGAAATTCACAAAAAAATCTAACATATGACCCCATTTTGCATATAAAATACCAGTCGCATCATCATATCGCACCGATTAATTTAGTACTCTGGTACTTTTCATCACAGCGAAAACACAATTTGGATGAAAGAGACAAAAGAACCATAGTCAAAAGAATGCATTTAGACAGATATAGTTTTTATAAATAAGAAGGTTATGTATATGCTGAAACGGAAACTATTCTACTTTTTTGTTAAGTGTAGTACAGTATTTTTCTTATTATTTATACTCACATCCTGGGGTAGGCGGAGGCTGGTATCGCCAGGAGCAGGACGCCGAGGAAGAAGACGGCAAAAAGGCAGCTGATTCGCACCATTCTGGAAATAGCCATTTCATTTCAAATAATTTCTTTATAATTTGAGATTACGTTAAAATTACGTTAATTTTATAATAAATTGCCAGTCTTTGTATAGAACTAATTGGTACGTTCTCAATTAAAAGCTAGCGGTGTTCGGGATAAATTGTTTCAGTTTGACTATTATAAAAATAATTCGAAAAATCGCCGATTGTGTCTGCAATTTCTCGGAGCTTTTACTGGTAATGATGAGTTTTTGCGTGTTAGTGGGAAATGTATAAATATATATAACAGAAAAGTTAGAACTAATAAGTTCCTTATAGTTAAATTTATTATGTTTTTGTAACGTGATTAGGGTGCATATATATGTTAGTATGTTATGTGTATCCCTAGTTATACTAAGTACGAATTTCATGGCGTAATGAAGACCGTGTGGCCTGTGGGACACTTTAGTATAAGTTACTTATAATTTTGATATAATTTAGACAAGTTAGCAACCAAACGAATCGAGGTGCGACACTTTGATATTACATTATAAGTTTTATTTTTATTTATTTTTTTATTAACACTTCGTTGCATATACATTAATATAGTACAATTGACATAAATTAAATAAAAAGGAGAGCAACTAGCGGCCTTATCGCTTTCGAGCGATCTCTTCCAGGCAACCACTTTAACCACCGTTTTATCTTTTATTATTAATTATAATTAGTGCATATTAAAATTTTCTTTGGTAGGTATTTTAATTAAGAAGAATATGTGATAGTTACTATATTTTATTTTCATTTCCCTTTCGACACTTTCACATTGTTTTAGTCTGTAAGGATAGTGTATAAATAAATAAATATTTAATGCCTTGTAATTTTTCATATCAATGAAATTAATTAGTAAATTAAAAGGACAGATGCAACTCCCATAAACATTTCAATGTTCATTGATGTATGCTCTTAGTGTTGGACAATTAGCAAAGGTCTGTGAGTCAAATGAATGAGCCAGGCTTGAGTATACTCTAGTACACTCGAGTTATGCTTCGTTTATATTGCTTGTAAATATATAGCAAGTAGGTACGTAATGAGAAATAAAATTGAATTCCTAATTTTAAAATGTAAATCTACACGGTACGGTAATTAATAATTATAAAAATAAATCACATAGATTTGAAGATGCAGACATATCTTATATGATAATTACATAAACAGAGGTATTACTGGTATATCTGTGGTCCTAGATAAATGATAAGTATATGTATATTCATTCATATATCGAGTGTTTCGATTATATTTGAATAGTGCGTTCAAGATTTCTTAATAATTTAATTGCTTGTTCTGCAAAGTAATGAGATTGCATTTATCATATTCTAACCTATATACTAACAAGTGTTAATAATTAAAAAGAGATTTTGATGAACACATTAATTACGTTTCATAAATACGATATTTGAGGCTTTTACAACAGCCTCAATATATACATTATTATTGATAATTCTTTGACAATTGATTTTGATATATCGTGGAAGTTTCAGGCAATATGAGTTTAATTAAAGCGATCCAGTTGAGATCCAGTTTTGCTTTCTAAATTGATTGCATGTTACCATGGGGAGGTCATCAAAACTACGAATTGGAAGACTGAACTGATTGTTTGAGATCTCAATTTGTTGACGGCTATAGTAGTGTTGGTCTAGTAGCTACTGCGCGCATCTCTCATCCGTGATGTCGTAGTTTCGATACCCAGACGTGCACCAATATATCTATTTGCATTTTACCCTTGCTCGTACGGTAAATAAACCGGCGTGCCTTACACCCAGAAAATCGACGGCGTGTGTCAGTCACCGAAGGCTTATCACCTAATTGCCTATTAGAAAAAACGCCGCGTGACCTTCAATTAAGTTCCGAATAAATAAAATAAAATTAAAAACCACAAACAGATTTAGAAATCTGAGGCCCAGATGCCATAAATTTACAATGCAGTTCTCTTTAGGTTCACTCGTAATAAGAGGTTATGTATTATGTATAATAAAGCTTTTTCTAACATAGCAACCGGTTTTTTTCATATAGCCAAATTTTGCTTCAGTACTATCAGTCATTAGCCTTCCGTTTACGATAACTTAAAAAATAAGCTGTATAAACCTTAAGATATTAACGAAAAAGAGGAAAGGATAAATCGAAATCGATTATTTGGTTAGAGGTTGATTAGATTTCATAATCCCTTATCAAGAAATGTTAATTAATTCAATCAATCACTTTTACGTGATAGCTTATCAAACCATCTATCTGAATTGGGGAGAGAAATTATCACCGTTAAATTATTTAGTTGCATACAAATATATTTTATAATTCTAAACAAATAATATTAAAGGTATATCATTTTTTTATTGTAAATCGTCAGTAATACGTAAGCATGTCTTATATTTTAAGTTGATATTTGAGGAATTATATATTTACAATAGCTTGGTATATGATAATGTACAAGACATTGGCACTCAAGAAAAACAAACTACGAGATTTTATGTGACAAGCACTTATAGGCAAACACACAAACATGAATAAATAAAATAAAAAGTGTGAGGGGAGCAACTATGAATAACCAGACCTAGCTCGTTAATCAGAATGCTCGATCTGGATATCGGTAAGTTTTGGCCAAAATGCGTTCTTCTGAAAGAAGGGACAAAAGGGGTACATGAAATTCTTATACTGCCTGCTCTCGAATCAAGTTAATCAAGAATAAGTTAATAAGTTAAAACTCTTAATGTCTTAAGCCTTGTATCTTCCTTGTTTATTAAAAATACTAATTGTTTGTTTGTCGTTCTCCTAATTTATAAATTTTGTGCTGTGATGTTTTGTCTTGTTTTGCTTTGTATTATATTTTTTATCAGTGAAACTTTTTGTGGCTATGTCCAATGTGTTTTACTTTTATTCTATTTTTACTGCATAGAGTAGAACGCACAAGAACTTGCAAATAACTCTTTGCCACTCTCTAGGGAACCGCTGTTAAAGCATAATTTAGATAGTTAATAATGTGGTACATTTTAATCCACAGATAATGCCTTCACTTTTATCATAACAGATTATTTAAACGTATTAAGATCTGTTACTTCAGTTATTCGCGTAAAACATTAAAACTAACTATGTCTAAAAAGGTTAATATTGCAAAAGTTTCGTCTCCTGAACGAGTCAACAATGGATTAGAGTTTAAGGTAAATTATGACCCTTATATTTAACTTGATTTAACTAAGCCCCAAAAACTTGACTTTACCCTTAAAACGCGACAATTTATTTAAGACTTGTTATTTGAGATTTACTTAGGAGTTATAATCAAGATTAATATAACCATTAAAATACGATGTTTCTAAATAGGAAGCGATTGAAAAGATTCTGACTAAGACGGAATATCACTATATTATTTAATTAGCATAGCTATTAGTATTTTCCAACTTCATTTAATCGGCTGGTATTTCACAAATTGTTTTTTTTTTATAGAACACGGGGCAAACGGACAGGAGGCTCACCTGATGTTTAGTGATACCTCAGCCCATGGGCACTCATTGCCAGAGGGCTCGCGAGTGCGTTTGGTTTGTTTGGAAAGTTTGGTACGTTTGGAAAAATTGGTACGATCTTTTCTTGATGGATTCCAGACTCCAGAGTATCAAAGAGATACTCAGGGTAGTAATAGTTAATTTCCCCATAAAATTTCTCTATTGTGAACCAATATATTATATATTAGCTAGAGAATTTTTATTGCCCAATGATTTCTTGAACCATGTAGCTAAGTTGCACTGTTTAGACATAGTTATTAATCTAATTAATAAATTGAATTGACGTCTACGACTGCGAATTCTATAAAAGCAGCCGCAACGTCGTGTTATTTATTAATTATAAAAAGAGGATAACTTAATTATATAAAAGTATATGTGATATAAGTGAAAACCGTTAAAATATGTTCAATAGTTTTCTAAATACAGTTTTCACAGAGCATAAACCTCAACTTAACAATGACATAAGCGATTTTTCGCATGTCACTTAATACATTCGCATTATCTTTTATCGCAGGTGGCCAATCATGCATACGATTGACATAACCCACTCGATCTAATTAGCACGATTGCATAATCGATTACTGCCCGGTCGATGGACATATATGCCTTTTATTATCAATGTAAATAGTAATTTATTATTCTGTAAATAGTAATTATATGTGCTTTGTTTTCTGTGGGCAGAATTTAAGCTCTGTTATTGTTTAAGCTTTCGTAAATAAATGAATTAATTATGCGGAATATGAAGGAGATGAGAAGCAGCACCGGATAGTAGATGATCTGAGAAACTTTCCAAATTCTTATATTACATTTAAATGACTTGACGTCCGTCGTTCCACAACTGAGCGATTCTTAAGGCAATTTCTGCCGCGCACCACCACTATGTGGAACCAGCTGCCCACTGAAGTATTTCCGAACCAATTCGACTTAGGGTCCTTCAAGAAAAGAGCGTACCAATTCATAAAAGCACCTTCTGGCAGTGCGAGTGTCATAAAATAAATAAATAAACATACAAACATTATTGGTTAGTATAAGCTTCTGAATATATTATAATATATTTATACATGGACCTCCAAATTATATTATCGCGTAACATGAATTGAATGCGTATGACATACATACAGACATTGTAATGAAGTTTCAATCCATGACAATCAATCCATGACCGCGGTACGGGACTGTCATAAAATCAAAATACAAATACGTAAACTTGTTTTTCTTATTCAACAACTAGCTATGGTTCACAGATTCGGCTAAAATTCGTTTTCAGCTAAAACAAACGATCTATTCTCTAATGTGAATTTTTATTCATTCCGAGCTTTTCGGATGAATGCGACCATAAGCTTAGTTTGATGTAGATTTTACAATTGTATAAACAATTTCAACTAAGTGTCCGACATTAAAAATAATAGTTACTTTACGAAACCAATTCCAACAATTCTCTAGAGTAAAAGTTAAAATAGGTACGAGAGTTTCCGATTGAACTTTAGGACTCTTTTTGTGATATAAATTCTACCTAATTCAAGAGCTAACTCTCTTACACGTTCGCATTATAGAAGCAATTAAGCGAACAGTTAAAAGATGGCAGCTATGGTCGAATGATTCGAAGTAGCTGCAATTCAGGTGAACACCTAACTTTAAATACTTTTTAATCGGCCGCAACTCACTTATCATCAGGTGGAAGTGGCCAAGTTTATACAGTTCTGTATAAAAAAACTAATTTTGCATGTATATTTTTATATACATTAGAAAAAAAAAATTAAACGTATATATATAGGTATTGATACCGTCTCAATTCCTATACTTGTGGACAAATTGGAGCGAATTGGAATAAGAGACTCAGCCCTGCTTATTTTTAAAGATTTCCTTAGTGGTCGGGTGCAAAGGGTTAAGATTAATAATTATATTAGTTCCGACGCAAATGTAACTTTTGGAGTTCCGCAGGGCAGTATTCTTGGTCCAAGTCTTTTTCTTATTTACATAAACGACCTATGTAATTTGTCCCTAACTAGTTGCAGGTTGTTTACCTATGCCGATGATACGGCTATAGTTTTTTATGGGGACACCTGGACCGAGATACAAAATATTGCCGAAAGCGGACTGCAGAAGGTGGCTAGATGGCTCAGGGAAAATTTACTTACTTTAAATATTTCTAAAACTTCGTATATTCAGTTCCAAACTATTAATTCCCATATGACTGATATTAATCTTAAAATACACATATGTGTCTCTGAGCGAAATTGTACTTGCATTAATATAACAAAATCCAATACCATTAAATACCTCGGTATCGAATTAGATAATAAATTGAGTTGGCTACCCCACATTGAGATTATAACGGCACGCACGCGAAAACTAATCTGGACATTCAAAAAATTACGTTATGCCGCGGAATTTGAACTACTCCGCACTGTTTACTTTGCCTTAGTAAAATCGGTTATTGGATACTGCGTGAGCGTGTGGGGTGGAGCGTGCAAGTCACATCTAATTCAGCTTGAAAGAGCCCACAGATCTTTACTAAAAGTAATGACTTTCAAACCCTTCAGATTTTCAACCACACTTTTATATAAACAGTGTGAGCTCCTCAGTGTTAGACAGTTATTCGTCTTTAATATAATAGCCAAACAACATGTCCATACCCCTTATAACCCAGAGGCTTGCAGTAACAAACGCTGTATACCAAATGTACTCCCCACAGCAAAATTCCGTACTACCTTCGCAAGGCGACAACGAGCATATCTCTCAGTCTTTCTATATAATAAAATAAACAAAAAATTAAATTTCTACCCTCTTTCACTACATGACTGCAAATCAATTGTTAAGACTTGGCTTTTGTCCTTAAATTATGAGGAAACAGAAGATCTATTTAACTAACATGCTACAATAATGTTTTAGTTATTTTGATTCATTAATTATGTGTATAATTTATATATTTATACTAGTGTTACATATACCCATATGTAAAATGTATAATTATGTATATTTATGTATTATGTATATTTATGTATTTTAGTATTTTATGTGTATGTACCTATTTTATTACCTATTATATTCATTGTAATTTATACTGAAACATTTTTTTTCAATATATGTTATTTTTGTTTAAGTATATTATGTGTAACAGGATAATTAGATGTAATATCTGGAATTTACAAATGTCTATAAAAAGTATTGTCTTGTAAAATTTTGAATAAGCTCTCTTGACACTTGTTACGAATTATATTGGGAGAAGCCACTGACTCCTGAGATACAGGCACTAAAGCCTAGTTTAGGTGTCAGAGTCTTCATAGGATTTCTGTAATTACAAATATGTCAATAAAGATTATTATTATTATTATATATATAGTTATTGTTTTACTTTATGTGCCAGCAGTGAATATATTTTAATCATATTTTACGTCACATGATGGAGATCAAGAGATCCTACCTCCACGGTTTACTTTGTAAATTAATTAGTCTTAGGTTTGAAACTTAATTTTAAGTTTAGAACTCGCATCGCATCTGATCACGTCTGCCCTATATACATGCGGATTTTTATGTGTAATTCAAATTTACGTTTATAAATGACATCGTGAGAAAACGTGAGGTAACTGGAACCAACACCGATCTTCATTGCCCTACATTTCACTGCGATTACATGCTGTATATAATATTTTTCCACTTTCAAATCTCATCTCCTAGACTAAACTCTATTAAAAATGCAAAGCGCAGAGTCATATAGACTTGACACAAAAATGTATGGGCAACAACCCTTGTTTTAGTATTCTTTACATTGTACATTGTGAACGTGTCTAGTTGCCCCGCTCTGAGATTACAATATTCTAGAATATAAGAATAAGACCTAAACTTGTGGTAATATTCACTTTAAAGTTGGCAAATAGCTGTGACCTGTTTCACTTTAATAGAGACTTGGAAATAAAATTTCTATCAGCAAAATTATTGGGGAAAAGTATAGCATAAAGCACGCTTGATATAGTTATATAATATTATAAAGTACAAGAGCGACTATTAATACTTTGTCCCCTCTTATTCATATAAAATAATCAATCGATGTGCACCGTTTTAACTAAAATTCTCATGCTCATTTGTCTCTTTTCATCACGGCGTAAACCAAATTGGATAGTAAGATACGAAATAGTACCTACTTTAGTTTAAGATGCAATAAAACTGATTTAATTTGAATAAGGGTAAGTCACCAGTTGTCCGGTAAGTAAAAAGAAAAAAGTATAGTAAGCACAGAAGATTGGTCACCAATCTGCATAAAATGTTATGTTATTATTACATAACCTCTTAGAATTTTGTGTGAAACTCTAGTGACACATTTTCTATGAAATTGCGGAAATAGAAATACATGTTAGCTAGGGAATAAATCGATCAATATATACGTACATAATACATTTTATATAAATAAGAATATTTTGTATATAAAAAGAACTAGCGGCTGAACATTTTGGAAAGGTATTTCGGTAAAAACACCAATTTCTCTGATCAACATTGCAGTACGATTTTTAGTAATCAGTCCAGAATATATTTTTGTAATAACATACAAAAATACAAATCTTTTCTCAAAGGACTTTAGTTTCTTGGATTTTTCCTTTTTAAGATGTGTAGGCACAGGAAAATCTGAATATATAATAAGTACTTTAGTAAATAGAACATTCATTTTTTTAATAATAAAATGTTATTTTATTAATATTTTACGTACCTACTTTATTTGTTGCCATAAATTGTTACGTATTAACTAATACGAGATGGGCTTGAAGATCATAATTTATCTTTCTTAGAATAGAGCTTTGATTGATAGGGGGAGGGCTTAGGAAACACCATACATTTACTAGCAATCCGGCGTATACAGCGTAACTATTTCAGTTGGATTGTCTTTATTAGCATCGATATTTAGACAGAACATAATGTTGTATACATGTCAATATAGTAATAATAAATTTAAAATAAATCAGTGGCTACATCCTATTTAGGTCTGGGCCTCAGATTTCTATATCTGTTTCATCATCATTTATCAGTCTAATAGGCAAGTAGGTGATGGGTTTTTGGGTTTAAGGCAAGCCGGTTTCCTCACGATGTTTTCCTTCACCGTTCGAGCGAATTCTATTAAGAAAGTTTATTGGTGCACAGTCGGGGATCGAACCTACGACCTCAGGGATGAGAGTCGCATGTTGAAGCCACTAGGCAAACATTGCTAATAATAAAAGCCTTTTATTTCAGATACATTACACTGAAACACATTTATATTTCTATCTCATTCTTTTTAGGTATCTTGTGTGGTATTTTTTGGCAAAGGCCTCCTCCAAATTCCGCCATTCCTGTTTGCACTGTACCAGCTGTTTCCTTAACAGTCCTTAACTGTTTCCAACCTTGGTCTATCCACTTTCTAAATTGTCTTTCTCGTTTATTGTATCTTAGGCAATAGTTTAGTACTTTCTTGCTCCACTTTTCTGTTCGTCTTGCCATGTGTTTATAATAACGACTGCTACTTTAACACTCACTATATAAAGTAAATTCCAATTTATATTCCTCAAATGTTTTTTTGTGTTCAAAAACTAGGTAACGGTGTTGAATACCATCGCACTTTCTTGACGATACTAATTATTTAGGAGTCTCGGGGGACCTTCATTGGAACACCTCCAAGTGAGTTTTGCTGCGGAAACGCGTCTAAAACATTCACGTGAAAATAAAAAAGAAACGGATTTCTAAAGGAAATTTTGCACTGTAAAACTGTTTACACACTAGTCTAGCAAAATCCACATTCAAAATGGCCGTTTACGTTTATAAAATTAATAGGGATGTGAAAAATAATCGATTTCTTTCAAAGTGAAAATCGATTTTTGTATTCGATTTTAATATTAAAAATAATTGAAAATCAATCATAGTTGATCAGTTTGAGTTGAATAGTTATTTTAAAAATAAATATTCATATACTAACCTAACCTAACCGATCTAAATAATATTTGTTTTTTTTGGACAGCTCCGGCGCTACGGGAAATGCAGCCCCTCCACCCTTGCGTACCAAAGCACAGGCATTTTATTCACAGTTACAGCGGGTGGGGGCTGCTCTTCCTCCGCGCCTCCGATTATTTATATACAATGTGTGCTCTGATTCGGTTTTGGGTACTTTTTGGATATTAAAGTAAACACTTTATTCTAGTAAAAATTAAATAATACAGAAAGTTGCAAACAATGAAATACAAGTACTAATTAGGAAATACAGACGAGTAGGTACCAACCCTATAATCTATCAACACGAAATTAGGTTAATTTCAATGTTGATTATTCTATAACTTTAAATTTTAAAAATGAGGAAATTATAGATAAATAAAAAAAAAAACGATTATTAACAATCGATAAATTAAAAACACGATTTTTTAAAGTGAACGTCACATCTCTTATAACCAATAGAAAAGTAGAAAATGGCGGATTGTTTACAAATTTCAATACATTACACAAAACTTTAATTTTTTTTTAAAAATACTTAGACGCGTTTCCTGCAGCAAAAATCACTTGAAGGTGTTCCAATGAAGGTCCCCCGAGACTCCTAAATAGTTAGTATCATAAAAAAAGTGCGACGGTATTAAACACCCAACCCAAAAACTATTCTAGGAATATTAAACCACTTATTAGTTTTTGACAATGTTACTAAGGTTTCATAAGCTCAGAGCTATTTTCAAATATGGGTCAAATACAGAAAAAGTTGTTTGATGGCTTGACTCTAGTGTTTAGTTGTCAGACTAAGCATGTTGCCTTAGACGCAAAAATTCGACGGCGTGTGTCAGGCACAGGCTTATTTATTGGCTATTAGATTGACAAATGAGATACAAAAATCCAAGGGCCAGACCTAAAAAGGTTGTACCACCATTGATATATTTATTTATTTTATTTAAGTTATCTGTGTTTTTTCGTGTTACGTGCACTTTTTAAATGATTTCATATGCATTTAGTTCGTTTGTTACTTATCAAACTTGTAAAAAGGTTTAAAATAGTCTTTAAATCAAAGTTAATACCCAGACCTAATTTACTCCCATGTAGCTGTTATCTCAGGCCCAAGTATTGTACATGCTTGTCGAAGACAAGAGGGAATGGAGGAAGATATGCAACACGAACACGACTTTCAGTAATGAAGAATGCGACTTAAGATGTTATCTTAAACTTTTCAAAGTAAAAGTCTTAAAGTTTGTACTAATAAATTTCAATTACCAAGCGCCTGCAAAGAATCGCTTGTAAAGCACGAACGAACACTAAAGTTATAGCTTCGAGCAAAACTTGAGAATTATGATAAAACTGTGTAAAAGTTAATTCTGTTCTATTTTTGAAAACTATATATGTAGTCTGTTTAATTTATGATCTAACTCCAGAGACACAGAAATTAAAAAAAAAAGATTCAACGAAAGAAGTATTCTTTTTTTGAAACCGTCTCAGTATATTCTAGCGAGTGAGTTGAACAAAAGTTTTCTTTTTAAATGTTTGAAAATCGAATATTAAAATTGAATTTGGAACGTTATATTGACTTACTTTCTTGAGCTATTTACGTGATAAATTAAAAACGTTTGAATTTAGAATTCAGCGTTTATAACTGATATTAAAAATACATTACGAAGTTCCTACATTTGTCTACGAGAAAGCAGAAATTATACTGTAATTTTAGGACTATTTTATAAGACCGATAAACAAGAATTTTATGGAGCAAACTTTATGAGCTGGTAAAATCTTGTCTATTTTAGTAACAGCCTTAGCAGGCCTATTTTGTACGTAACAGTTGTAAATACACGATGTTAAAACTTGGACGAAAAATTCCAAAATTATTATGAATTTATTTAAATTTTGGTTATTTAATTCTAATATTTATTAGCTTATTCTTCATTCCCCTTTATTAAAAACAATTTTTAATTACACCGTTTTAACTAATCTATCTCTCCCAATACATAGACTAGATAGCGAGGTAGATGGGCTTTATTGTCGTTGATATAAATAGGTTTTGAATAAATATAAGTTTCATTTTTAATTATGGCACACACAATATATACACAACGCAATTTAACATTTACGTTGCTTGGGATTACACGACCTTTTCCTCGCCAGCCAGTTTGTTCACTAAAATTATCCAAATTTTTTACTTGTATTTCTACGGTATTGCAGAACAAATACGTGTTTTCTGATGTTACAGAAGAACGATACATTGATAATTCAAATGCCCCACGTACAGGCGATAAATACAATTTGGTTTTTCGTGATCTTGTTTTCCGATAGCAGCGATTTTCACAGTTGTGTGGGTGGGGCCAGTAATTTTGTATTACATTGACTTAAATAAGGCAAATAGCACCTGTGTTACCTATTTAAAATCATATCGCAGCATTATTACTTAAGTATAATATAAAATGGTCTCCTTAATCACTACTGCTTAAGAATATTGATGTTATTGTTGCTCCATATAATAAAAAAGTGTGTTCGTGTAACATTTACGCGCGATTGAAGTAAAACTTCTTTGGCGTTGACGGCATATATCACTGAAATGATTAACTTAAATAATAAATATCATATTATAATTTAATTATATTTATTATTCATGTGCTTTACAAATATTATTAAAATACGAAGGTTAGATCAGCACATGTCAATATAACCTTGTTATTGAATATTATCGAATGTCGCAATCGTCAGACAATTTATTATTACTTATTTAAAAAGTAATAAATCAATAAGTATATTTAGAGATTTTCAAAAAACTTTGCAATTTAAAATATTTTTTTTTTAAACTGTTGAATTTCTTTTTATTCACTTTGCTATTCCCTAGTCGCGCCTAAAGAAGTTTTACTTCAATAATAATAATAATAATTATTATTATTTTCATAATAATAATTATTATAATAATAATTATAATAATAGCCTTTGTTTCCAAAACTTAATTATAATAGATTAGAAGTTTTATTGATTTTGAATTGAAAAAAATTAACTTCATTAGGTAAAAAACACAATTGCTGCTCCATACAACAATCAAACACGACAAAATCAACTGGTTGTTTTCTAGTTATATAGGTTTATTTTTGATTTATTTTCCTTTAACTTTAAAATTAACTTTGACGTAGCTCACACACTGTTTGTTTGCTTTCTTTTTTTATAAAGAGTAATGCAAAATCTAAAGTTGCAATATTTGTAAATATGTAAGCACCATGTATCTACATAATAATTTAGTTATCTGCTGCATTGTTTTTTATAACACCATGTGCCTATTTTATTTGAGTATAGTAGTTTGTTTTTGTTCTAGGTACATGGCCTTCACATATTATCAAATCAATGTATACAAAATATTGTAAAAGCTATTTTAAAAGAGTAATTAGAAGAAATATGAAACTACCTTTTTGAAGGAGCAACTGGTCCTTTTTTATATTTTTACTTGTAATTTTGACTTTTGAAAGTGCCTTTTTAATAGGCGTAATTGAAATAAATGATTTGACTTGACTTGAATTATTTAAAACTATTTATTTATTTACACTGCGTTGCTTTAAACATACATAAAAAACAGATTACATAAATAATTACGCAATGGGCAACAATCACTAACAATCGATTTTAAAATCTTTCACAATAACAATCCTGAGGTAGCACTGGTTATACCAATATCTTTTTGCTGTAATACCTATATTTATTTTATTTCAAGATATTACTAGTATTATACAGCTATAGAGTTTGCATGGTTGCAAGCATTATTGGGGCGTATAGAAAAAATATTTTTGTGTTGAATAATGAATTTATTGAGCATAACAAACATTACGCTACGGCTGATTTAACATAGACACCCGCGACGCCTAACTGACAAATTTGTATATTATTTCAACCAATCAGAACGGACTCCGTTGCGTCTTGTCATTTATCAATTTGACAGTTGGTAATGACAGATGACATAATGGAAATACGTTAAAATGTAAGCAGTATTTTGATCGTTTCAACGGATAGACTTTTCAATTATCTTTTTAATTTTTAAATGGCTGTTTTTCTTTACCCAAGTATAGGGTTTCAGATGAAAGAACATTGTGGGCTACACGATAGCTTTGTATTGTTCTGCCTCACAATGAACATGCCAACGTTATCAGTTATCTATTCTTTGACTTCTTGGCGTTAGCATACACAAACAAGAATAGATTGTACTTTTGGTGAAATGTTTTTAATGGAATATGAGGCAGGAAGCCTTGCTATTTATTTATTAATTCAGCTAACATGAAAGTTTCTTTCTTTAAAATTGATCAGCCCACTACAGAATATATCCAGCTCCAGATAAGTACTGTTTAATCCGAAGAATTCAAATGAGAGGTGCCTGAATATATTATTATTAATAATCTTAGGAAGATATACATGATACATGTAGGCATAAAACTGGCAGCTTAGTGGTAGATGAAATTTTTACGGAACATGACATCAATTGGAATTTTCCAGATTCTCCCCACGCGTCAATAAATCAGAAAGTGATTTATCCCTCACATGTGGTAAGCAATTTTCTCTTATTTTTTTTAAAGAACAGGCGTCAAACGGGCAGTAGGCTCACCTGATGTTAAGTGACACCGCCGCCCACGGACACTCTCAATTGAGGGTCAGTCTTAAAGCCAGAGGGCTCGCGAGTGCGTTGCCGGCCTTTTTAGAAATGATACGCTCTTTTCTCAAAAGACCCTAAGTCGAATTGGTTCGGAAATACATCAGTGGGCAGCTGGTTCTGTACTGGTATGTCTTCGATAATTTAGATTGGGTTGTCGGTTTTTTGAGTAATCAATCTAAAATTAAATGTATCTTATGTTCTTTCCAAATAAACGATTTATTATTTTTATTTTTAATCATTCGTTGGACGACTCATTGGTCTAGTGGTTAGTACCCCTGACTGCGAATCTATGGGTCCCGGGTTCGATCCCCGGCTGAGACGAACATTGATGTGATGAGCATTTGGTGTTGTGGTTAGGTCTTGGGTGTTTAAATATGTATTTATATGTCTATCTATTTATAATATGTATGTATATCCGTTGCCTAGTACCTACCCATAACACAAGCTTCACCAGCTTAGCATGGGACTCGGTCAATTGGTGTGAATTGTCTTTAAAAAAACAACTGTATTTAAAGCTATGCATGAATCTCGTTGAATGTATGTAGCGATTTCACAAAAAATATTTACAAAAGCAAATTACCTGTTAAACGTACACGCAATCCCATTAACAATGAGTTATTACCGTATTATCATATTCAGCGACGACATAAAGGAATTTGTATATTTAATAGATAAACCAATAATATTCATAGTTAGGGGTTGTTCAAATTAGGTATACCGGGCGTGGAGGGGGGGCGGAGGGGATGGTTATGGAATGAAGTCTACATGAAATAAAAAAGATGAGTGTAAAAAAAAGAAGTAGCTTTTCAAATAAATATTTTCCTTTATTTATTTATTTACACTTCGTTACATACGTTACATTTATAGAAAAACAAACAATATACAAATTATAAGGGTTGCAACGGGCGGCCTTATCGCTAACAAGCGATCTCTTTCAAGCAACCGTAGTAAGATAAAGTGCAAGAAGTGCATAGCCAAATCTTATAAAAAACATATAGAATCACCAACCTTAATCTAAAATGATAAAAAAACTAATCTCACGGATTCATGAATTGCGATGCAATACAAAGGAATAAAGAATACAAGAATTCCAAAAGTCACGATTGAGCAGGATTTGATATGGTTCCGAAATATTTATGTAGAATAGTTTGAAAATTGTATTTTATATTTTGGTCTGCATATCCACAGATTCCCTTTTACTTTGAAATCACTTTACCTTTGATTCTTATTTGTATTCATGTCAAATTGAAATTTATAAGTGCTAAACTTCTGTGAATAAAAATGAAAATATATAGCAAGTATCTTTTTACGTCTGGCCCAAAGTTTTAGGTTCAATATATTGCCTTCCTTTATGCTTCCTTATTCGTATAAGTGTTAATTTAGTACTTGGAAAGAAAAATACATTGGTGCGCATTTCGCGATATGAAATCAGCCTACTGCTACATTAAGGGCTGATTTCACCAATGTCGTAGTTATCCGAGAATCGCTATACCAAGGATAAACATATTCGCTTGAATTTAATCCCAGATAACACACTTTATAGTCGAATTTTTAATTAGACGAAGCTATCTGACAGTAGCTAATGTCACTTAGTAAAATAATGTTGCCACATTTAAAGTAATAGTGATACATTCAGTTCTTGTTCAATCAGATGAATGAACAATGAGTGAGTGTGAATAGTTAATCATTTCAAACTATAAAATAATATTATTACTATTTTAAAATTGTATAAAAGATTTCTGATATAAGTTAGGTACTAGTAGTATGTAACTACAATCAGTTTTTTGACGGCTGTAATACAGAGCGCGGCGAGGCGACTAGTGCCAACACCGATCGACGCCGCGCGCGTCGGTCGCCATTTTGTTTGTCATTCGGCTTCTAACCTCTGGTCTGATAGCACGAATGTTTTTTCTGCGCTCACGCTGTTTAGTTATAGTTTTTGTTAAGTTTTTCATTACGTTGTGTTTGCAGTTATTGTTGTGTTTTTTTATTTCTATATTGTTTCGTAAAAACGATATGGATCCTCAACCAAGCACGTCAAGCCAAAGCTTGTCTCCAAGAAAGAAGAGACCACGGATTGCTTTAAGCGTTACCGAAAAAGTTATGATACAAAACGTCTACAAACACGTATTTGAGGAGAAAGCTGCTTTACTATTACCTATTGAGGCTCCCGAAAAAAAGAATGTGTTTCGAAAACAGCTGACATTTTGGGAATTAGCGTGACCTCAGTTTACAGTGTATTAAAAGAATACAAAGAAAATGAACAATTTAAGTCTCCCGAGAAACGTGGACCGAAACACAATTTCAAAGATAAATTAGACGATTTTACTTTGGCCGCTATAAGGCGAAAAGTTCATAATTTTTTTATGCAAATGAGTCACCCACCATTATAAAGGTAACAAACTTTATTCCATCGACTGCATTATATTCTGTGTCCACAATAATGATCTTTGTAAAACCAAAGTATTAGATTGCGTAGACTTCCTTACTCAAAAACGTTTTTTTATTACTTCACAGATTCTTAAGGTTGTCAATGAAGACCCAGACTTACCCAATTTTTCTTGGAGTACATTAAGAAATGTTATGAAACATTTAAATTTCAAATATGTCACAAAATCAAGAAAAAGCATGTTAATTGACAGACAGGACATTATGTTATGGCGCCAGCGATACCTTCGCAAAATTAAAGAGTATCGAAGGGAAGGAAGGTATATTTATTACCAAGATGAAACCTGGATCAACGAAGGTAATTACAATTTTCTGTTTTCTTTACATTAAATTGTACTTTCATTAACTAATTGTTATTTTTCATTATCTTGTAGGTCATGCACCGAAGAAGGCATGGATTGACCAGACAGTGTTATCGACTCGCCAGGCCTTCCTAGATGGCCTGACTACTGGCTTAAAACAGCCTTCAGGAAAGGGCAAACGATTAATTATCGGCCACATAGGTGGGGAAGAAGGATTCGTAGAAGACAGCTTACTAATATTTGAAGCCAAAAAAAGTAAAGAAGACTATCATCAAGAAATGAATGCCGATTCCTTTGAGAAGTGGTTTAGTGGTCTTGCCAAAACTAAAACCAAATTCCGTTGTAGTGCTAGATAATGCCCCCTACCACTCCAGGAAACTAGAATCGCTGCCTAAAATGTCTTGGACTAAACCTAAAATACAAGAGTGGCTAACGAGCAAAAATATTTCATTCGAAGCAACAATGGTTAAAGCTACTCTTATAGACATTGTACGGCAGCACAAACAAGATCATTTCGAAAAGTATGTTGTGGACGAGATAGCAGCGCAGCATGAGATAATTGTTTTACGTCTGCCCCCATACCACTGTGAGCTTAATCCCATTGAGTTGGTATGGGCGCAGGCTAAAGGATATGTTGCAAAAAATAATAAAACCTTCAAAATGACAGAAGTAAAAAAACTTTTTGAAGAAGGACTTAAACTAATCACACCTGATAAATGGCGTAGCTGCGTGTCTCACATAATGAAAGAAGAAGATAAAATGTATGGTCTCGACGACATGATCGACAATGTTTCAGACAGATTTATTATTAATGTCACCGAAAGCGATAGTGATGATTTTTTATCTGATGATGAATAAAAACAAATTATGTAATAAGCGATGTTTATTATTTTCATTACCAACCTATAATTGTTATATTATTAAACATCTATAGTATAAACTACATGATATATTGAGAATAGGACAGTCTTACAAGTTTCCTCGCAATGATTTCCTTAATGTTAAAAACAATTGGTATTTAGTACTAAACTCGTTGGTATGTTCAAAGCACGACTAAAATTCGAACCCGTATCCGATATCGGCAGTACGCAACGTTAACTATTCACTAGGCAATCGAGGCAATTTTATTAATTCAGGAGTTTTTTCAATCATTCACAAATCATGTGACAAACACAACACTATTTTTATTTCATTAAAAACTGACAACACCGTAAACGTCAGTTGATATCGTCTAATTAAAAATTCGACTATACATTTCACCATGTAAAACATCCGATAAACTAGTCTCAGATTAGCTATTCTTTGGAATAGCCGTTTTGCTTATCTGTGGAAGTGTATATTGAGTGAACGAACAAATGAGTGTATAATGAAAACAAATTAAATGTGCAATTTCTTTAAAGAACATGAAGGTTAAATGGAACTTTTTACTTTAGTTGGATTATACGTCAGTTTGAAGCTGTCATGGAACCTACTTTGTAATCTGTGGTCAGGTCATAGAAGCTTTGTTTTGCCTGAGTGTTTATTTTGGTTTTGATTTGAAAGAAGAAAATAAATAACAGAAACAATATCGTTCATGATAATGACCGATAGAAAAAGAAGTCCTAACTGGCAAATGCCAGAGAAGATGTTACTGGTAGATCTGATAACTGACCATTTTAAGATAGTGGAAAACAAGCGTACCGACGCAGTAACCATGAAAGAAAAATGCTGAGTGGATTAAAATATCCAATGAATTCAATTCGCAAACCAGTTTCAGCCACAGAACCGCGGAAAATTTAAAGGCACAATGGGAAAGCTTAAAAAAATTCACCAAAAAAGAATCTGCTGCTGCAAGGCAGTACATGATTCAAACAGGTAAAATCATTTTATCATTTTACATGCTTATTTTCGCAGCTAAAAGCATCTTCATGATAAACCTATGGTGGTACTGTGACATTCTTAACTATATTTGATTTTTTGTTTAGGTGGGGGACCTGCAAAGCCTAAATCTGACGACCCGTTATTTACCCGGATCTTGGGTCTTATTTCAACAGTTGCTGTTGGACTCGAAAATCCATATGATTGCGATAATTTTATATTAAAAGAAAATGAAACGTTGCATTATCTATAGTTGTGATAATTAGATCAAGGAAAGAAAACAGGAACAACTCTGAGGGAACGACCACAACAAACTCGGGATCAAACAAAATGTCTGTGTTCTATGAATCCTGACAGCTGACATGACATGGCGGCCATTTTTAACCAAGGAATATCTCCGTATTCGTTCAAAATTGGGCGTATAAATCTTATCCTTGGAATAACGTTTTATTCTCAGGTTAAGTAGTTGGTGAAATGTAAAATTTGCTATTCCAGGGTTAATTCCTTGGAATAAAACTTATCTGAGTTTGGTGAAATTAGCCCTTAGTCGTAAAAAAACAGATGACGTTACACCCTTGGTTTTGATCTCAGAAAAATCTTTTTTTTTATGTAATAGGAGGCAAACGGGCAGGAGGCTCACCTGATGATAAGTGATACCGCCCCGCCCATGGACACTCACATTGCCAGAAGGCTCGCAAGGGCATTGCCGGCCGTTTAAGAATTCGTACGCTCTTTTCTTGAAGGACGCTACTTCTAATAGGTTTGGGAATAATTCAGTGGGCATCTGGTTCCACATAGTGGCAAAAACTGCCTTAAGAAAGGCTCAGTTGTGGAACGACGGAAGTTGAGGTGATACGGATGGTGTTTTGTCGTCATTGACGTCCGATAATGACATAATATACCCAGGAAACACTTAATCACTAGGCGTACTAACTATTTCATAATTGAAGTACGTTAAGAAATATGACGCATTAAAGAGATATCTTGAAACATAACAATTGCTTATCGAAAACGTTAATTAAAATCCATTATTACAAGCCACAAAGAGAAAATTACTAACAGAGTCGGAAGTAATTTGAGAAAATGTTTCTGTTTGTAAAATTTAATCTAAAAACAAAAGCCGCTTGCCGCTATGTTCAGAATTTATAAACAATTGTGTTTTTATTGCTGAACCAACTGTTATTGTAAAAGAAAAATGTGAGATTCACTGGCCACTGCATGTTAAGGGAAAAACATTGTTTCAAATATGAGGTTTTTTAGTTATTTATTTACTTCAAATTTAAAAAAAAATTACATAAATTCAATCAGTTTTTCTGTTTCGTATCTCTCAACTATAAGAATAGTAGTAGTTTTATTATTTTTAATTTAGAAGAAAAGTGCGCAGTGGAAGCGTGCCCATAAACCAGAGGTCCATGGATCGAACCACGCTCTGTACCAAAAAATTATGTACCACAAAGAACTGTTCGATGTCCGTCGATACACTTTTTTAAACTAAAATAATAAGTCATGAGTACATACCTCGTTTCTATATATCCTTAACAAGAAGAAAGGCACACAATTGTCAGTCGTAAGGACATGGAGAAATTATATTAGTTTGGGAACAACAGCAGTTAGATTGATAACCTACTGAAAAACTCGGTACAAAATGATAAAATTGAGTACGTAACTACTAACAAATATAATTGGCAAACAAGTAATAAAAAAAACGTGTCCAAAACAATCCGAGTGAAGCAAAGCAGCTAGTCAATTAAAAAATGTGACGATCGGCCGAGTTAAAATCTATAATAAAATTTATGAATCCAAAATATAGATTTCGAACAGATAGATTAATACGCACGCTAGCGAGTGAACTTATTGATTTCGACAAGAATTTTATGCGAACTTATATGTAATGCGTTAATGTCAGTAAAAAAATAATGGTTCTAAATTTTCATTTGTTTGAGAACTCAAACGAGTAGTACGGACGAGAAGAAATGGCAATAAACACTCTCCCTTTTAAATCGTCAAGAATTTGTTTATTTCATTTGTTATAAATTATAGAATAAATTTTGGTGCCGTAGAGAGAAATGTTGTCAAGCCGTAGTCAGAAAATATTTACACCTAAATTAATAACTTAATAGTAAGTTACTTAAATATACTGCACTTATTACGCAACTTTTTGAAGTAGGAACGAGGTGGGAAATATAAAGATTTCTATTTAGTCTGTGGAACTGAAAAAGAATTTGCATATTTTTTTTTAAATAAAAAAATCCAGCCAGTATACACAAAAGTATTTACGGACATTTTACATTTACAACTGCAATTTTATCCCTACAATATAAGGGATTAATGGTCCTTTTCGAACAATACTGATTTGTATGACAAGGGTGGCCGCAAAGGACAAGATAAAGCTTTGACATAAATTGTATTGAAATCCTTCGTTATCTGCGTTTTTTACAAAAATTGGATTACTATTTGAATACTCGAATATTTGACGAGATATAAACAAAATTGTGAGCGATATCGTGAAGATACTATATTTTTACTGAAGGAACACGTGATGTTAAGTGACACTCCTGCCCATGGACACATAGGTACACTGCCACAAAACTTCGCGAACCACTAAACGATTCTACAATGTAGTATGTTTATGAATGAGCTTGTAACTTGAGTAAGAGATTATGATTTTCTAGATTTCGTTTCTTGTATAAATACTCTATCGTCCATTATTTGATGATTTAAAGAAATAGTATTGATTCTTCTATAGTACAGGTACTGCTTGCCCTAAACATTAAACGCCCAAGAAATAGCAATTATGTAATAATGACTGTTTTTAATATATATAATATAATAAATTTTTCTCTACTTTTTAAGACCTGTCGATCCGAGGCCTGATGACCTGTAGCATAGGTAAGTTTAGCAGGCATCAGTCTTACACAAACTAGAAGCACTTCCCTAAATAGAAGAAAGACAACTATTTATTTATAATGGTATATAACTGTCACTTGTTTATATACTAAGTTTTTGTGAGAAAAAAAATGAATAAAGATTATTAATTAATTTTTTTTTGTAATTTTTGTGAAATATTATGCTAAAATTAACAATACAACTAAAACATAAAAGTAACAATTAAGTTCCAAAGGGACAGTAAATTCAATAAGCCCATGTGCGTAAAAGAAGCCGAACTAATGTGTTCAAGTTAAACTAACTTCCTAAGCCCTTAGGCTAAGGGATGATAACCCTTATCTATTGGGCTTACAACTTCATGCTTCTGACGTAATTCGGAAGGATATGATTTACGTACTAACGTTATCCTTTAATTGATATCTATAATTAATAAGTCTCATAATTCTATTATGCAAAATGGTTATGACTTTTACAAAAGAGACCCTTATGACACTTTAAAATACCTTAAATCCTTACTGCCAGTTCTCAAAATAATGGCACAGAACTGGCAAGATACTCTACGCTACTCTTTGATCGCCAACTAATTTATTTGACATTGTTTTTTTTTCAGAAAATGTATGTGACGGTGGAACACACATTGGTCCGCGTCCGCCAAAGCGTCGATATTCATTACAATAATATTTAATTTGTAATGAATATCGACGAAAGTGCGACAGTAGGAACCTGTTTCGATGTACAGGATGTCTTTAAAGTAGTCTTGATAAAGTGTATTGTGTATTACAAGTATTGAAACATTATAAGGAAAAATTAGTCTCTATTAGAAGTACGCTTGGTGAATGAAATAGGAGCACGTACGCACGCACGTCACTATAAGTGACAATAAAACATAATTGGAAGATTAATAGAAATATGCTTATTCTTATCTGTATTTACTTACATGATGAATGCTGTTGCGGATTGAATCACATTCATAAAAATTATCATAAGTCTCGGCAAATATCTCGTCTAATAATTGGTATATCTGGATACACATATAAAAAATTATATGTGGTATAGTTATGTGCACATATAGTAATTTTGTTTAGTAAAATCTGAGTGTCTAAGCAGCGTTAGCTTATGTTCTTGTGTTTGACCTAAAGTCCGTCCATAGCTAAGCCAGAGTACTTATCTATATTCGCAATTAGACATACTATAGAAAACATAAGGAAACTAGCCCTCGTTAAAATTGTGTTATTATAGCGGAAAGATCTTTAACTTAAACCTACATATGTTAGATAATACTAAAACCCTCGTAACTAAAGATCTTGAAGGTCTACCTGTAAATTAAATTAAAGCCTGATCGGTATTCAACACGTACCAAATATAAGTTAAGCTAACTCCTAATAGAGTTACGTAACGAAGTATGTATACTAACTTTTTAATGCTACACGCAAAAGGTTGTTAGTCTTGGACTTGTGTATAGTTACAGTGACCAATTGAAAAATACATTAAAAAAAATCAGTGGCGCTACAACCTTTTTAGGTCTGGGCCTCAGATTTCTGTCTGTTTCATGATCATTTATCAATCTAATAGGCAAATTGGCCTCCTATGCCTGACACACGTCGTCGACTTTTTGGGTCTAAGGCAAGCCGGTTTCCTCACGATGTTTTCCTTCACCGTTCGAGCGAATGTTAAATGCGCACATAGAAAGAAAGTCCATTGGTGCACAGCCAGGGATCGAACCTACGTCCTCAGGGATGAGAGTCAAATGCAAACATGCTTTAAAAGGTTCAGTAAAATCTAATTCTTGTATAAAATAATTTTATACTAGTATTGATTCTATTAATAATAATTATATATTGTTATATTTATAAACAACATGAACTTTCCACGATACCGATTTTTTTAGTCTTGAAGAGTCGTAGAACTAAAGTGAAGTCATACCTACAAAAATTTGCCTCATGGCTGACTTAACCTGATACATTTAAAGTCAGAACATAAAAATGTACCTTATTCTTGAATATAAAAAAATAAAAAAAATATTTACTTCCTTTACTTTGGTTACTTTTGGTAAGTTTTGATATAAAAATAAGAAATAATAAAAACCAATAGTTCACTTTCAAATAACGATTATAAGGTATTATTGAAACCGTTAAATAGATCTGCCCTGCGATTCTGTAACTCACTTTTCGAACTCACACAGCGGTTTTCGCATCGGCGGTCGCTCTCAAATCAGTCGTGAAGCAGTCATTTTGACATTTTGATAAACAATAAACTACAAGCTCCCACCTTTTCAGAATGCCAAATCATAAAATGACTGCTTCACGACTGATTTGAGAGCGACCGCCGATGCGAAAACCGCTGTGTGAGTTCGAAAAGTGAGTTACAGAATCGCAGGGCTGTATTAAAATGTGTTTGTGTATGATACGTATTAAATGTTTGCGGTAATAATTGCAATATTTTTAATAAGGGTAAGGTTCAAGATGTACTTTAGTATGTCAAGACTAGTGAAGATGACTTCAAGATATTTCTTAAGTGGTTCTTTGACATCAACTCATGATTAACCAAGCCTGTTTAAAACTATAATTATACCTGTACAAACTGTTTCTACTTATAGAAACATAAAGTATCTGTGAAATGTCAACCGCAAAATTTGGCGCGTGAAGTTTATGCATGAATAAGTTTCCCGCGTTTGATCATCTTGGTCACAGACTATGAGAAGCGTTTAAGGCATTCCTTTAGCCATATTGAATTATCTATGCTTTGCAGAATTTAAGCGGTTTCAACGTGACCAAAGTGTATTATATTCTACATTTAATAGAAAATTTTTGCTGCGTCTCAGACTCACATTTAAGTATATTTAAAATGAAAATGTCTGCATGAAACATACTTTAAACATATATTAACAAACCTTTAATGTCTCCGTTTATTAATATCCTAGATAAGACGTAGTCTGTATCATTATATTTTTTTTCTTTTAATGTCTTATGCACTTTTAATTAGAATAAACATCTCTATTCCTAAAATCTGGGTCAGAATGCTCCATTAAATAGAACTTTAAGGAGTTATAATTCAATTCATAACGCTGAAATTGATGGTGGTATTGGATGACAGTGGGGGGTCGTAAATTCCCCCAAATAGATATTTTTTCAAACTCCTCATCAATTCTCAAAAAGTCAGCGGCTCAACTGATTAGTAATTAGGATTTTATCAGGGATATTCAATTAATTTTGTAATGTTTATATTTTTATTTAATTTTATCTTGATTTGATTATTTTTGAAGTGAAACTTCTTTATTATAGAGAAATTTAGTGTAAAATTTTTTCGTTACGCGTCACATTTTTCGGTTACGCGCCATGTTGCTTTTTGAAGTCAAACTTCTTTATCGGCGTTGGAATGAAACTTCTTTATCGACGTTTGGGAGAAATTTTGTGGCAAATCGTCACGTTTTTCAATGATAGTAATAATTCTATTACAATTAATGAAATTCTATAATAATCTTCGTAGTAATAAGGTAAAATGAAATATTTGTATTCATGTCTATGATAATAAAAGCCTTTTGTTAAACTTTATCTAATTTAACGAATTTCTGTAAAGTTGCATAAAGTAGATTATTTTTCGAAAAATAAGATCATAAAGAAGTTTCACTTCTTACGTGTGTACACCTAGTACACGCACAATTTATTATTTTTAGTGTATAAGCTTCATTAGAATGTTGTATGCGTCTATAATTGGGGTAGCACTTGGCTTGTCTACTTTGTTGGTGCAATAAATAAATAAATAAATTATTAATATTTTAATGCAGTTAAAGATATTCTTCTTATAAAGGCTCGATTAATTAAATTTAATAAACTATTACTTGTTACGAATTGGTATAAAGAATTCATTCACGCTAAACTAATTTTATAGTCAATCTTGTTCCTTTATATCTCTCTTTCAAATCTCATAAGACATTTTATTTCTCTTAAAAGCAATTTTCGTTAACCTCAACATCGTAATTTGATCATGTATTTTTTATTACCCTAGTATTGGGTAAACTGCGCGATTCGATTCCGCAAACGATAGCCAAACAATTTTATTGAACGTAACTAAATCGAAATGTACCAAAATCTCGACATTGACCGATTTGTTATAACTTGATTTATCTTTTTGATTATCCCACATTTTTATATTACTCCATGCTAGTAGTAGCTTAGAAACATTAATTCTTACTAAGACTTGTGTTGTAGCTACGTAATATATAGGTGAAGAAACTAAAAGGGCAAGGGGCTAGCGAAATGTCAGGGATTAATGGCGTTCAAAAATCCTTATAGGCGTTCCATCACCGTATATTAGATTCTAATAGATATTAAAAGTTCACTAAGTCTTCGTTAACTAATTATATTATGTATATAGAACGGTGAAACTCGGCCATTTAATGAATGTTTATGGGATCAATTTTAATTAACTATTTACTTAATTATTGTTTTTTGTATGTTATATTTAAGGGGTTAGGCGCTGTATGCTGAAATACAGGTTCAAACCTAGTTCAGCGTCAGATAAACCTGACTATTTTTATATAACTAGCGTAATTTAGATATAAGTTTTTTCCTGTGGAACAAACTTGAAATAAATTATTATTATTATTAATGAGTACTGCCACACTGTAAATCTAATTAACGGCTAGTAAAATCCCTCTTATTGCTATTCGGATAGAAACAGCAATTGTGTAAGACGATCATATGTATGTGTGACTCTCAATCGGCAGCTCATGATTGAGCGTCTTGGTCAGTAGGGTAGCATCTGGGGCGGCCTATCCGTTGTCACCGGTTTCTGTCCAGCGCCTCTCTTATGACTGTGTATAGTTTTGAGGACGATGAGCCTTTCACTTGACCGGTCTATTTTACCAACCACGATCAGTTTCTCCAAGTTCTCATCGATTCTGCGCATTGTATGGCCAAAATAAGATACATGTATGTGTACTAAACAATATTCCATGAAAAACTAATCCGCCGCGACTATATAGGCATATTTGATCAAGATTGCGCCAAACAGGCATATAACCGTAAAACCATTGACATGTTCATTCGGTCACGCTTCGCCGGCGATAACTGTCCTGCAGATACGTGACACATCTTAGGGTGAAATTTTTTCGTGACCGTTGACATCCCTAACTCGTGATTTGTAAAAATCTACGAGAAACTGATATTAAGACTTTCATACCACTATCGAGTGACTTATTTACCGCAAGCTGTGTCAGACAGTGATTGGGTCTGCACTTATTCATTTTACTGCAAAATCTTTTTAAATATGTAAGGTGAAAAGCTGGCTGGCCTTTGAATTAAAAATAACCAGCCGGGAAATTATTTTGATCGATATACCTATTAGGTCCTTACATATGAAATTTACGTTTTGTCGTACTGGCGACTTTGACCACAATATCTCCTCTTTGATTAGGAATTCTAAATTTTTAAACTGCTATTGACACGTGCTTTTGTTTTTCGAAAACCATTCATTTCTTTTTCCCGTTTTAATATCTTTGCGTCACTCCATTTATAAAATGGAAAATATGAAATATGAACACACTTCCTAGCGCACCATCCCTTTGTGTTTTGGTTTTTTTCATCGGGTTTTCGTATTCAAATTTAAAAATCATTTATTCATATAGGTAACAAAATGTACGCTTGTGAACGTGAATTTTTTTTTATAATAATATAAATTTTATATTATAGCAATATAATATAAAATTTATATTATTATATGTATATTATACTTTAGCAATAAAGTAACTAAGCAAGTTATAAGGTCCTTACAAACGTTGTTGGTTCACACATTGTCCTAACAACGTTTGCTTCTACCTCACGGGCTAGTGTTTTCTACACATATAGTAACTTTGATTAGTGCAAGTCGGGATAGAATGCTCCGCCACAGGGTTAGGCCAAAACTGCTAATCATGTTATAATATTTATTCTTGGTATTAAGACATACAATAAGGAAGATAGAATTTAATTCATAATATAATAGGTTTATTTTATCTTATTAATTACCTTCGTTTGGATATATTTATAAGGTAGTATGGGCTATTGTTTCTTGAATTCATCGTGTAGTTTTTAATGTATTTTTCTTGGGCCAAGTAGCAAAACAAGTACAATTTTATAATAACAATGAATGTTGAATTTAATTAGTCACACGTGCGTGATATTTGAACGGAAAATGCAGTCTTTTAACATTCGGCGTATCGTTTAAAATGTGTATTTTAAAAATAATTTTGCAAAATTTTATATTGAAACCATACTGATCGTCGTGGGAGTTATAACTTTAGAATTAAAAGTCACTTTGCATAGATTGACGAAATTCATGATGATAGAAAATTTACATAACCATAGGTTAAATTAACATTATTATTGCACACTTAACATTTATAAGGGAAGTTATTATATTATTTGTATAACTCGTTATTTTGAGCGATGAGTAGCCATCGTTGCCGCCTTTGGTCTAGGACTCAGATTATTTTTTTTACTAAACATAATAAGTTGCCATTACGGGTCACCCCAATATGGAAGAATACATTTATATTACTTATATAACAATACACACACCTACATACAGAAAAGATAACTACAAAATACGACATTTAACAATAAAATATTAAAATATGTAACTATTTCTACCACAATAAGAACGTATATATTTAGTGATTATTTTATTCTTAATCAGCTATCCGTGCCTTTTTCAAAATGTTTACATTCGCCGTACAAGCAAGTCTTGAATTGTACATATATACTGCAAAATCAAATACAGTCGTGAATCGAACGCAGGACCTCAGGTTTGCAAGTCCTATAGTCGCTAGCACAACATAACATTATCCGTTAATATTTGTACAAACCAAAGGATTGTTATCATTTTATGCACTCATTTCCACTTAATTACGATTACGGATTACGCATATGTGCTTTGAAATAACCGACATAAAACACATTTTTAATTGAACACTAAACCACTGCAGTATTTGCTGCGACAGCGAAGTCTTTTATTAAAGTTCGCGTTGACGTATAGGAAATAATGTCAATTGTCATAGTTTCAACTCTCATGAGCCGCGATTAAAATTAACCGCATTTAATCATAAAATTTATATTAGCTTTTTAAATTGAATTTGTTTTTATCACAGTATTTGTGGTGCAGTTTTGTTAATGTTCATAAAATATATAAATATATAATCTCTGTTGAGCCGGGTACGAGGCTGTCGGAACAGCATCTTGAAGACTGGCAGATAACCTGTCTTCGCCTATCATGAGGCATTTTGTGCGTACACTTGTCGGTTCATATCGACGAGTGTATGGATAGAATTTTTCATGGGTTTTTATGTTTTGCTTTTTAATAATAATATACTAACACTAGTCCGTAAGTGTATACTAACATAATGATGGATTATTTTATCTGAACAAATAAATAAATAATAATAATAAAACGTGTTATGGATTTCGCAGGTTCTTATACCGGTGATGATATTTCGGATTGCAAGATTGGACAAAACAATAATCAAAGAAATAATTGAAGGGAGAAGAAAACATCTTTTATGAAACAAATTAAACTTTTATATAACCATAAACCTAGGAAGATGGAATAAATATATATATATATAGATGGATAATGGTGGCGAGGATGAGAGACAAGTGGAAGAATTTGGAGGAAAGCTTCACTCCGTCGGAGGTCGTCTACGTATTTTTTTTTATATAATAGGGGGGCAAACGAGCCTGCGGGACGCCCAAAAAGGGCAGTCATCGCGGCCTTTGAGGGAGGAGTATACTCGAATTTTGAACATTTGGAGGTCGTATCTCTCAGGGTAGACCCCCACCGGGAGTAGATACCACAGTTCGCTAGTTCGCAAAAGAAAATGCCTTGTATTATGCTTAACAACACACACACATGGACATGGACTTAATATAATCCTGATTATTATCGAATAAAGGCTATTTTAATTAATTTATTAATAGTGTAATATATTATATAAGTGTTGTGATGAATTAAATGTTTTCTATTCATTAATTGTCAAGAACTTCTAGTTTTGTTTAGACAGTTCTGTTATGTAGTTATGTGTATATACAGTTTAAATTTTAATTAAAAACAGAGGCAATAAAGCCACAACGCACGTGATGGCATTTTTATGAGGTGGATGAAAGCTCAAATGTACTAGTATTAAACGTATAAGTGACAATATTACACATCAAGACGAAGGTTAAGACAGTTGGTATAATTTGAAGTGAAGTTTGCGATTACTCTTTTCATATATCTATTATATAAATAGGATTGCGTATTATATATTGCGCAACAAAAATATGTTTCGAAATACCATAAATTTATTTTGATTTTAATTTAGATTTCGAACATTCTATTCATTAGAATTTGTCCTACTTAAAACCGAGTCGTAAATCGTGAAATTACTCCATTTTGTAGCGCATTTCCTGTTAAATACATAGTAAAATCATCCCTTTTGATGATGAAGTTTTATTTTATTACCTACTTGTTCTGTGTATTGAGTATATACGAGTTACATCTAACATTTCGACCCTTCTATTTCACGATACAATAGAATTTATTAGATTAAAATGTTCTTTGTTCAAATTTCAAAAGTATTTGAGTTCGAAATTCGATTTATAAAAGGTAAATACTTTTACATATTAAGCTTAGGTTTCTTAGAAAAGCGGTGCCGTTAACTAACGGCCGTCATTTTACGGTTGTTAAGCTTAAGGTGCGTACAGACAATATAACATAACATGTTATACAACATTGCTATACAACATGTTTCAGATAATGTGGACACTGAATGTTATATAACATGTTATAATAACATGTTATTGATATGTATACTAGGATGAACCCAGCATCTACGTTTTTTTTGTTTTTCTTTTGTTATTTAAAATTACAACAGTCGCTGCCGCAGCCAGCAAGACGTCCTCTCGTGTCGACATTGTGGATAGCACTGGAGAACTACAAACGACAATGGTATCCTTTATTAGTTTAGTTTGTTCTTTGTTCCTGTTTAGTTTTAGACCACAAGCCCATGAACAAAAAATACCTGTGAAATGACCCAACCTGAATTACGCTTAGAAGGCTGTTACTATATCTGAAAATAGCTCTGAGCACTATGCCGTCATTTCTGAGCGGTACATGTGAGTACGTGAGTGAATGGACTTTTTCATGTACAATGGGGGAATTTCGACTAATTATTAATGTACGGCTTTGTTATAAGTGTATAGATGATTAAAAATAAATGTCGAAAAACCTAGTGCCGTACAAAAGTGATGGTGCCGGAAGTCGGTGCAAATTTTTAATTCGACGACAGTTGCAGGAGCAATATAGGTCATTTATTACTGTACGGCATTTGTGTCATTCCTTTTGGACACATATACAGATACTTTACCCGTAAACGCCGTACATATTTCCAGCGGAGCGGTCGAAAGCCAAGGGTCGGAACCCTACCCCTACACCCATATACCCTAAGGTCATTGTAAAATGTACGGCAACATGTTCAAAATATTATTTAACACGGACAATAATGTTTTATAATTATGCCGTCCAAATATTATAGTTAATATTTGTGTAATTAAATATTTATCGAAATTTCAGGATTTACCAAGTTCTTACTGCTGTAAGATCAGAGAATAATGTACGGGAACCTTTTTTTTACATAATGTTACTAAATATTACCGTTGTACATTATAGCCGTTCATTATAAATGGTAACAAATAAAAATATTATGATAAAAAATATATGAAATTTCCGAAATTTAGATGACTTTTCAAATGCTCCTAGAGTAATATGGGGAGTAATATTTTCAAAGATTATTGTTATTTTATATGTAACAAATATAAATAAACAAAAAAAACCAGATGCCGTACATTTTACTCCAGATTATTCTTTACAGCTGATAAAAACTTCGACGACGACGTTTGAGGTGTCCCTTAAGGTCATAAATAACTGTACATATCTGAGTATACTACCATAAGGCTGTAAAGTATATTTACAGCCTTATCGTACCAGCAGAGAGAGGTAAAGGAAAAATATTTTTAACAAAAATAAAAATATAATACAGGGCGTCCCAAAGTTATGGGACATGAAGGGAAAGTACCTTAAATATCGCAGATAGGGTATTTTACTAAAAGAAGACTTTATGTTATTTATAAAAGTTAGTAATTCTGCATTCAAAGATTTTTTTAAAACTACTTGCCTCGTCTGGAAATCGAACCGGCTTAAATTAAAAAAAAAAAACACCCTACTTTTATGATGCCAATCAAAAGAATGGCCAAAACCTAATAACTTTTCTAAAGTAACAGACTCGTAGGGGATTTTTTTAGGCCGAATACGATAGATAATGTTTTTAATTTGATTAAAAAGATATATTCACGCTGTTCCTTTCTTTTAAAATACTATGTTACTTAAGAAGAGTTATTAGTTTTTGGCCATTCTTTCGATTGGCATCATAAAAGTAGGGGTGTTTTTTTTACATTTAAGTCAGTTCGATTCCCAGACGAGGCAAGTAATTTTTTAAAAATCTTTGAATGCAGAATTAATAACTTTTAAAAATAACATAAAGTCTTCTTTTAGTAAAATACCCTATCTACGATATTTAAGGTACTTTCCCTTCATTTCCCATAACTTTGGGACGCCCTGTATTGGTAGGCGGTGGTAGCGGACTTTCGAAAGTGTACGGCATTTATCTTTTATTGAAGATTGTCTAAAGTATTAATAACCTGTGTTATTGCCGTACAGATAAAAGTCACCGGAAAATGACTCTTTTCTGAGAAAAGTAATTTGCCCCATACACCTATGTGTTCCACAAAAATGTACGGCATGCTGGAAAATGTTATCTATTTGTGAAGTACTCTCAAGATCATTTAATTTTATGTTGATTCATATCATCATCACCTATATGCTAATCAGACATATGTTGCGACCCTTGGCTTTCGACCGCTCCGCTGGAAATATGTACAGCGTTTACGGGTAAAGTATCTGTATATGTGTCCAAAAGGAATGACACAAATGCCGTACAGTAATAAATGACCTATATTGCTCCTGCAACTGTCGTCGAATTAAAAATTTGCACCGACTTCCGGCACCATCACTTTTGTACGGCACTAGGTTTTTCGACATTTATTTTTAATCATCTATACACTTATAACAAAGCCGTACATTAATAATTAGTCGAAATTCCCCCATTGTACATGAAAAAGTCCATTCACTCACGTACTCACATGTACCGCTCAGAAATGACGGCATAGTGCTCAGAGCTATTTTCAGATATAGTAACAGCCTTCTAAGCGTAATTCACGTTGGGTCATTTCACAGGTATTTTTTGTTCATGGGCTTGTGGTCTATTTCTTTTTCTGAACAACTATATTTAATACATGTACCTATTTTTGCACTTCATGCTTATGTAATTTAATACTTTTTTTTTCTTTTATCATAGTGGTTGCCTGGAAGAGATCGCTCGAAAGCGATAAGGCCGCCAGTTGCTCTCCTTTGTATTTAATTATGTCAATTGTACTATATTAATGTATATGCAACGAAGTGTTAATAAATAAATATATAACATTGTTATATTGCATTGTTATTCTAATGTGTACAGTATTGTTTTATGTTATAATGTTAAATAACAAGGTTACATAATGTGGACGTGTTATAAAACACAAGTTATATAATATGTTACATAGTCTGTACGCACCCAGAGGTTTCCTAGAAAAGCGGTGCCGTTAACTAACGGCCGGCTAATTTTACGGTTGTTAATCACGGCCGTCTTTATTTATTAACATATTGCAAAAAAAATTCGCTCGTCCAAGTCACGTTTCTTTGTATTGTATTAATTAAATATGGGAACCGCTACACGCGAAGAACGTTGAACTACTGTTTATCACCGCTATGACGGCCGTCATGCAAATGACAGCACCGCTATTTGACGTAACGGAGACAGTCAACGTTCTCTAGAAAACCTACTCCAATGTTATTTATAGACAACGTATGGGCGACGTCACGTAATTACGGCCGTTAGATATCGGCACCGCTTTTCTAGGAAACCGTAACTTTAGGCTTGAGGCTTGAATTATTGATCGAAAGTTTTATCCTTTGTAAATAAAAAGCGACAGATATAGTAACGTTATATAAAATTAAGCTTATATAAGCCCCCATGACGATAACTTCTGCCACCCTTTTGTTCTATAAACGACGCATCTGTCGGCTTCACCGCACAATTTGTGTGCCATTGAAATTTATTCTACGAACATTGCTCTGGCAAGCATTTTCTAAGTTACTGCTTTTAATGTCCATATATTGTGGAGAGTCCTACTATATAATATTTTATGTTGCAAGGACAGTACAATTGGAAAATATTATTTTTAACTGAACGGAATTACTTTGAAATGACGTAAAGGTATTCGATATATCCTGCATAATCGTTCGTGGGTAGAAACTAAAAATAAACGATTGAAAAGATGTTTTTTATAGATGTTATTTAAATGAATGAACGTAAATTTATAATATTGTGTACAAAACATTTCTAGTGCTTTTATGGAATCCTAGAAAGGGAGAGTGAATAATATTAAATTAAATGAAAAAATACCATTTTAGTTCACCATAAACTGAAATAATTTTTTCACTGCTATCAATGGCGCTACAACATTTTAAGTCTGGGCCTCGACTTGTGCCTGACACACACCGTTGATTGTTTTGGGTCTAAGGTATGCCGGTATCCTAACGAAGTTTTCCATCACCGTAAGAGTGAGCGAGCAAGCGAGTGTTAAATGCCCACATAGAAAGTCAATTGGTGCACAGCCGGGAATCGACCCCAGGGATGAGAGTCGCATGTAGAAACCACTAGGCCAATACTGCTCTGCATTTCACTGCTATATAATTTTTTTAAACAGGAAGTAAACGGGCTCACCTGATGTTAAGTGATACACGGACACTCACATTTTCAGAAGGCTCGTAAGTGCGTTGCCGGCCTTTTAAGAATTGATATGCTCTTTTTTGAAGGACAAGTCAAATTGGTTCGGAACCTGGGTAAAACATTGGGTACCTTTAGTGGTGATACGCGTCAAATATTATACCATGTATTGAATGACGCCTCTGAGTAAGGCTGTTAGCACTTTAACTTTTAGAGTCATTTAAACGAGGCGTAGAACTAAAAGGTTCTATTAGTATGAATTAGCTCGCAATTAGGAACCTTATTAATTGTGAAATTCGAGTCAAGTCTAATTGACTTTGGAATGACTTTAAAATTGCATTTGCCATTCGTAATGGTGTTAAAATGCAAGAATTTTCGTTAAATTTTAGTTCTCAAATTCATTATAGTTATTCCCTATGACTACTTAAAGGTGTGTGTTCTGGTTTAGTCCCTTACTACCTCAATTGGTTATTCTTGGCGATACAAAAATTGTTTTGCGTTGGTATTCACATAGGTCTATTCTACTGATGAAGCCTTGCCTTGAACAATAACAACCATGCACACATGTGTGGCTGTCTAATCTCCATATCACGAGCCTTCTATTGTATTCAAACACATTATTTAATTAAACAATTCTCAAAGCACTTCAAAAACGTAATTCTTTCAACGGGTGTGTAAAACGGGGTTTAAGTGTTTTAGCATAATACTGTGGCTGGTCCGAATTCTTAAGACTGTTCTAAAATCGTGTGTCGCATTTTTAAAATTAAAATTATATATTAGTTTCGTTTTAAAATGCCAATTAAAATTTTTAAGCACTGTTGGCCTAGTCGCTTCAGCGTGCGACTCTCATACCTGAGGTCGTAGGTTCGACCCTGGGCTGTGCACCAATGGACTTTCGTTCTATGTGCGCATTTAACATTCGAAAACATCGTGAGGAAACCGACATGTCTTAGATCCATAAAGCCGTCGGCGTGTGTCAGGCACAGGAGCCTGATCACCTACTTGCCTATTAGACTGATAAATGATTATGAAACAGTTTCAGAAATCTGAGGCACCAATGATTAATTTTATTTTAACTTTTTGAAGTGAAACTTCTTTATCGAGGTTGGAAAAAAATTTAGTGTAACATTTTTTCGTTACGCGTCACATTTTTCGGTTACGCGCCATGTTGCTTTTTGAAGTCAAACTTCTTTATCGGCGTTGGAATGAAACTTCTTTATCGACGTATGGGAGAAATTTTGTAGCAAATCGTCACGTTTTTCAATGATAGTAATAATTCTATTACAATTAATGAAATTCTATAATAATCTTCGTAGTAATAAGGTAAAATGAAATATTTATATTCATGTCTATGATAATAAAAGCCTTTTGTTAAACTTTATCTAATTTAACGAATTTCTGTAAAGTTCCATTAAGTAGATCATTTTTCGAAAAATAAGATCATAAAGAAGTTTCACTTCTTACGTGTGTACACCTAGTACACGCACAATTTTTATTATAAATATTATGTTATAATTCAAAGGTAAATAAATAGAACTTGACAATTTTAAACTTTGGTTTTGAGCCTTTTTATCGATTCTAATATGTGAATCTATAGCTTACTAAAATCCGTAGACTAAGGTAAGTTTAGATTAAAACAAAAAGTTATTTTAAAAACAATCAACTTAAAACTTCAAACTTCTTTAAATAATGGTATTTTATAGAAATGAATACCGACACTTTAACTTCTGTGCAATAAAACAAAGTAAACATTCGCGTAGCATTGACATCGTAAAACCACGCCTAAAACCTTTAAGCCACGAAGAATTTTCTTTGCATTGTGGAATAGTTTGCATGTAAAAACCTATTACAAAAATGAAAACACAGATAACCAAATTATAACTATGCCACGTTGTTTTGCGTGCAACGGAATATATTAAATAGTTTTTTCAAGGAGACGCTTCCACATCTAGTTTTAAAAATCCTATGTAACATTATAAAACTAATTCCCCAGGCTGCATCTATCTTTATGAACGTGCTAAACTCAATAACGGTACGGTACATGAGAACATTTTCACCAATAGGGATGGTTTCAATTTGACTGAAACGATTTTTGGGTCTTATATCTTGTGTTCGTATCGATCGTACGTAATCCACGCTGGCGAAAGCTATTGTATTTTAGATTGTAAAATCGCGTTTAAAGAAGTTTATTTAAATGTGTAGTATAAAAATAATTTTGTACTTCAGTCAAAACGGGCGACTCCGAAAGCAAAAGATCGCGTGGACGTTCGCAGAAGGATTAAGTCAAAGAGTCGTCGTCCTCAAAATTATATACAGTGGTGGAAAATTATTTGCGATATTACTATACGGGTGATCATGATGCTTAAACATAAGTCACCGCCACAGAGTGAGATAAAAATAATTATTAACTTAAACAGTGTAAGCCTTGTCGCAAGACTTTTAAATATTAATTATTGTCGTGTAATCCCAGATTTTTCTCTGTATTGAATACTTATACAGTTAGGCAAATATAGTGTAAACTGCATGTCTTATGCTTTAAAATTGACGTCTGTGAGGCACATAAGACTTGCCTTAACTTAACGATCAAGAGATTGTAACAAAAATCAGCGCGCTAAGAAAGAAAGAATATTCTTACATTTCCAATCATATCTTCTCGTAAAAAACCCGAATTGGGTTAAGTCGAAGTAAATAAACCGCGCTACAACCTTGTTCTTGGCCTGAGATTATTTTTTTTTTCTAACAAAAAAGAAGTGTCTGACGCACCGCGTCGTCTTATTCGGTTTAAGGCATCCCGTTTTTCACTAAGTTTTCCTTCACGAGCGAGCGTTAAACATGCACAGAAAAAAAGTCGGTTGATGCACAGCCGGGGTTTGAATCTACGACCTTACTTTAACCTCAAGTCTCACCACAGTTCTGGTTAAGTTTCACAAATTTTAGCTTAAGCATAGTGTACAAATGTGATCAATGTTAACATCTAAGGTCAAGTCACAATTAGAGTGTTATCAAAATGTAGAAATGTTTTTGGAAATAGTTGGCTTTGTTCAAAATACAATTAGATAACCACATGTGAAAATATAATAAAATTTCTAACTTTAAAAAGCAGAATATTAGAACTCTCGAGCTAAAGCGAAATCGTATTATAATCAAATAAAATATCATTGCATTTCGTTTCATGAAATATTTCGCACAGAATATCTCTAGAGAGCACGTGAAATGTGTTTTAATATAACGCTTGTTGAAATTTGAATGTAACTTAATCGCGGTTTTAAAAGTATTTAACATTTCGTAGCGCATTAAGGCAGCTTTCATTTTTTGACGTAGGTATTGTTCTATTTTTGAATTTCAGATTTTAAGTCATTTTGAAAAACTAAGCATTGGAACCTTTGCTTTAAGTATGTTTCGAGGATACTACGGACCGATCATAATTAAGCGATTTTTATAAAATTTCTTTTATAATCTGTGCTAATAATCCGGGTTCTAATTAGTATCAAATTCATCACTATAACAGTAATATGTCCAATAATATAAGGACAATAGTTCGACCGTAGCTTAAACATATTTTAATTGAAGAAAAGTCTATGATAATTTCCATATTATTTTTATCTAACAAAATCATCTCATATTACATAATTATAATATGTAATAACAGGCGTCTACGTCGTAGTGTCTACGGCGTAGCTTATTGCTTCAGCTACATAATATTGATTTCAGATTTCTCAAAAGAGAGTGCGACTTTACATGAATTGCAATCTAGCCTATACAAAAATTACGGCTTATAAGTTGTATTATGTTGACTTGACTAAAATCTAGTGAATATCTTAAACTAAGGTAATGTCCATTAACAGTCTTAGTGTTCTATATTGTTTTGACACTATGTTCGTGTATCCGAGATACCGCACTTGCACTTCACTACACTAGGTTTATTAACTCAAAAGCACATCACAAGTAGTATAGGAAAATTAGTTAATAAAATAATATTCTCTACATAGCTTTTAGCTGTTAGCAATTTACTTGACGTGACAACTCGTAACACGTCTTGTAGGCGAATTTTTTGCCCACATTAAGCAATAAATCTTACCCCTTTATGGCATGAGTCACAAGTATGATATAAACGAAAAACTAATCCGAATTTCAATTTCCTTCATAATACGGACATTTTATGGAGCACTGAGGTTAGATTGTATTTATGATTAATTTTCTCGATCGGAAATGGATGCTTAGCGGCAATAATGGCTTTTAAAAGTACGAGTTACAGATAATGTATATGATACTATTACTATTTTATATTTTAAGTAGGAACTAAACATGCGAACCTAACATGGTTTGAGAGCCAATAAATTGGTTGGTCAATTAAAATACATGATTTATTTCTGCAAAAGAATTGCTTAGCTTTTTAAATTTGGGCTAAATCTGACAGTAATTTGGTGGGTGTATGACGCTGACATTATTAACCAAGATCTTGTATAAAATAGTGCTTGTGTATGGTACAGCACCTTTTATCAGTTTTCCTTTATTTTATTAGTTTTTAAGGACCGGAAGCAAACATGCAATGGAGACTTGCAGGTGTTCCCGACTTTAGTAGGCAATTAAGCTTTTGTGTCAACCTAATTGAACCTAGAATCTACACGTGGGCGAAAACCAAGCTAATATACTAACTATATTTTTATATTCGGTACATTCTATGTATAACGCAAGCTTATTTGAGCATTTTGGAATTTTACAAGCGTTTAATTTTAATACTAAAAAGTTATACCAAAAAAGATAAAACTCATAGCGTTGGCCAAATTGTATTAAAGCCAAATTTATTTTCTAAACCAACCGTGTAGTTAAAAGAGTGATGTTTGCACATCAAAGTGCGGTGTCGTGTTATCCATTACTAAACTGTAACATATCTAACGAAAATATATGAGTCACTCTATTTTTGTTTAGTATGTGAAAGATTACGGAAATTTAAATCACTATTATATAGTTTTCACCAATGTCTTATTTGTTTTATTTATTTCATAATCCTACAGCTAACATAAATTAAAAAAAAAACAATTAAACTATAGATATAATACAAACCAACGGTGGAATTCAGAATATATACAAAAAGGTTAAAACATTTACGCATGGAAAAATCAATAAAAATTATTAAATACATTTAACTAAGTAACTCCTACTTTGGATGTTGTATGATGGTGTGAAAGTTGTGTTTATAGTTTTATTTACTTCTATCGTGGTAATGAATAGAAAGTATGAGTGCCTTATAATCCACTTCGTGCTAAACCTGTGTTTTTTTTATTTATATATATATATATATATATATATATTATATATATATATATATATATATATATATTTTTTTGTGTTTGATTTTGTAAATTTTTGAACCTTTTTGTAGTAAAATGTATTATGTATTCCATCTCTGGCTATATTTTCAGTGTAACTGTTTGTTATTATATATAATTTATGTTAGCTGTAGGATTACGAAATAAATAAATAAACAAGAGACCTACGAAAAACATAGAGAAGACCAAAAAAGGGTAACAAAAGTAAAGTAAAATAATATTAATCATAAGAATATTAGAAATCAAATTTATATAAATTTTTGACAAAACAATATAATCGCATTAATCTGCCCATGCCCCTTGGAAGGCTTTAAACATTTTAAATTTATTTAGCTTCACCATAAAATTGTATTGTTTACTGAGGCTGCCTTATCATTCCACGAGTTTTCCAATGATTGCTTTCCCGAGTTTTATAATTAATTGTCAACTTGATTTACGTTTATCATTTCATAGATAATTGAAATCAATATTAAAACTAGAAATTATTTTCTTTAATATTGTACGTATAATCAATATAATAAATATTATATATAATATAAACGGCCTGTCCCACTTTTAAATATTTAAAAAAATATTATATCCTAGGTAGCATTCTAAACGCAAAGATAAAAAATCGGTTTGGTGGTTTTTAAAATTATTTGTCACAAACATACAAATCTTTACTATTTAAGTATAGAAAAACAATCGTAAACAATTTCTCGATAAAAATATTCTTAACCTTTATTAAATAAACAGGATGAAACTAAATAATTACGTAGGCGATCGTAAATTAATTTTATATTAACCCCATGGGCGTGGAACAAACAATTTTTTATTCAAATTATGAATGAAATTTTAGTCAAGTTTTTGTTTAAGCTCGCTAGTCTGCTATAGTATCTAAATAAAAAATTCTGGTTAGATTACTTTTGAGGAAACCGCGTTCAGCTCCGCAAATACCTTGTTTTTTAATAAGGTAAATTAAACGGAATATGTTTGTTCTTAGAAGTGATCACATACGTTACAATACATGATGAATCTATCTGTTAAAATTGTCAACCCTAAAGTCAAAGGCAAAGGCAACGTCTCACAATATTTAAAAAACAATTTTCAAAGTAAAATAAGAACGATGTTTATCGTTGAAATATCACGCGGGCGAGGTTAATTGGAATAAACATTTAAGGAATAATTTTCGGCCCTCAAATGGTTTAGGCTTTTTTGGTTGCGACTGAAATACCCTTATAATTTTATTAGGTACGTCCTTTTAGTTCCTGTTGACATATTATTTAAGAAGCTTAATTGTATTAAAAATTCTATTCCTTATGTGTTTATAAATTACAAAACAGGGTTGAAATTCCTTGTTTCTTTTCTGCTGCTAATGCTCATTAAACTGCCGACTTCATAAATATTTAATTAGCCTCATTAAGCAAGTTATTTTGTAAGAAAATGCTAAATGGCTTGGTAGTAGTTGTCATTTTAGTTTGTCGCAAAACATAAGAACGCTGTCAAAAATCAACGAACAAGTTGTCAAAAACCGTGGAACGTCCTCGAGCTCTCGATAGAGGATAAATATAAATGCAAGTTGTATCTGTGTGTGTACGGAGCGTATCGATTGATTGTGATTGGTTAACAGCAATTCTCGTCACTTTACCGCCACGCAACATGATCCGTTTGACTAATCACACAAAACGCGCCAGCCACCGTCCTTTGTTTTCGTCATACGTATTTTTATAACTGTCGATAATCAAGTGGAATATTTAAGGTTAAAAAATAGTTGGCATTTCTCACAAGATATCTTACATTTTTATGCTTCAACTAAGTGAACTAATGCAAAGTACGCTTATGTTAATTTGTTTAATTTATGTAAAGTGTGCGAACTTTATAAGACACCACTCATAAAGAGATTACGAAACGGTTATTACAGAAGAGTGCTGAAAATAACGTTAAATGTATGCGAAATCCGCTTACAGTACTTACCATAACATCGTGAGAATAACAATATGATAAGCTTACAAACTTGGAGTGAAATCTCATTTAGAAAATAAATACGCTCTTGGCATTTTTATTTTTCATCAAGTTTTATAAATAGAACGATCGATTTTTAATATCTGTTCATGTGTTGTAATTATTGACAATGACAGCACCGTAAAAAGCCTATTCTGTGGAACATCTATAAATTTCTTTGGATTTTTCCGTAGCATGAAAACTTCTCGGAGATATAAGAAGTTATGTTGTAACCAGTGTTAGTGATATTCTGTCTTGATGACTACTGGCTGTGCAATTGTTTGCAAAATCTTTTCTGTTTGCAATTAACACTTGTTTGTAAAAAAATAACTGTTAGACCGGCATGTCTTAGACACAGTTGATAACCAATCACTACTGATTACCTATTTTATTTAAAGAAAAATAGTAATACATACTTTATACAACCTTTTAACAAAACTTAAATTTCGATATCCCAGGCATCCCAACATTCCTTTTGTCCCTTTTCGAAGAACGCGTTTTGGCCAAAACTCACCGATATCCAGATTGAGCATTCTGATAACCGAGCTAGGTCTGGATATTCATAGCAGCTCACACTTTAAAATCGATTTTCGTTTAGTTTTTGTAATGTTGTAATTTTTTATTACCTGTTCGTGTATGTTGTTTGCCTATAAGTGCTTGTCACGTTAAAAAATAGTATTTAATTTTTCTTGTACCAATGTATCAATGAGTCACGCGTTGCAAGCTTTAATAAATAATTAAATACTATCTCATTCGCTTTAATATTTAGATGATATTTCGCTAGACACTCCGTTTAAAGAAGTTTTTTCGTTATACATTGGGAATTTTAACTTGTTATTTTCTGTTGGCGATTGACGAGATACCATACAGGCAAAATTTTTTACATGAATTATTAATATACAAGAATTGTCAATTTCGTATCGCCTAGAGGCAAGATGAAC
Source organism: Pieris macdunnoughi (assembly GCA_905332375.1). Lineage (NCBI taxonomy): Eukaryota > Metazoa > Arthropoda > Insecta > Lepidoptera > Pieridae > Pieris > Pieris macdunnoughi. Next base: position 301,378 of record CAJOBZ010000085.1, read on the forward strand.
GCCCCTCGGCATTCAATTAAATTCGAGTGACTAAATATACTTAAATCAAGCTAAATTATATAATACGAAATCCATGTTTTAAAATAAATATTATTTTCTAAAATGTATTAAAATGCGAGGACGTTTTTTTATAAGCAATTACCGTTTCGATTTTATTGACGGAACATATGGAACGCCAGAAATGCATATGTAGGTGCAAGATTGGGCTATGCGTCCACTCTAGTAAATATCACCTACTCCTTAATATAATATGACAAGTGAAGATATGCTTTTGTTTACATCACAAAGGCATAGCAAGAATAGCAGTGCTCAGGAAATTCTTGTCGAATTTCGGCAAACTATCGCTATACTACCTGTAAGAAATTTTACGTACAAAAGAGTAAAAATATTTAAAAAACGTGTGTGTACTTGGAGTAAGATAAAAATCTTTTCAAAACTTTTATCTTTCGCCTTATTCTACGTTTGTAGAAAAACGAAACTAACAATAGAAATAAAAATACTCTCATAATTTTTCCCTAACTCGCCAAAAGAAGTATAACTTCAAAAAAACTAAAATCTTGACTATAGCTAACTTCAGGCTGTCGGTTTTTTGTGACGGTGTGCGCGCGCATCGTAAAAATTTACTCTCATAATTTTTCCCTAACGCGCCAAAAGAAGTTACATAACTTCAAAAATAGAATGTTTAAAAAGTGAAATTGGTGTGAAAGCTTTAACAACAAAAATTTCTCATGTTCCCCTTAATTATTGTCACAAAAACCCGGTCCATAAAGACTCCAATAACAGGCTTAATTAACAAATTGGTCATTGACTAGTAATTAAACGGAAATTGCTATATTTAACACAACACTTTAATTTACAACTTTTTCTTAAATTTCAGTTTTTGTTTGATAGAGCGTATTTTAAATGGAGAAATAAACCTCTTTTAACTAATGGCAAAAAATAAGTTTTGATTTGTATGTTTATTTTTATGTAACAGTAGACAAACGGCTAGAAGGCTCGCAAGTGCGTTACCGGGCTTTTAAGAATTGGTATGCTCTTTTCTTAATATATGTATGTGTTGGAATTGAATAATATAATTGAAATGGAATAACATATAAGTATATAGTATATTAATATATTGTCATATTCTAAGGCTTCTTAGCGCGGGTAGTTTCTAATTTTGAAGGTGTTTGTTTGTTCACTAAGTTCTCGTTTAGGTCCAAGTCACTATTTCGTCTTAAGCGCTGTCAAATATGTCAAACTTCATTCAGAAAAAATAATTCATAACTAAATTTAAGCTTTTTTTTATGTTATAGAAAGCAAACGGGCAGGAGGCTCACTTGATATTAAGTGATACCGCCGTCCATGGACACTCTCAATGCCAGAGGGCTCGCGAGTGCGTTGACAGCCTTTCAAGAATTGGTACTCTCTTTTCTTGAAGGACCCTAAGTCGAATTGGTTCGGAAATACTTCAGTGGGCAGCTGGTTCCACATAGTGGTGGTGCGCGGCAAAAACTGCCTTAGAAAACGCTCAGTTGTGGAACGACGGACGTCGAGGTGAAAAAAAAAATTATGCTGATATTCTAGAACTCAGGAATTTTCGAGATGATCACTTTTTATTGAAAAGGTAAGAGGTACTCCTCTTAAAGAACAATCCGAGTTTCATCAAAATCAGTTTGGATGTAATATTTGATAATTAAGTTACATTTATTTATCAGTAAATTATATAGAAATATGAAGCACAAATATTACCAATGCAAATTTGACTGTTTATAGTTGCAACAGTAGCCCCGAATTTCATCTCATCTTAATGAGATGAAATTCGGGATAGTCATAATTTTAAAAGTATGCAAATTGAATTAATTAAGTGTGAGTGTAGACACTTCTATTTTGGGCGAGTAATTATTTACTTACAAACATTCCCTTTATATTATAAGTATAGGTTAGCAAAATATCGAACAGTTATTAAGTTCAATATATATTGCATTAACAAAGGTGTTTTAACGTTGTTATTTAAATAAATTAATCAATGACAATATTCAAAATAAACAAAATCGTCCAAAAAAAACAATAAATCAGTGGCGCTACAATATTTTTAGGTCTGGGCCTCAGATTTTAGTATCTGTTTCATGATCATTTGTCAATCTAATGAACATGTAGGTGAACAACCTCCCGGGCCTGACACACGCCGTAGACTTTTTGGGTCTAAGGCAAGAAGGTTTTCTCACGATATTTTCCTTCATGTTCGAGAGAATATTAAATTCCCACATAGAAAGAAAGGCCATTGGTGCACAGCCGGGGATCGAACCTACGACCTCAGGAATGAGAGTGGCAAGCTGAAGCCACGAGGTCAACACTGTAAAGGTTTGTAAAAACCAACCTAAGGCACCTCTCGAATGCGAATTTTTCGCGAATACAACAGAATGAACACAATTTATTCAGAGCTTCATGAATTCGGTAGTAGGCTGGTAAATTAAAAAACATTGTTAAGGACCTATCGGGCACCTATCCTTAATTAGGCGAATAAGTATTTTTAAATTATTAAGTAAAAACTAAAATTTGTGATTATGTTTTTTTCTAATAAGAGTAATACTTATTTTTTGTAAATTTTATGTTCCTCGTAATCAACCTGTATTTTAGAATAGATTGTAAGAAAATTTATTTTGTATGACGTGGTGTTAATAAATAAATAAAATTGAATACAATATGTCGTATTCCCTTTACCATAATATTTTGGATATTAAATACACAGACACTACTGCGAATTAAAATTTGGGTATCAAGCAAATATCGTCCGAAATTATCCCGAGTTACGTTGGATAACTTAGGAAATGTATTCATAATTTTTGCACCAATCATAAAATAAAAATACATACATCAATTTTTTTAAACATTTCACTACATTATTTACATCAAAGATAGATTGAACAAGTTTCGTATTGTAACTTTAAGACCGCGAAATGAAAATTATATAACTATGGAGTATTATTAAATTATACTTAAAATTTTTCACCGGTACTACCAATAATACCTACCTAAATATTTAAAGACCGTCTCTGCACATGATTCGAAATTACTAAGAAACAATCTACGATGCAGGATGAACAAGGCAAAAAATATTTTAATATCAATAATCGTCTTGAAACAGAAAATTTTTACCAATTGAGTTCTATCGTATGGGTTTTCTCATTAATTCTGTAACGGGTTGTTATGCGGCAATAAGTGTCAAACAGCCTACTCTAGAACCCATATCAGAAAGGCAAAAGAAAGACAGCTGTCATTTTAGATGGTTGACATTGAAATTTATATGAAAAATCTAATGTCAACACTTTATTTGCTTAATATTCTATTTCATATTACATACATGTTACCTATATTATATGTATTTATTACCTGAGTGATATGTATTACGGGACATAATAATAATTTAAAGTAAATAAATCACTAAATTGTGATACCTATAGTGTCAACTTATTTTTATTTAAAACAAAATCTGTCACTTAAAATTATTTAACTTTTTAATTTCAAATTGTAAATCTCTCCCGCTGTTTCGCGTGTTAAATGTCAACGCAGTGACAGAAGCTGTCATGAGTCATACCACTCACAGAGTAAGATATGTTTTTGACATACGTAGAGCTACGACTGGACTATACTTAACCCTATATATACCCTACTAAGCGTCCCAGGAGAGGTAAAAGTTATAACAAAGAAGGATGTTAAATTTGTTTCGAAAATACTATTAATTATGTTGCCTAATTATAATGATTTATCTAAATGAACTTGCATAAGCCAAAGACAATATTTGAAATAGTTTTAGTATGATTAAACCTATACATAATTACTATGTAACATCAAAACAAAGACATCTTTTTCGACCAAAATAATTTTCATTTATGATAAAACTCCACCCATAATAAATTAAAAAGTTATTTTACCTGAACAAAATCCGAACAGAAAATTGTATTAAAATTCGCCATGACGGATCTTTTCTTAATGGTTGTTTCCGCGATGTAATCCGAACTTTGAAAGGAATTACAAGTTCTGTGAGATGCTAATATTTTTTAACAATTGACTACACCTGAGGTGGGCGATAAGAATATGTTCAATGTGATTTATATTCGAAGAGGTTTATGCAAAGCATTCGGTATTCCTTTGGGGTTTGTACTATCAGCAACATAGTAAAGAAAATGCCAATAGTTGACAAATGATATTTAGAAAATGCTTTTTTCTATTGAAAAAAATGATATCATAATAACCGCCTCAACAGTCAGATAGATTATAGGCAAAACTAATCAGTATTTTGCGTCATCATCTTTACGACATTGCAGCTTCTAATGATGGGCAAAATTTAAGGCAAGAGACGGGCTGGTAGAAGTCCTGGTTGCGGAACATACGGCAGTTGGACCGGCATCACATCGACCGAGGAGAATTTTAGACTATCGCAAGATACCTGGCTATTCAAGTTGTTAACAGCCCATCTATAGTACTAAAGTGGCACTTGAATAAGTATTAGTTTATGAGAATAAAAAGGACAAACGAATACAATACATCTGGTTATGCTTTTGTACGATTCATTCTTCTCAGTTTTTGAGAGAAGGGTCTAGCTATAGAACTAAGTCTGCAAAACATCATCGCATGAAGAGATTTGTCGACGGCAAAGTAAAATTTTTTTATATTTTTAGAACAATCCCTATGAAGAAACTTAAATGTTCAGAGTTTTGAATTAAAAAAATCTCATTCAAAAACTCCAACATTGTGTTGATAAAATCAACGTTTTTGCTGACAGTACATACATCGCGTCGATTTCCTCTTAGCTGCTAGAATCGCTCTTAAGAATAGTCAAATCTCAATAATACCTTACATTATAAATGTTTCAGTGACTTTTCCATCTACCAAAATATTTAAGATTGTATATATTGTATACCCCAACATGGAGCATGGGACAGATTCAAACATCTATTTAATTGCTCATTCTTTAAAGGTATCAGTAATTTGTGCCTTGAATTAGATATGAATAAATAATAAAATAACATACAGATATATTGGTTATTATATAATACTTACTAATAATAGTTTTATTCAATATTCTACTCAGTAAGACCCACTTTCCGAGTCTGTGGTAAAAAAAAAATTACAATTAAATAAGTCAATTGTCAAACTTAAATCGTTTACACCAAGGTACAGTGTCAGCGAAATGACTAATTAATTTAATATGTCATTGTCAGATAATCAACTCCAAACATCTGTTTGTTACATCGACAAATTAATAAACTATATTTTAGGGAGAAACTCTAAACCAACATATACATGGTTATGAATGCCAGCCTTAGTTTAAAAGTGCTGACTTTTTTTTACGAAATTGTTGAAAATAGCCTGTAAACCAAATCTTTTAATATCATAACAACTAATAAATTCAAATTAAGTTTATAACAACGAATTTCTTTAACAACTTCGTAGTACATTTAGAAATGTCAGAAACTTAATCAAGGGAGATGTGCACTTTGCACTTAAGTAATTTAAAAACATTTAACCAGATTGAACCTTAACGATTCTTAGGATTATCTGCCCTTAACTGACACGTGTATAGATCCGACTGTACAAAAACGGTTTTTATTTAATATAAATGTGAAATTGTACTCTGACATTTTTGCAACATTCTTGAAGATACGTCGAAATTTATCTTCTTAATGTGTCCTTATTATTCTTGTGGTATTTTGAAAGGAAATAAACGAAACAAAACATTGTTCGATTTATGGTATGGTACGATTTTGTGACCGATTTTTCTTGAGTTTTTTTTAAAGATGACAAACTCCTGTAAACGATAGGAAGACAGGGAGTCTTCCTATCGTTTACAGGATATTAAATATTAAGAATATTTTTCTTATAATTTTCAAGTAAATTTGGTATGCCAAAGAGGATTTTTTTCATATCCCAGTAATCGAACTGAGGACTTTTGATACTACTTCGACCGAGATTCCATACACTCTGAAGGGATCCCAATCATAATCCCAAGCAGGCGCTTGATTGGAAGCCGCAAGGAAAGCGGATGCTTGGCCGTCTCAGGCAAACCCGGCGCCAGTTGCAGATGAGGCACAGAGAGCCGAAAATACTTGGAGCGAGGTGAAATAGGCTCAAGACCGAACGCGTTGGAGACTCACTGTGGAGGCCCTCTGCCCCATTTAGGGGTATAGGTCATTAAGTCAAGTAAGTAAGTTGACCGAGATATAATAATAGTATATTTTATTTGTCTACAAAAGTAATAGTTCACATAAAATGTTATGAATGAACTGTTATCGTTTATTCATAAAAGTCATTGTTTCAAATTAATTTCAATCTCATAGATTGTCGAGAAAATCCCCAATTTCACTGATGGATTTTTGTATAAGCACGGTTTTCGTTTATAGTACCGCTTATCGACCTGGATTAACATGTATCTACGATGCGTTACTAGATTAATTAAAATGTTCACGATAAAATTTGTGATTTAGCACACACAAGTACTATTAGAAGGTTAATATAGATTTGGATTTTCACAATTTTATCTTTAATATGTAAAACTAGTCCAGGGAACTTAGTACGTTTAGTTACATATAATGTATGATTTTAATTAACGGAATAAAATTAATATGAAATAATAAGTCTTTATGACCAATGTATTTGAGAGTTTGCATTATTTGGTTGTTCTGTATTTTTGTTTATATTTCAATTCCATAGATAGTTTTTTGGATTACTTTTAATATTCGGAATAATTTCCAATACTCTAACGCAGTGTTTCCCAACCCATTTGTGCCATCACAACAGCATGTCTAAGATTCTTACTTAAAATTGAATTGTTCACTTAAGAAAGTGAAATGATAGATTTTAGGAAGAAATTTCCGTTAAAACAAAACATAGTAAGTACATTTTTAAAACATATAATGAAAAACCGCAATTCAAATTCCAAATAATTTCAATGAACTTCAAATACCTACCTAAAGTACCTACGCTTCGTTAGATATTAATATCAATAAAGAGAAATTGTTATGACTGTATAAATTACGTCTGTTAATTTAATTTTTGTGTTTCTGTTAATATAATGTTATAGGAGTCAAACGAGCGGGAGGTTGACCTGCCCTGCGATTCTGTAACTCACTTTTCGAACTCACTGAGTGGTTTTCGCATCGGCGGTCGCTCTCAAATCAGTCGTGAAGCAGTCATTTTATGATTTGGCATTCTGATAAACAATAAACTACAAGCTCCCACCTTTTCAGAATGCAAATGACTGCTTCACGACTGATTTGAGAGCGACCGCCGATGCGAAAACCGCTCAGTGAGTTCGAAGAGTGAGTTACAGAATCGCAGGGCAGATGTTGTGTCACAATGTCTGCCTAAGAAAACGCTCAGTTGTCAGATAGATGCAGATAGACCCCACATCTCTATGCAATGCCCTTGGCGTCAAATCGATGACGATCAAGCCGCACGAAAAGTGACTGAATTAATAACATATAACTATAAAATATATGTTCATAGTTCTGATTTTTTGTTATTGAATCATGGTTTATAGAACTATCATTTTTCTAGTCTTTTTCATTGAATCTAGTTGCATCTGTGTTTGCTGTCCAAATTCCCAGCAAACCTAGCTTTAACTCGAAATGAAACTATTCCAAAATTAATATTTTACTACATAATAAAATAAGCCATTCTGTTATATATGTTATATACACTTATCTAATGTATGTAATACTATTTATAAGGCTTAGTGTCAAAGAAATCGAATCTCGTGATAATCCTCGATGCTATTGAAAGAGCAGCTTACTGGTAAATCTTCAGTATATTATATAGATTTGTCTTATGTATTCATTACATATAAATGTTCCTTAAGGACTTATTTCACGATAATGTATTTATGTTATATATATTCCACGGATAGACAAAACAAAAAAAAATATTTACAATATGTAGAAAAAGATTTATTTCCGTCTCCGTATACGTAATGTCACCGAAACTATCGATATAATATACGCATTCACAGTAGCGATATTGTGTATATTATGTTTAATATTATATACTTTATTTAATGTATCTCGACGTTATCGTATTGGCATTGTCTGTAAGGATAATTTTTCTGTCGTCAATCGAAGCCAGGACTTGGGTTAAGTTATGTGCGATACCTAAGTCACAAAGGTGTTGAGTAATTTAGCTAATAAGAAATATATATGTTTAATATATATACTTACTGAAACATATCCCTTACTACAAGAATTTGTAATTTTTACTTTAAATAAAATTCGCAAAATAAACGCATAAAATTTAATTCATTCTGGAACTTAATCATTGTTAGCAGTATGTTCTCTGGCCTTATCTCTAAAACTCAGAAAATTTTACCTTATATATAATACGTAGTCATAAGGAAAAATTAAAATTCTCCCTAATTATACACGCCCAAAAGATGTTTACACTGAAGAATGTAAAATTTACGACATTTCTTTGACGTATGTCTTTTGTTTTTGATATTTCAAAGGAACGTGAGATACGTTCCTTTGCAAGAGAAGACTAATTAATGTTGTTTTTCACAATTAATGCAACTTTTAATTCTATATCAGACTTTTGACCTAAAATTGCTGCTATATTCAAGTTTTTCGGAAACTGACCTATATCTTCCATTTGTTATTGAATACTTTACACTTTATGTGATAGTAACGTAAGAAAAGTTCTAAACTCCTCCAAAACGGCTTGACCGATTCTCATGAAATTTTGTGTGCATATTGGGTATAACTGAGAATCGGACAACATCTATTTTTCATCCCCCTAAATGTTAAGGGTAGTCTACCCCTAATTTTTTTATTTTTATTTTTTTTTTATGATACAGCATTAAAAAATACATACAACCCCTAATTTTCACCCTCTACGATCAACCCCTATTTTTTATTATAAATGATAAACATGGCAAAACGACGTTTGCCGGATCAGCTAGTAATCTATATAAGTTTTTAAAATGTTCCACTTATGTTGGTAACGTTATTAAGCGATAAAACCATATTTGGAAATATTAATATCCAAAACGGTTAATGTTATGTTATAAATAATATTGCCATAAATATATATTTTAATAGGGAACAACATATTATTGCGAATATCATAGTAAACTTGTGGGCGTAGTAGTTCTTAATATACCCGAATTCCTGTCCATCAAACCAGTTAATAACTCTATATTTCCTAACTGCCTACGGCTCTTTATCTACGTAATAAAATGATGGGTAGCACAACGGTACATTACTACACAATAGAACTATCTACAGGAAATATAATTTAATTATAAAATATTTAAATAATGGCACAATTGACAACGAAATTACCATTTTTTTCGAACAGAATTTCATAAACCATTTCGGAATTTTGGAATAAAAATAACGATTTTTTAAGGTATAGTGGCTAAAAGTAAAATATTGCAGCTAAGTGCACGTAAAGATAGATGGACATTCTGTCTTGCACTTGACCTGTTAAAGTGTTTTCTAACGAAATGTTTCACTAATGCCTTTGTTGTTGAAATATTGTAAAAGCCTTTTGACCAAAGTGTTTCTTAGTTTGGTTTCATGGACAATAGAAGATTCTCCTTTTTTATAACTTAAAATTAATAAAAAGAGTCGGCGTTTTATGTGTTTGTATTTTATTGGTTTTTAATGTAACCGGCTAATAATTTGTTTGTAACTAAGTTGGAACAAACAATTTAAGATAAAATAATACAATGACAAATTATTTGAATTTCGTGCTAGTCTATATAAAGGTCATAAATAATTTAGGTATCAGAAAATACGAATTAAGGAATACGTGCGTAAATTATCTTTCACTCCAAATCTTAACGTATAAATTTTATAAGTTATGACAAATTCATAACTTTTATCAATTTCCAACGAGAAGTTAAGAATTCAAAGATGAATCTTAATACTTTATAAAGTGCTCGCAGAAAGATATATTAATGTCGGCATTAGTATTCCTTTTTTTTGTTAAGAGTTGCGGAAAATTCAACGGAAAGCTAGTGTAGTGATGAAAACTGTAGAAATTGTGGGATTATTGGAAATCAAAATAGTTGAATTTAGGTAGTGAATTTATATTATTTGCGAGTGCGGGACAATATATGGACACTCGACACAACAAAATGGACTGGACCTATTGGAAAAAGATGTATAGGACGACAAAAGAAAAGATGGACAGATGACGTAATAGAACTAGCGGGGAAAAACTGCATGAATGTTGCTCAAGACAATGAGAAATTGCAAAATATGGAAGAGGCTCCCTCAAAGGGGCCATACAAATACTAGAACACTAAAATTTTTTTTTTTTGAATTTGTATGAATTCATTAATAAAGCATTTATAATAATAATAATATGCATGTCATATAAAACAAAATTCCTTAGTGACTTAATTAGTAGAAGTCTTTGAAATATTCTTTGGAATTTCATACGTTCAGCTATTGCTTCACCAAATGGCGATTACGGCACCGCGGGTTTACAGACAAATTTCATTTCTGAACTTCACGCAGTTTCTTCTTTTCTTTTCAACGAGTTATGTAATATTGAAACGACTTATTGAATGATTTTTAAAAGTATTAGCCATAAAACTCGGAGTCTTTAAAACACTCCAAATTAGTAAATAGATCGATAGTTAGCGATCTTTTTTGCTAATATTAGGACAAAAAGAATCTTTCAAGTGGCTTTGAAATCTTGTAACACTTTCTTATCTGTTGCATAAAAATCATATCTCATTAATGTCAACATCCTAATTACTTTATCCACGATTTATACGTATTTAAAAATCACTGTAATTTCGATTAATTTAGACCTCTATAAAATTAGTAAAACAAAATTATTCTGTAACACGTAGTAAACGCCAATCTTAATTAAAAATAAACATAGGCTTGCACTTAGGCTAATCTCATTTACATTTAATTAATAATATATCACATACATAAAGATGTAAATTATATAGTTAGTCGGATATATTAAGTGAGAAGAATTTGTATTTTCTAATTTATTTCTACGATTTTTAAGGAAACCCTGTTTTTGTTTAGTTTTTAGTTATATCATAATATGTACTGTATGGTAGAATCTAGTAACAAGTATTATACACGTCTTATTTTATTTATAATATTTTAAATAATCAATTTATGTTACGGGGTCAATTAATGGCGTTAAAAATGTGTCTTTGCAAACACTTCTCCGCGATTAGTCTATTAATATTAAACAAAGAAAAAAGTTGTTATGAAACTTCAAATTAATTACTTATCAAGTTTTTATTAGTTTGGGAATACGATAACTACGTTCTAACTTTCCTCGTAAAAGTTCTCGTGATAGTGATAGTTACCACAAGTTATTAAGTTTTTTGATTATCACATGATCACTATTGGCAAAAAACCCGTATAAACACTTGGTTAAAAAATATTTACATAATTTTTAAACGTAAGAAATTATTTTTATTTAGAATAACGCTTGAAAATAGATTAAAAAAATATATTTGAAAGCTCACTTGTTCGAAGCGAAATAACGGACTTTATTCTCAATGCCTACTTCTCCTGACTTTTTCTACTTTATCACTTACCTAACGTAAAGTTGCGAGTGCTTCTCCAACAAGGTTCTACGCGGGCAACAAGTGTTATGCCGCCGCCCGCCCAAGCGGTCGCTTATATACTGCGCCGAGTCGCCGCCCAACGCCGTAGACCTAATCAGTGGACGGCTAACATAGTTTACATTCCAATTTCCACAATCAAAATTAATATTTTTTATGCCAATAGATTTAAATTAAAGCTTTTTAGGGAATATTCTTTAATGCGTATGAATTTAATAGTGTAATTTTTAATAAATTATGGCAACTATAAATGAATTTTTACAATTAAGTCGGCTTAATTATTGGCGTAGTCGTTCAAATTTTGACATTTATGAAGGATGAAAGGATTTTTCTATAGATATAGTAATTAAATTTTGTATTTCATAGAAAATTAACGCCTGATTTTAAATCTAAAAACGTATTTATCACTTTGCTAATTTGTTTGAAACTGAAATCTTGTGTCATGTCTACGCAAAAATTGCATATATCTAAATTTCTTTTCTTCATATCTGCCTCGTCACAGCTTAAATACAAATTGACAGAATGAGATGAAAAAATATTTTAGTTAGGTGCAATTAAACTAATTTATTTTATAAATATATACGTATTATTAATGCCTTAATGTTGGAGCAAATCTATAGATCAGTTGAGTTAAGGTAACGTTACTAAGGTGTTAAATATGAGAGCAATTTGGAAGAAATAAGGGCTACTATGCGGTCTGATTTGTAGACTACCGTTATTCATATTGATTGTGACATTACAGTTTTTTGTACTCACTCATAAATACGGTCCTAATATTTTTTACAAATAGAATTATTATCTAGTAAATAAAAACTATAAATCTTATTACATATAATATTGTAACCGAAAATACAATTGATAAAGAAATATATTAAATTTTAATTTTGTATATAAAATAAATAAATAAATCAGTGGCGCTACAACCTCTTTAGGTCTTGGCCACAGATTTCTGAATCTGTTTCATGATCAGTTTTAAATCTAATAGGTGATCAGCCTCCAGTGCTACACGCCGTCGACTTTTTGGGTCTTAGACATGTCGGTTTCCTCACGATGTTTTCCTTCACCGTTCGAGCAAATGTTAAATGCGCACATATAAAGAAACTCCATTGATGCACAGCCGGGGATCGAACCTACGTCAGGTATGAGAGTCGCACGCTGAAGCAACTAGGCCAACACTGCTCTTGATTTCGTATATTGTAAAACTTTTTCTAAGCGCGTGCTACATATATTCAGTTACAAACCCTAAGGTTTTGGCCTAACAATTCTGGTTCATTGATAATTCAGCTTTATAGGCAAAGGTGTCCAGTCTTGTGTAACACATGTTGATTTTGGGGTCTAAGACATGTCAGTTCACAAAATATTTTCCTATACGTGTTAGTGTAGTGTGGTTTTGCATTTATATTCAACATTTAATTTTTACATTAGTATTAACTTTTTCACCGACGACGATAGCCGAAGACCACTCAATACATGACGTATGTGTTGTATTGTCTTTTATTAACATAACTTTTACACATGTAAAGGAAACACTTTTTTAACGGATAATAAACTTAATTATTTTACAACTCCGGGGAAATAAATACAGATAATATAACTTTTTCTACAGCTGTGATACTTTTTGACATTCAACACCTTTTGTCTTCAGTCACGCTGTAAAGCACGCGAAACGTCGAGATAAATTTAAAATTATGTGAAATAATTATAAGTTTATAATGCATAGCTTTAATCCGTTAAAAAAGTGTTTTCTTTAAATGTATGTATGTTACTCATTAATTTAATTGCGTATAAAGAAAAAAAACTCATTGTAGGAGTTCCATACAAGATTAGGGCAATAAATCTATAATGATATGATAAATACCTCATTTTTAAAATTGAATTATAGCAACACTAAAATATAAATACTGCATGAATGTCTGGACCATATCAATTCACATTCAGTTAATTTAATGTAAATGCAAGTACCACAGAAAATGCAGAAATTTTATGAAATTGTTGTTTCGATATTCAGTTTTATAGCCACTTTAAGAAATGAAAAGCTTGATGATTAATGATATTTAAAATTAAAATGTACCGGAATGATGTTCTTTTTCAAATTATTATGAAGCACGACGTAGAGAGTCAAGCATTTGATTCATGTATTATCTTTGGTGGTTTCAGTGTGCGACTCCTGACGTAGGTTCGATACCCGGCTGTGCACGAATGGACTTTCTCTCTATGTGCGCATTTAATATTCGCTCGAACGGTGAAGGAAAACATCGTGAGGAAACCGGCTTGTCTAAAACCCAAAAAGTCGACGACGTGTGTCAGGCACAGGAACAGGAGGCTGATCACCTACTTGCCTATTAGATTGAAAAATGATCATGAAACAGATACAGAAATCTAAACCTAAAAAGGTTGTAGCGCCGCTGATTTTTTTTATTTTAGATGATATAATAATGAAAATATTATAGCAATAAAGGTTTTTCAATTATTTAAGTTCGAGGTATCCTGAATCACTCAAAAATAATTGTTCGTTATAATATTAGTATATCTAGATATTCGTATTTCCTATTGACTAGAAAGGTCAATATCAGACGTATTTTCTAGTACATATTAGCCAAAAATGGGCTTTGTGAAGGCAAATAAATATAATTTCTATTCTTGTAATTTAGTATTGCTTGGGACATTTTTTTAGGTCTTACTAGTAGGAGTAATACAATTTAAGAAATGGTTTTATCTGTACGTGCAATTTGCTAATGAATTTGTCTTAACATTAAAGAAAATCTTGACTAATTTGGTTAAGAAAATTAACTTTTCTTTTAAGTATCTTGCTTTGCACTGCCTCTGTACCCTGTACATAAAGATAGCTTGGTTTGTAGGCGTCGCAGTATATCAAGATTGAAAAGCTTTCAAAGAACTCTACTTAATTCAAAAATATGACAAAAAATTACTTCTTATATTTTAGATATATTCTAAATTCTGCAGCTATATTTCTTCTAAACAAGGTAGCTTAGTGGTCACATATACATATGTTGATGTCTTGGGATTGATACAATAACTGCTCTATGTTGGAAGGCAAAAACGACTGATCTAAAAGTCTTACAATCGTAAAGTTTTCTGCAGTTTTTTCGATGGATTATATACAAACATATATATACATCAGAAACGCATCATAATAAGATATTCGTTCTAAAAAGTTCAGGCCTTTTTTAAATATCAAGTTACATGCATATTTTCTATGTTAAAAATTTGCGAAGTGTATTTGCCGTTAGCATGCGTTTGTTTTTTTGGTACGGACATATTAAAGAAAGGTCGTCGATTTGAATCCCGGCAGTGTAAAAATACACTTCTTTGTGTGCATTTAACACTCGCTCGTATGAAGGAAACATCGCGAGGAAACTGCTTTAGACCCAAAGTGTGTGGCAGGAACAGAAGACTGCTCACCTATTTACCTATAAGAAAAAAAATATGGAACAGATACAAATCTAAGGCCAAGATGCTGTAGTGCCACTGGTTGTTTTAAGTTATTGAAGACCAAAAGTGCTTGTGCTCCTTAGAGAGTTCAGTTTAGGAAAAAGCCTCAAACGTTACTTATCGTTGAACTCATTGAGTCTGAAATACTTTTTGAAGTTTAAAGTACCTAAAATTAACTTAGAACGTGGTGTACATTCAAATCTGAGATTTCCTAAATCGTGCTTCACTACTGTCCACTTGGAATTTAAATGTCTCTGCTTAATTGAATAGCTTTTATTGTAAGCTTTTTGCAGGAGAAAATGTATTCGAACCTATATATTATGTTTAGATATCTCAGTAATAGAAGTTATAGTCAAGGAATGTGTCATTTACATATTTAGTATATAGCAGTGTGTATTAAAAGGTCGGCAACGCACTCGCGAGCCCTCCGATTGTGAGAGTATCCATGCGTGGAGGTATCACTTAACATCAGGTGAGCCTCCAGACCGTTTACCCCCTGTTCTATAAAACAGAAAGTAAAGTGTGATTTCTTAAGATATACTATAACTTGCCTCCCGTTGACCCTTAATATATATGTATTTTTAAAGAACAGACTGAATGTATTTAAAATGTAATTAAAATAATAGGCAACAATAAATGTATCCAAAAAAACGCTGAAGCACTCTGTGGCGATATTTGGAACTATGTGGAAGCATGAGCTTTCTCTTCGAATAATTCTCGTAAACTATACCAAATACGGAAAATGTATACATTCTGTCTCTAAAATTATCGTATCGTATACTTGATAAAACTATTGGGAACCTTGTGTTACTCTAAAGAGTTGACAAGGTTATAAACTGAAAAGTCTGAGTTTTTAGAATAAATCGGAAACCTAATTTAATTATATATATTAAAATAACTATATCAACATTGTATAAAACGAAAACGTGTATAAAACGTCGCAATCTAATAAGAAAAACTAGTTGCGCTACAACCCTTGGATTACGAAATAAATAAATAGGTATAAAAAAATTGACCTCGGATTCCTGTATCTATTTCGTGATCTTTTTTTCTAATAGGCAAGTAGGCAGGCCTTCTGCGCTTGTCACACGTTAAGGACCTTTTGGGTCTTAGGAGAACTAGTTTCCTTATTTTTCCAGTATTAAATGTTTACTTGTTTTTTTGTTTTGTTAGTGAGTGGTAAATACAATAAATATATAGATGTGTATATAAATAGTGGGCAGATAGGGCTCGAACCTACGACAGGGATAAGAGTCACCACTGGTCTTAAACGGCGGGAATGTTAATGCTAGTAATTGATACAGAGCTTGCAGAGGCGCTAGGATTAATCATACAAATTTATTATTATGACGTAATTTATTATTCTCCTCCCTCAAAGGCCGGCAACGCACCCACTAAAAGTGGGTGTCTATGGGCTGCGTAGACTGCCCTTTTTGGTCGTCCCGCAAGCTCGTTTGCCCCCCTATCATATAGAAAAAAATAAAAAATTTACCCTAATTAAGGAACAAAATATAAGATGTATAGAATCTATACTGTGCAGATGCATTAAGAATGAAGGTGACTTCAATTAGTCTTTTAATAAAAAGCAACGTGTGAAAGGCTGTAAGGATCCCATTGAACAAACAATAGCTATGGGGAGATGATGCGCAAACAAAAGAAATATGATTGGAAAGAGACGCCCACATGTAATAGATTTGGGTCATATGTACTCTTGGTATTAGTTGTGTTATCTGTGTCTTTATTATCTATAAAAATAGTAGTGTACTTTTAAAGCCAGCTTAGTTGTCTAAGAGTTTCTTTGGGTCCCGAATATTAGTAAAGATTTATACAATATTTTTTGTTTTTTTTTTTGGAAGCACAGACACAAACATGAGTACGTACCGATAACCCAGATTTTCGCATTGGCCTTTTTTGGTTATTCTCTACTTTATTAGACCCTCACCTTTCATAGTCATAAAATACATGAAATGTATGAAATATAAGACAAAACTTTAAAAAAACTAATGTATTAAAATCGATATAATCTACATTTACACCTATACATTCAAAAAGAAGTTATTTGAATTCTGTTCCATTTTCATATTTTATTTTTCAACTAATTATAATAATGATTGCTTTTATTTCTAAAAAAATATAAGGGATGCAACGGGTTGCCTTATCGCTAAGAAGCGATCTCTTCCAGGCAACTCTAATAAGGAAAAAATACAAAATATGATGGGTAAAGTGCATGCAGTGCATAACCAAATCTTATAAAAACCAACCTTGATTTAAAATAATACAAAAAAATAAATAAACTAAAAGCTAAAAAGCTAATCTCACGCATTCATGAATTGCGATGCAATAAAAACTATGTACTATTTAGTAACAGGAAAAAACTTCCTGGACACAACGGCAAGGGAGCAAAACGAAATAGAAAATAAAAAAACTGATTAAACTACATGAAAAATTGATAAAAAAACAAATGAAAAATCCTTTAAGGTCTCCTACTCCTACAAGCTATATCGCGTATATAATAGATATGGGGTTCGAATACCGGCTGAACAATAATTATTTCGGATAAGTAAAATGAAGCCTAAAAAAAATCTGTGGCGCTACAACCTCTTTAGGTCAGGGCCTCAGATTTCTGAATCTGTTTCATGGTCATTCTTGAATGTGCAAGTAGGTGATCAGCCTCCAGTGCCTGACACACGCCGTCGACTTTTTGAGTCTAAGACATGTCTGTTTCCTCACGATGTTTTCCTTCACCGTTCGAGCGAATGTTAAATGCGCACATAGAAAGAAAGTCCATTGGTGCACAGCCGGGGATCGAACCTACGACCTGAGGGATGAGAGTCGCACGCTGAAGCCACTAGGCTAACACTGCTCTCTACTTAAAAAAAATAACAGTAAAACTAACACAAATGTGATTGTAAAGGCTTAAACTGTGGGACTAGTGGGACTACAAACATATTATTACATAGTTTTATTGGATACGATTTAAATTAATTAATTTTTAACATAAAAACGTAAAACGTAAATATTCGACAATCGTTTAATTTTTATCGAAGGGTAATGAAAGTTAACAATGTTACATGTTAATTTTCTCTAGACTAAGAGTTGGATAACGATTTTTAGACTCCTGTATTTACATCCTTATATTGAAAATACATATTTTACGTTTAAACGATTTTAGCCTTTGCACTATTTACACCAATTACTGACATTTGACCACCAATTGCCCACTTTTGTTACCAGGATTTATTTAGGGAATACAAAATCAGTATTATTATAGTATCTAAAGTATTTTTAGTACCTATTTTTTTATGGTTATAAAATAAAAAAATAAAAATCAATTTTTTGTGATTTTGTTTTTCAAAAACCATGATTCATTTCAGACTCCTGTCTGAATGTTTTTTTCGTAAAGAGATCACAGATACCCATAAGATGGCAATAGTGCATCGATAGCTATGGTACATACTTTGATTAATTAAAAATATTATATAAAAAAATCTATTTTATATGTAAGGACCTAATATTATACTATTATTATAAGGCACTTCTTTTTTTATATTCTTTTATAGGAGACAGGGAGAGTTTTATTGGGAGAGGGCAAACGAGCGGACGCGACGCCCAATAAGGGCAGTCTTCGCAACGGGCAACCCATGGACACCCATTTTAGTAGGTGCGTTGCCGGCCTTTGAGGGAGGAGTATACTCTTTCTTTAAACAATTGGAGATAGTATCTCCCAAGACCCCACCGTGAATCGATTCCACAGTTCGCTAGTTCAGACCGTGGAAGACTTCCAGACATTGAGGTGATGTTGCAAATAGTATATTCTGAATATATTTGACAGTATTTATGAGCTTTGTGGTAGTGTTAATAATGTGATAGGGTTAATGGGTATCACACATAATAAAAAGTATTATAGCCTATGGATATTAAAAAAAGAGAACAAAAGAAGTTCCTTAGCACCTTATATAAAAGAAGATACAACTTCTTTCCATACCTCTACCCTACTAAGTTCTTGATGGGGGTTTTAGAACTTCGTAGGGTAAGCTTTGATCAAGTTTGGTTTAACCATTATGAATAACGAAACGGAAAGCATATGCTTGCTGGGAGAGATTATAAGACTGTACGTTCCGGACAATAATCACCGCTGCCGGAAATATAACCTTTTTGTTGTGTATTCGGCTCGCACTGTCCAGCGACAATAAGCTACCATTCCCGACTCTTCGCCGGTGAACTGGTCGTTCACGCTTCATCTGTGAAGCGTATGGGGGGGGGGAATAATATACTAATTATAACTAATTTATAAAAATTACTTAAAATACCAGCTCCTGTAGTACAAATTACGTAATATATTCGTCGCGTCACCAGCCTAGTAACGCATCAATTGCGGGCAGTAAGATTCGGTTTACGACACATAAACTTCTAATACAAGTGATCACTTCAGGCCTTATTACACATAAACCAAGTAAATTACTTAGGGGTTAGACTTTGTTAGGACTAACTTATATTACCCCTTAATTCATAAAAAATAAGTAATTGCACACTTAACTAAAGTATTCTGTTGTCTCTGCCAAATATTGTTTACGCTGTGGTAAGAGACGAAGTACTTAGTTCAGACTTATTTGGTTTAAAATCGTTGTAGTATGAAGAATAAAGTGTATATTACCTTGCCGTAGCAACGCCATCTTGTGTAGCAAGTTGGTATTTGCTATTTTCCATTTCTGTTAGTTTAATAATAAACTTAGATTTTCAACGCATTAATGTTATATATACGTGTGAGCATCAGAGGTCTTTGCATAAACAATACATATGGAATACCTATCGTAACTGAAAAGTAACACAAAAAAAAATATATAACTTAAACGCTCCATCGGCGTATTTGAAATTTAACCGAAGCTCGGAGAAGTGGTTATTTCTCATTGCTTAAATGGATTTTTTTTATTGTATTTATTTTTTTTCCTTATTTCCTATTTTTAAAGTAACTTATTTCTATAATAGTAGTCCAACTGATACTGAACATGCCGCGAACACAATACTGATTATGAACAAAATATATAGTTGTTCGACAGGCGACATTAAACGTCATAATATGACGTTTGTCCAATCACGATCGAACACATCTTGCGTCATTAGCTCTTTGCATTCTCTTCCCCCCTCGTAGGGGGTAGACACGTAGCTTCGTACAATATCAGATAATGAAATATAAACTTTTACGTGAACTTTCAAAGTATCGTGCAAGCATGAAATGCACTTTGGTACGTTGTTTTCAGAGATATCGATGTGACACAAATATTTACCTGTTCTTTATAATACATATACGATACATTATTTATTCATTTTAATATTAAGAAATACAAAAGTTTTTAATAATTCTATTTTAATTCGAATTCTTCGCTAATACAACAGAATAAACGCTACTTATTCACAGCTTAATATATTTTATACAGCTGCCTTGTGATTCTGTAACTCACTTTTCGTTCCAGAATCGCAAGGCTGATCAATTAAAAAAAAGCTATCTTATAGTAATAACTTACATTTGTCGCAAATATGATCTGTTTAATAAATGAATAAAGTCTGCTTCTACACTATTTACATTCATATGTCTGGGTGGTAACGATATACGACACAAGATATTAATAGTGATAAAGTAAAATGTATTGATATTTATAAGGACCCACCGCGGGTAAAAACCTCCTCCAAGGTATTTCACAACTATTATTTATTATTTGATATAAATGGGGGCAAACGAGCCTACGGGACAACCAAAAAGGGCAGTCATCGCAGCCCATAGACACCCATTTTTAGTCGGTGCGTTGCCGGCCTTTGAGGGAGGAGTAGACTCAAATTTTGAAATGTTGGTCGTATCTCTCAGGGAAGACCCCCACCGGGAGTCGATTCCACATTATCTATTTATTGCTATCTCCAGCCATCTTCCTCCGCCGTCATTGCAATTTCGTCTGTCCATCTGAAACATCAAACAAGCCCGCCCTTCTTCCGGCTCTCGACCTTGAGCCTGGCGGCCCCAGCCATTTCACCAGTCTTTGCATCCACCTGATACCTTGTAGTAAAATGTTAACCTCTTGTATATATTATTAGATGTCTGTGTGTGTTGTCTTTATTGTGATGTCATTTTTGTTTTGGGTAACTCTGCTTAGATTAAATTCAATCTATCAAAATTATCAAATCTATCCTCACTGTGTGAAGACTTAGAACGTGACATTGGCGGAATTGTGATTTACACAGATGTCGCCATTATAAATAAAGTGAAGTGAAGTGCATCCACCAGTCATCGTTGTCGTCATTTCCATTGTCTTTGAACGGAGAAAGTTACTGCATCAATCTATTTTTCGGATATCTGTATTTCGTTCGTTTGTTTTGTCGTAACGATTGCCTTTGTTTCATTTTATATAAAGTTCGTATTGAATTTTTAAATATCCCTTTTGGATTATATTTTTTTTATTTACGTGTTCATGCTTTATTGGATCATTATTTAAATCTACAGACTCTTTTAATTAATAAATATCAATTATAATAAGATCTACTAATGTTGCTGTATCGATTGTCCTTATCATTTCTAATAATACCTTAACTTTATAATTAATATTATAATACATATTTTCTTTCTTTTCATGCCTGATAAATTTCAATTGTTCAACACAGTCTAACAATTAAAATTGTCTCACTGTCTATTGGCTTAGTTTGCAGTATTCGTATTTTATATTTTTTTTAATAATTGTGTCTAACATTACGATCTAGCCTAACTTAATAGTAATGAGTAATTTAAGTCTAACCTAATTGACTAAAGGATAAGTGTCCAATAACATTACTTACAGTCGCTATTAAGGGGAAGACACTCTGTTCTTGTGTTAAATTTTTTCACTTTTAGCACTTGAATAAATAAAGAAATTATGCTTAGTTATTTAGAGTATCTCATTATTATATTATTTAAAATTGAGATGAATAAATAAATGATTATTGATGAAGTATACTTGTCAGCTATAAGTTATTATTATATTCGTATCATTTCTTAAAACCTATTAATAAAATTAACTGCCCATTTAAAGAGAGTAACATTCCTCGAAGTAACTTAACCTCTGACATAAGATAACTTTATTTACTGAAGTATATTATATATACATATATAACATTGCAGATAACTTTTTCTGTTTATTTGCGAGAGAATGTTGAAATAGGACAGTGCAAAATGCTTCCAATATTTTCATTTCTATTGTTTGTTTTGGTAAGTGGATTTTTTCTTATTGTTTTAACGTTGTTTACTGAATAATACTGTTTAGTTAAAATATGTTTTGTTAAAAATTATTTTAAAAATTTTTTTATGTCTTTGTTTATAAACGGCATTTACGCATAGAATACAAAAAAAAATGTTTATTATGGAAAATAAGATACAGGTATTACACTTCCAAAGATCTTTATTAAATTATTTAATTACAAAAATGCCTTCATAAATCATGTAGCTTATATCGTTTGTATGTTACACATAGTATGTCAATATATTTTGATTTTGAAAAGTGACAACATATTATTTCTAAACCGAAAAATAGTTTGAGGTGTCAAAAGTAAAAAAAGTCAAAATCATTTAAACATATAGGTAACGATGTACACTTATGAACAATGTAAAGTGGGAACAAACCGTGATCCATGTAGTATCCAATTATTTCAGTATTATTATTATTTTCTTATGTAGCCAAGTCCACATTTCAAGGATCGTCATGCTCGCTTAAATGTCATTGCTTGTGGCGGCGTCCATGCGTCGGGTTGTCTCTCTCCCTAAAATATGGCGAGGGGGCCGATGGCTGGCCATGCGTCATACTCGTGAACGGGTGCTACTTGTGGTGACTGGTCGTACTTGAATTCGTGTATGCGGTGATGTTAATTATTTCGACTATGTGTTTGCGTGTTGTTCCCACGAGAATGTAAGTGCGTGCTCCTATTTCACCATGCCTCCTGCTGATAGGGGACAAGTCTTTGTTTTTATTTATGTTATTATTATTAATTACTTAAAATGTCATGTGGAACATGGTGTAATGGTTGCAGCTCCTTTCAAACGTTGTGTAAAAAAAAAAAACATGGCGATTAAAAGAGTGGCGGAGAGTTTATTGCCAGTTCTTCTCTTCCGTTCTACGCCCTTGATTTGAGAACTGGCAGTAAATGTAAAATTAGAAGCATTAATACTTATTTCTTTAATGACAAATCACAAGTGTACATTGTGTTACCTACGTGATTAAATGATTTTTTTTGAATTTGAATTTGAACGTCAAAAATATATAAGTATATATATATGAAATGCTTCTAATTTTTCATTTTCTGCCACTTCTTAAATCAAGAGCGTAGAACGGAAGAGAAGAACTGGTAATAAACTCTCCGCCACTCTTTCGCCGGTGGTGTCCTTATACCATAAAAGCCGTAATTTCAATCCGTATTGCTACTGAAGAGTCGAATAAATTAAGTTTATTCGAATGCATAATGCAAATAATAATATGAGTTGATAACGAGTTAATTATATCCCCTGTTTACATATTATATATAAATTAATTGAATATCGATGTACGAGTATCTTACCTGCAGGTCATGTCAGATATACTGTTTACGGCAATCACATATTGCTTATCTACAGTTTGAAATGCGTATTTTTATTTTCATAAATTTTGATGAGTGATCCTTAATATTTTAACTCGTCCCATTTCTTTTTATTACCTTTATTGTAAATATATTTATTATTAGTTACGTCCTCAAAGTTGATTTAGTGAGCGTTTGTGGGTATTGTGAACTATTGGAAAGGCAAAGTATTAGTAGTACCTACATCAGACTCGCCTCCTTTTTGTTCCCGAACTAATTTTCTCGATATCCTAACGACTGACAATTGTGTGCCTTTCTTTGTGGTACAAGTGATTTATAGCACACAAGCTGACCCGGCAAACGTTTGTTTTGCCATGTATATTATTTCTAGGAAACATTTTTTTAAATCAATAAAAATAGCTATCTACAATAATAAAAAATAGGGGTTGATCGTAGAGGGGTGAAAATTAGGGGTTATATGTATTTTTGTATGTTGTATCATAAAAAAATAAGAACAAAAAAGAATCTTAAGAATAAAAATAAATTTTTTGGGGTAGACACCGCTTCTCACTCAGGGGGTTGAAAGATAGATTGTAGCCGATTCTCAGACCTACTGAATATGCATATAAAATTTGATAAAAATCTGTCAAGCCGTTTTGGAGGAGTATGGTGCTAACATTGTGACACGAATTTTATATATAAGATTACACTTACACATGCACACCGTTATTGCACTTGTAATTCATACTCACTAAAGTCTAAAATCCAGTCTCTCTGTTATATTAATTATGTAATTAAATAATTAGCTTAATTCTTGATAGGATATTGCATGCATACCTACCTATGTGACAAAAAGTATTTAGAAATATTTTAGTTAAAGACATACTAAAAAAACCAGTGGCGCTACAAGCTTCGGACTTAGTCTCAGATTTCTTATGAGAGATTATTTCTAATAGGAAAGTATGTGATCAGCCTTCTCTGCCTTCGACGTTGTTTTCCTTCACCGTACATGTGTTAAATGGGCACATAGACAGAAAGGTCCATTGGTGCACTGGAGTCGAACCTCAGGGATGAGAGTTGCACGTTCACGCCAACAAGTTACCACAACAGCTAAACATAAATACTATGAAAAAAAAAGTATTCAAATAAATATCATTGTTCGCAGGCCTGCAAAGCGGATCACACTGAAGAACGAAACCGGGGAGCTACACTTGTATGTATAATATTATTATCTCATAATATTTATTTCACCCTATTACCCCTGTGGTTAGAACTTAGAGGTCTCTCTCAATTCTGAGGTCGTACATTCGAATCCCGACTTCGCACCAATGGGTTTTATTTCTATTTACGCAATGATATAGACATAACATTTATTACTAACAAAACACACACAAAATAAAAATAATCAAAAAAATATAAAAAAGAATGAAAGATAATATTGTAAAGAAATAGGTACGTTTTAAGTGTGTAATACGTGTGTGCTGTGGTTGTAATTGGCCCTGGCTCAGCATTATGCTGAGGAGCAGACTGTTCCACAGCGCTGGTCATTCTGCCAGAGACCACAGCAGCTGCAAGTGTCCAGCTCGACAACAATAAACAGAAGCCATTTACTTGTCTCGTAGAAGTTTATTATGAAGCATTTTTCTGAATTCCTATAAAATCACTGAACCTATTGTGAAATTAGGATGTTGCATATTTTATGAAGAGATCTGACATTTTTAAGGTATATCGGCTATAGGTATTCGGCCTTCAGTGGTCTAGTAAACCATTTTTGTTTTTTCGGAATTCAAACCTATAATTTGTATTACACCACACTTTAACCACTAAGATTCGCTCTTGTATAAAATAATAATATATAGGAATTGTGCATATTTTTAACAAATGAATTCTTTTATTTTTAGAAACCGATTTCAACGTGTTGTGATATCCCAGAGTTAGGTGACGATAAGTATTTAGCTGAGTGTTCTGTACCTAGATTGTCTGGACCCGTGAGTAGCAATTATGGTTATTATAATTTTCACCACTATGCCACATAAGTAAGAAGTGATATTGGCAAGTGAAATATTTATTAATTGCCCATCAAATATATCGAATGTATTCTATAGATTGGCTCTAAAGAAAAGTGTAAAAAATTTGAAAGCGGGAGTCTTAGGTCTTTTTAAGATTTGACCCGAATGTTTCTAAGGTGAGAGCTTACTCCCTGAAAGGCTGGCCATAGACTCAAATTTTATGAATGTCGTTGGCCTACGGTTGTCTCCTTGGTTGGTCATAATAAATTTTTATGACGGAGTGAATTATAATATATATAAAAAATAATTAACGACTATTGGAATAATCACTCCAATAGTCGTTAATTTAAAGATCTAGCAACATTGACAAATCGAATAAACTACATATTAACGGTTATAAACTGTTTAGATTTTGACGTTGTTAATTTACGAAATCTGTGACACATACTGACAATGGCAGCTGCCACCAGCGCCATTTCTCCGACATTAATAATAAAATATTAATACAGACTATCAAATAGATCTAGTAATATTGTCAAGTATTAACGGTTATAAAGACTTTGACGTTGACGAGCTCTGACATATAATAACAATGGCAGCTGATACCAGCGCCATCGCTCCGACATAAAATTCTAAAAATAAATAATAAGCATAAGTAAGTTATGATTAACATTGACAAAAAATATCACAGAAAATTAAACTACCAATATAATGAACACAAATAAGGAAACAATTCCAGATATTTAAACTAGTACATAAAAATTATTTCAGTGCAACGATGTCCAATGCGTCTTCGAAAAGTCTGGTTTTCTAGTGGACAAGTACACGATAAACAAGGAAGCCTACAAAAAGCATTTGCAGAAATGGCTTGAGGGCCACGAGGCATGGAAGGATGCGATCGACAAAGCCATCAAAGACTGCGTAGACCGTGACTTAAGGCAGTACCTAGATTACCCCTGCAAAGCTTACGACGTGTTTACTTGCACCGGTATTGCTATGCTTAAGGTAGGTTCTTGCCGAATATGTCTATGGTTGCTATGTCTAACTATTATCTGCGAGGTGGTTCCGTCGTGTGTCAGTTAACGTTTTGACAATTCGTACTTTTTTCGTAATCCTACAGCTAATAAAACACTTATATTAAAGATATTGCCACTGATGGTATACATAATATGTACATATTTATATAATATTACAATTGGAATACATAATTAAATACATTTAACTAAGTAATATCTAATTCGGCTGTGCTCATGATGCAGGTTATTAACGCTATGGATATTATTAACACTCTATTTAAGCATATTCTGCGATAGGTTAAACAAGTCTTGGCTTAAATAGTGGTCGTTGTATGTTCAGTCTGCTATATATTTTAACTAAGAAGTTCTATGAAATGTGATAATGTACGAAACATAAAACATAAGTACAATAATAGACAAAAAAACATTAAATAAACGACAGTAAATACTTAATATTTCAAAGAAAAAACTTCATTGTTACTGCTAAACAAAGTCATAGTCCCGCCTCAAATATTTCCTCACAACCTCTTTAGTGAGGTGGAAAATATCAACATCCTCATAATTATTATAGTTGTATAAAACCCTAAACATTGGCGAATTATGCAGGTAATTCGTGTTCGTACGAGGGACATGGAACAAATGTGAATATCTTGTCGTATACGGTGGAGAGATTCTTAGAGAAGTTAACGACAGCAAATACCCGCCTATTAAGAATATCGTGCAAAAAATAATAATAAATTAAAGTAATTAAAGTAAAATAATATTTAAAAGTTTAGAGGCGATTCCAGTAATGATATAAATTGCTATTAGTAGTAAATAAGCGGTTAGCAAATTAATAAATCTCGAAAATAAATATAAAATAAAAATTTACGGTATCAAAATTAACGGTAAAAATGTTACTCGAGCACCTACTTTAGTAGCAAAGCGTTATTTCCAAGCTAAATTAAAAACACCAAAATGTTTCAGTAATATCAATATTCATTAAAATTATTTTGACAGCAAAAGCATATGGTGCGTTCCACTAAGCGCTCACGACGATCACGCTCACGACCGCTGATTTCCCCATTCCACTTGATTGTGAATGTTACTGTCGTTAACTCAAGTGGAATGGATTATGGAGCGTTTCGGGCGTTCATGTAAATATTACAAATGTCAAGTTTGAAAATAGTAGAATTTTAAGGAGGTTAGGTAATCATAAACAATAAGTTTTGATATTTGTGACTTAAATTTATTTATGTTAAAAGTGAAGAATAATTGAATATTTTATAAATAATTTTGGTGAAGTTATCAAACAACTTAAGTTTAAATATAATCGAAATGGCTTTACAATTTCTCTTTCTGAATCAAATAATGTGATTTTTCTTGTCGCCATCTTTAAGCTTTGAATATAATAATATTATTATTTGTCATATTTCAAAAATTGCGCCAAATTATTCTCAACGTTCACAACGACCCACCTCTTTAGATGGGTCGTTGTGAGCGTTGCGTGAGCATTTGTCATGACGTCATGAGTGACGTTTTCGCCGTGACCACAACGACCGCGGTCGGTATGTGGAATGGCTAAAGGAGCATTTTGATCGTCGTGAGCGCTTAGTGGAACGCACCAATAGTGTTCTAGCGTAAACAGATGTGAATGGATTTCTTTTAAAATTTATGTTTGTTTCAGAAATGCCCTAAAGAGTTCTGGAAATGCTGAAGAGACGAAACTGTTTTGTAATACAATTATTAAAGTCATTATTTGACCTTTTTTATTTTAATATTTATATACCTTTCTCTTTCCAAATTATAACCTACCTTATGCTATACAAAGACCATAAACAACTGTAGACAAAACAATACTTTTGTTAAATATTGTCTTCTACAAGAGACTTATTAAAATTTAAATCTTTCAATCCGTGTTTTAAACTTATATAGAAAAATCCGCATTTTTTAAATTTTCAGAGACGTTATTTTACAGTGCACAAGATGTTTCAGCGTCTCACTCATCTTTTTCATTGTGATGTCTAATAGCAAACAAAGTCAATGAATGTGGTAAACAAGAATGCCATTATTTTGTAAATTTTTAGCAAGATCGATGCTAGAATGTGATACAATTCTAAAAGATTTCAAAATAGCAGGCAATGGGTAATGTAAGTAATTACCACACACCCAAGGAGATGTTGATGCAGTCCAACCCTTGAGATCAACCAAGGACCTTTACAATTTGTTATTGCGTATAGTAGTTAGTTACTTTTTTGTATTATGTAATTTTATTTAAATCCATTTCTTGTTTGTTCTTTGTTTTGTGTGCATTCTCGTATTAAAGGTCATCTGTTGGGACAGGATTGTGTTTTTTATAAACAAATAAAAACACCTAAACTAGCTTTTAATCAATCGTTAAAGAATGTATTTATTTGGTTCTAACGGCCCTTGTTATGTTACTTTCCTTGTTTACTTCACCTTGTTGTTTACTTCTTTTAAATTATTGTACATGCAATAAGTTATTTTGTTTTTTGTTACTATTATGTTCACCGTAATTGTCGCACATTTTTGGGCATTTAACTTGTATGATTATGTGTAACGCAGTTTCTTTAAAATGAATAAATAAATGTACAGTTCGATGTCCTATGGTTATTATGTTTAGTTTGTCGCGACACTACCGTTGACACTAATCAAATACCATGAAGGTCTTTAAAGTTAAGCGACTTTGGGACTCATTTTGATGTTACAACTTACGATATTCGTATGGAAATATATAAACTAGCTGACCCGGCAAACGTTTGTTTTGCCATGCATAATATTTCTAGGAAACATTTTTTTAGTTTAATAAAAATAACTATCTACAATAATAAAAATAGGGGTTGATCGTGGTGGGGTGAAAATTAGGGGTTGTATGTATTTTCGTATGCTGTATCATAAAAAAATACAAACAATTTTAGCTATAAAATTAAAATTTAGGGTTGGACCAACCTTAACATTTAGGGGTTATAAAGATAGCAGCCGATTCTCAGACTTACTAAATGTGCATAAAAAATTTCATAAGAATCGGTCGAGTATTTCGGAGGAGTATGTCAACGAACATTGTGACACGAGAATTTTATATATTAGATAATCTATGGAGGTTTTGTGTTCTACTCCTGGCGAAATAGTAATAGTTAGAACCTGTAGAATACTAACAAAAAATAACAGAGTGATCTGTGCATCAGACAAGACTTCTTTTATACCTCATAGGGGCTGCATAAGATTTCAATACAAAATTTATTATCTCGAGTAACTCCATCTGGAGTTGGCTATTCCATTCTCGATAGAAAACGGGAAACGCGAGAAAGCAAAGGGATAAATGATAAAGAGATTTCCTGTGGATCATAAAGCAAAATATAACTATGTAGATGGAACACAAATAGACACAATGTATTTACTAGCGGCCTATCCTGACTTTGCACGGCTGGTTTTATTTTTAGCTTTGGAAATAAAGATAGCGTTATTAAAAAATAAGAAATTTAGCCTTCTTAAGGTATTTTTTAGCCAAATACAAATCTTTCCTTCTTATAGTAATATTATGAAAATGACAATTATGCAAATAGTATATCATTTAAATATATATTCATACAATAGCAAAATTATTTAATACGAAAAATATGACACAATTTGCAAAGATCTAAACATTAAATCATTTGCGAATAATTGCACTTTTTCACACGCGTTACATAAAAGGGAAAAACATGTAATTTAAAATAAATTACTGTAATCAGGCTAACATTACCGTGGGTCGTTTGAGAGATTTATTAATGTTGAAAAAAGGAAACAGTACATCCTATTGTTAGGGCTAGTTGATCTGGTTCTTAGGGTAGGAAATTAAACACTCCAATGATGACTTGATTTACTATATTTCACACACTGACCCTACGTAAAATGTACAAACACCAACTTGAACAAAGGAATGGCCTGTGCGGTTCTGCTTTCTTCCGCGCAATCACCCTTAAGTGGCGCTGGGAACCCCGTTACGCCCATGGGCTTGCGGGGGGTTGCGGGATACGCGTCCCGCTCAACGGCGGGACGGTCGTTGGGGCGGGCCTGGAGCGGCCCTGAACCTCGTTTGCGCTGCGGAGCGTCTTCGCTCACGCAGCGCCTCTTGTCTCATGTCGGTGGGGCTGGTGGCGCCCCCCCGTGGCGGCAACGGGCGCGCTTGGGCGCGGTCGTACCACACCGGGTGAGACCCTCGGTTACCCGAGGGAAGCCCAGCGAGGCAGACCAGCGGACGAAACCTCAGCGCGCTCCGCGACGCCGACGGGAGGGGTCCAGCCCTTTTGTCTTGGATGTTGATGTTATAACAATTGTAATTGTGTCACTGAGATTCATCTGACTCCGCGCGAACCAGCTCGCGCGGGAAGGCTCGCCTGTGGTCTGGAGGTCGTGTATGATGCGGGGCGAGGCGCTGGAGGTGCTCGAAGCCGGAGGCGTCCGCACGCTCAAACATGCGCCTCGCCAGCTCGCCGATAAAGTCGTCTAGACCTTGCTGTCTTAGGTCTCTCGAAATAGTCGCGTTTCTCACGTAACGCGGCGCGTCGACGATACGTCGCAGGGTGGTGCTCTGCACGGCGCGTAACCGACGCCGGTGCGTCTCGGCCGCGAGAGCATACCACGCGGGCGCCGCGTACGTGAGATGTGGTCTGATGTAGGTCTTGTATAGGGCCAGTTTACGTCGTAATGGGAGGCTCGACTGGAGCACCGGGCGCAGTCTGGCGGCGACCGCCTTCGCGCGGCCTACGGCTGCGGCGACGTGCGGGCGCATCGTGAGGCCTCGGTCCAGCGTGATGCCCAAGTAGGTGACTTGGGGGCGCCACTGAACCTCGGCCCCTTGCAGGGTGAGCGGCGGCGGGAGCTTTCTCCCCTGCCCGAAGATGATAGCTTGTGTTTTGGCGGCGTTCGCCGTGAGGCGCCTCTCTGCCAGCCAGACTGGGAGGGCATCCAGCGACCTCTGGAGCTTGACTGCTGCGTGGCGCGCATTGAGTGAGGAGGCGGTGTAGGCGGTGTCGTCCGCATACAGCGCCACCGCACACCCCGCAGCGACTGGAACGTCATTGGTATAGATTGAGTATAGGTCAGGAGAGAGGCAGCTTCCTTGAGGGACCCCCGCGGCGATCGGCCGGCAGCTTGACTTGACCCCCTCGACGGAGACGTAGAAACGCCGGTCGGAGAGGAAGGAGCTGATGATCGCCACCACGCGCCGCGGGAAGTCAGAGCTGAGGAGCCTGTGCACCAGCCCCGCGTGCCAGACTCGGTCGAAAGCCTTCTCCATGTCGAGGAATACCGCCGCCGCCACCTCCTTCTTGTTTAAGGCGAAAACGACGTCGTGCAGTACCCTCGACAGCTGTAGAGTCGTGGAATGCTCGCTCCGGAATCCGAACTGTTCGGGCCTGGGAGTGAAGTGCCGCCTGATGGTCGGCAGCAGCATGGCCTCGAACAGCTTGGATTGTGTTGCTAGTAGGGAGATGGGGCGATAGCTCGCCGGGTCCATAATGTTTTTGCCTTTCTTAGGCAACATAATGACTTTCGCCTCTTTCCATGGCTCGGGGAAGTGCCCGGTCCGGAGGATCGCATTAAATAGACGCATGAGCGTCACCACCGCACGATGGGGCAGGTGACGCAGAGCTGCGTTTGCGATACCGTCCGGGCCGGGAGCCTTCTTGGGCTTGAGCCGCGCTGCTTGTCGCTTGACGGCGCTCGGCGAGACGAACAGCACCTCTTCGTCTGCCGGCGGAGGGGCGCCTAGCTGCTCGACGACGGCGTTCTCGACCTCTAACGCGCGTGCAGGGTCCGCCGCGGGGTTAGGGGAGAACTGCCGCTGAAGGTGGTCTGCGAACAGCTCGGCGCGCGCCTCGGCGTCGTAGCGCAGCGTTCCGTCCGGGTGTCTCAACGGGCGGATCGGGTCGGCTGCGCCATTGAGGCGCCTGCACAGTCGGTGCAGCCGTACCCAATCAGTTGTGGCCTCGTCGAGACAGCGCTCCCACGACTCGTTGCTATGGTCCTCGAGCGCAGCCTTTACCCGCTCGGCGAGGGTGCGCAGTTCTGCGCGCATGCGCGGACAGCGGGTCTGCTGCCAGCGTCTCCGCAGTGCGCGTTTGCGGCGAATGAGCGCCAGCAAACGAGGCGGCAGCTGCGGGTATGTCGCCGGCAGAGGGCGCTCGGTGGTGGCCGCTTGAAGTGCACTCTGAAGCATCGAGGTGACTATGGTAGAAAAATTGTCGATTGATGTAGGGGTTTCGGGCGGACGCGGCTGTGGTGCGTCGTCGAGGGCTCGCTCGAAAACCCCCCAGGGCCTGTGCGCATGTGTTACCAGATGTTTTATGCTCTCGTCCCCACTCTGACTCGACCTTCCCACTTCGGGCAGTTATTCGAGTCAATTCGTAACATTTCGTAAATAACCGAACGAGGCAATGAGTAATTATTGCACATGCGCACTTGTAGCAAAAGAATATGTTTCATAAATTATTTAGAATATTATTAAATAAATAATAAAAGCTAACACTATTGTACACGGCGATGCTTAATTTATTTATTAAATAGTAGAAAAGAAGGTGGGCTGATGATAGAAATAGCCTTCGCCCAAAAGGGTCCATATGACATCATATATAGAGGAACAGCCGATTCTAAGAGTAGCAGAAATCAAAGATCTATTGATTTAAACGTAGAATTGAATTTGGCAGATAACATAAAAATAATTTATTAAACAGCCCTGCGATTCTGTAACTCACTTTTCGAACTCACACAGCGGTTTTCGCATCGGCGGTCGCTCGAAAAGTGAGTTACAGAATCGCAAGGCAGCTTATAAGAATTTAGGGTTTATTTTGCTTATGGCCAAAGGATTTACAAATATAAAAGCGATAATGGCACTTGTTAGGAGCAAATTGGAATGTAACTCTAAGATTTGAGCCCCACAAGAAAAAAATAAATAATTGTGGAGCGTATTCAAAATAAATTAATGAGGAACTTACATGAGGTTGTATGTACTCATTGTTCCCAGTTATGTATCCTACTTAGTATATTACCGAAAAATAGGAAATGAGGAAATAGAAAGATATCCAGGTGACTAACATATTGGCACTAAGGTTTATAAGCTTTAAGTACTAACAACACTACTCAAAACTCAAAAACAACATTAACATTTGAAATGGAACATAAAAAAGGCATTATTATTATTATAAAGACAATGTTTAGCGAAATTGATATGATCAAGTATTAACAAACAAAACGCAATAAGTGAATGACTAGGGTTCGAACTCACAACCTAAGGGCTAATATTAATTACATCGGGTTCATTTTTTTTTTTTTTTTTTTTTATCATTGACATTAACACTGCTAAATACTTCCATAATATTTTACTATCGTATCCGGGTTACTGGACTAGAATTAACTCCACTTTTGTTCTCAGTTTCATCGTGGAATATTCACACTTCAAATAAGAACTCCACAAATATGTCCTCGCTACAAGTCTACCTGCCAATTGCCAATCCATAGAAAGGAATATCAGAAAACATATTTTTAAGACTACGAACCCTGAACTTTACAACTTAATATTAAGCCAATATTTTAAAGCTGAAGCGTCTGTTTTTTGATACACTCTCATCGGATAAATCGAGGAAGATTATGAAGTAATTAGGTTTAAAGACTTTATTTCTCAAAAAAGACAAAAAATTTCACTTACACGAGAATAATACTCTAGATAACATAACATTGTAGTCGTTCTTAAAATAATCACAATAAAATATAGCCGTACATGCAAAAAATTTAAAAATAAAAGTGAACAAAGAAATATGAATTAAAAGTAATTATAAGAAATGAATTTAAAAGTAATTTTGTTTAACATATTCACTTAGCTTCGATTTGAATGAATTGATAGAAGTAATGTTTTTTATATCTGTGGGTAGTTTATTATACAGCTGTGCGCCTTCGTAGGTAAACATTTTTTTGCCGTAGTTCGTACGTACTTTAGGCAATGCAAGATAACTCGTTCGACGCATGCTTCGTACACGTGGCGGTTTAGAGAAAGCTAAACTAGTGTGGAGAGAACTTGTTATAAATTTTTTTACAAGAATACATGTGTGATAAATATAAAGTTGTTTTAGATTCATTATGTTTGTGTCTCGATATATATTTATGGTAGGTGCAAGATAATTATACTGGAACAGTATTTTTATAATTTTATTTTGTAATACTTGAATATTTATTAATTTAGTTTTAGCGGCGCTGCCCCATACTTCAATTAAATAAAGTAGATGTGGCTTGACCAACGAGTTGTAGATGGTGTAACGTACCTGACGTGGGATACACCGAGCAATGTGTCGAAGTGATCCCATAAGTGAACAGAGCTTAGATCTGATGTGCTCAATTTGTGTATTCCACGTCAAACCGCTATCCATTCTAAGACCGAGATATTTTTCTGTACTTTTTTCTTCTATGACCGTGTTATTTATTTTTAATGGATCATGAGGTAAAACTTTTTTATTTTTAGATTTAAATATAATGTAGCATGATTTCGACGCGTTGACAGTGAGTAAATTATATTGAAACCAAGTGAAGAGTAGATTAAGGTCTTCTTGGGCTCTGCTGAAGATATCTTTGATTGAACTGCCAAAGTAAAATAAACACGTATCATCTGCATATAAAGTAAGGTGACCGTTTAATCCAATTTCATGCAAGTTATTTATATAAATAAGAAAGAGTAATGGACCCAAAATAGAACCCTGTGGAACGCCGTATTCGATAGGCAACGGTTTACTCTGAGTATTATCTATTTTAACTACCTGAAATCGATTTTTTAAATATGATTGAAAAATTTTGAGAGCTGTGCCTATGATTCCAATGCATTCAAGCTTTTGTAGTAATAGTTTATCGTAAGTAAAACCGCAGGACACGGCCAGTGATTCATATATCGCTCAGTCCCTAGATGTTTGACATTTGTTTGTTTGCGCTCTGGGAATTCATAAACGCGACAACAATCTACGGAACTCAAACAGTTAATTTGTAAAGGTAAAGCAAAGGGGGTTTAATTAAGAAAACCCCTTTTTCATCAAGTCCATCAGACCGCAGTAATTATTTTTAAATTGATAAATCGACGATTCGTTCTGGGGATTAGTCACTAAACTGTCCTTGTATATATATTAAAAATTCATGAATATTTTGTATAATTATTCTAAAAGTCTTGTTCATAAAACTAAATGTGGCCTGAGCAGTGTTGGGCTAGTGGTTCCAGCATGCGACTCTCATCCTAGAGGTCGTAGGTTTGACCCCCGGTTGTGCACCAATGGACTTTCACTCTTGTGCGCTACATTCGCTCGAACGATGAAGGGAAATAGCGTGATGAAACCGGCTTGCCTTAGACATAAAAAGTGGACGGCGTGTGTCAGGTCAAACTAAATACACACATTTATAAGGGGTTCTTTGCGTTTCTATAATCATACTGTATTCTTCTGAGTCAGAATTAACCGAAATAGTATTTATTTATTTATTAATACTTCGTTGGAACGTGGAGAAACATAATACAATTGACATAATTATAGGAGGACAACTGGCGGCGTTATCGCTTTCGAGCGATCTCTTCCAGACTGTGAAAAAAAAATTAGGTAAGCAAGAAGTGCAAAAATACATGAGACATATAGTTATTTAGACCAAACTAATGGAACAAAACAAAGCAAACATCTGTAAACAGTGATCAGGACAATATTTAAAAAAAAGGACACGTGAAAAAGAATTTGCACATGAATCACGATAATTTTAGAAGAATTTCACTATGTTGATCAGACAGTTAAATTAAGTGTTCTAAAGCTTTAAAAAATTATATTTCCGTTAAAAGTCTACCGGAAGTTACTATTTACATTTTAAATCGTACTTCCGGTGGGCACCTGTCACACCTGTTACCTGCAAATTTGTCGAAATTTTTATAATTTGTTCGTTCACGATGTTAATAATCAATGACAATGCCTTGGTGGTTTCCCGTGTTACAATGCTCAGGGCCGCAGACATCTATAAAAGAGTATACGATAACAATACATCATCAGTGTACCTACAGCTCTCGCAATGTTGGGATTTACGTGTTTTCTCATTATTCTATCTACATTACAGGTAAATTATGGATAAAGTTTAACATTGATGTATTTATTTATATGATTGCGGTATATTTAGTTTCTTTAGTAAAACAATTGTTGTTCAAACTATAAAAAAGTTGTGTGTTTTTTAAAACACCGCGATGTATTAAAAAAAATGTTACGCTATCAAATTAATCAATCAAGTTCCTGATTAAATTTGGACAATCACCCCCTAGAAGCTTAAGTTTGGACAACAAATTTAAATAACTTAACGGTTCTTTTTATTATGACAATTAAAATGACATTTGCATGCCTATATTAAATTCGATTTTTTTTTATAATTAATCAATCTGAACCACCACTTTCTTTGCATATGAACGATTTATTATTATTAGTAGTAGTGGTATCTTATTGGTAGTATTTTATTACTTTTAATGCGGTAAAAAGTAAAAAAGAAAATGTTCTTGATAAATATTTATGTTAATTTCAGAGCGTAATGCCTCAAGGCCCAGCTGGTCTCTGTGGACCACCCCCTATTGTAAGTAAATTCTTTATTATTTATTACATTTATATTATATATCAACCTTGATGCTTATAAAGGTTGTCGTTAATTGAGAGTTAAACGGTATTTCTTAATAACAGTTATATTTTTTGTGCCAATTAAATATTATCTAACCATTTTTATGATATGTACATATTGTCATTGCAATCACAGCACTTCCTACTCTGTGCTCTAGTATATGCCAATTCTGATGTAATTTTTGTAAGATTTTGCTAGGGCCTGAGAGATGGCGCTGCCACGTCTCTTAATTATTAGACGTTTATTTCCAGGATAAACCATTCGAATGTTGTAAGATGCCGCACCTTTTTACTAGTGAAGAACGCGCTGAGTGTGGCTTTGAAGAACCTACAGACGGCAAACCACGACGCCCAATTGATGTAAGTTTTACAAACATCCACTAGATGTCGCAATTATCAATAAAATATAGTCGGTAATTATTTATAGTTCTGGTTTAAACAAACTTTTACTATCGTGAAATGAAAAATTAATATCCTTATTTTATTATATTCATCAGAAATTAAAAAATAAATTGTATCTCTATAATAATATCCAATGTAAATAAGTATAAATTTAGCCTACTGTGAAAATGTGTAAAAGTAGTTTTTTGAAATTTTTTTAGTGTAGCAAACTAATATGCCTTATGAATAAGAAGAATTTGATGAAGGACGACAAGAATGTAGATTTAGATGCCGTATCAGATTACTTAGATAAATGGACTGCAGAAAACGCTGATTTTAAAGATACAGTGGATAAGGCAAAAGAGAGATGTCTCAAAGAGGATGTATCTGGACCACCAGAGGCATGCTTACCAGACAGAATCGTAACTTGCATGTTCTTCGAGACATTTAATGTAAGTATATCTTTGTATGTTAACTTAACCATGAGTTAAGTTTTCATTTTATTTATTTTTTATCTTTTTTAGTTATTATTAATTTTTAATTTTTAGGTTTTATTTTGTGGTTTGTTTATTTTCTTCCTTTGACAGATTGCTTATGTTCTAATATAATTGATGTGTATGTGTGTTAAATTTGTGATGTCATATTATCTTGTATTTTTTAGGCATACACATTGTTTTAGAACGTATAAATCTAATATATAAAATTCTCGTGTCACAATGTTCGTTCCCATAC
Source organism: Pieris macdunnoughi (assembly GCA_905332375.1). Lineage (NCBI taxonomy): Eukaryota > Metazoa > Arthropoda > Insecta > Lepidoptera > Pieridae > Pieris > Pieris macdunnoughi. The sequence continues at coordinate 339,758 of CAJOBZ010000085.1, forward strand.
TTTTTTGTTTTATTTGTTACTTCCCAAATTTTATTATGCATTTTCAATAACTCTGAGAATTGGCGTCTATCTATTTTTCAAAACCCTAAGTGATAAGGGGTATCCACCCCAAAAAAATGTTTTTATTTTTTAGACAAAATTTTTTGTTTTTATTTTATTATGATACATACAACCCTTAATTTTTATCTACCCTCTACGATCAACTCTTATTCTTATTAGTTAAGAAGTTATAATTTGAACTCTGAGGTTTATATAGACAAAAACCTAAAAACTTCTAATTTGGAAATTGGAAATAATTTTTTTTTTCAATAACGTATAAACGGGCTTTGAGTCAAGTTATTTTAAGGTTATTTTAAGGTATTTAAGGATTTTCTTTTCAGAACTGTCCTAAATGGGAAGAAAATGAAAAATGCGATAAGATGAAAACACACATGGAACAGTGCCGAGCAAGGCTAACCTAAACATGAATTCGTGGATAATTTTTGTAATGGCACTAATTGTAATTAATGAAGTACTAAATGTTGTGACAATAAAGGATTAAGTTGGCACTTGTTTTTCGTTTTACTTCTTAGTAATAAAAATAAATCAGTGGCTCTACAATCTTTTTAGGTCTGTGTCTCTAGCTGTTTCATGATCATTTGTTAATCTAATAGGCAAGTAGGTGATCAGCCTATTGTGCCTGACACACGCCATCGACTTTTTGGGTCTAAGGCAAGCCGGTTTCCTCACGATGTTTTCCTTCACCGTTCGAACGAATGTAAAATGCGCCCGTAGACAAAAAGTCCATTGGTGCACTGCCGGGAATCGAACCTACGATCTCAGGGGTATGAGTCGCACGCTGAAGCCACCAGGCTAACACTGCTCTATTTCTTAAGTAATATCGGGTATAAATATAACTCTTGGAATACGAAAAATTATTTTATTTTTGCTCTCAAACATCACACATTTTAGAATGAAAAAAGAAACTATTCGTACCCTCTTAAACATAAAAAACTAAAACAGTTTTAACTAATTCTTCTGTTTCTTTCCAGCACATAGTAAACACAATTGGATAGAAAGAGACGAAAAAGTACTTTAATTAAAAGACTATAATTAAACTAATTTAGTTTTTTATGAATATATATGAGTGCGTTTTCTCAGTAGATTTTTAGTGTATGTTTTCATAACGTAAAAAAACAATAGAAATACCGCTTTTCTTTTATTGTAGCAAATGTATTTAATTGAAACGATACTGTTATCAAACAAGAATTGTTTAATGTTTCACAAAAACCCAAGTAGTTTGTATAATACTTGCTCTTACACATTTGTCCAGGAGAGAACATATATTGTCAGTACGCTAAAATATTTTTATCTTTTAATACCCGATGTCAGTATAGTCATAATGGAGTATTTAGTTATATTATTGTTTGGTGTTCTAAAGGTATCTGCGCAATTCTACAACATTATCAGTGAAAACCCGATAAAACCAGAAAAATGTATGGGATCGGATGATATTTTATTAGTAAGTATTGAAGAAAATTGTGAAGCTAAGTTGGGATTTGCTCTAGTAGACATTCGTCGGGGGTACAACCCACATACAGTTGAGTCCATTTCCAACGTGGATGATTAGTTTTCAGCTGTAACCATCTGTCAGAATCTGTCTGAAAATTTTTGCTTAGAATTTTGGTAGGTGTTACTTACCTTAGCCGGGATCACGCACATCTATCTACAGGTCAAAAAAAAGTCAAAAGTCCTAAATCATTTATTCATATAGGTAACACAATGTACACTTATGAACGTCAAAAAAGAAATATACATTAAATGCTTCAAATTTTACATTTACTGCCAGTTCTCGAATCAAGGGCGTAGAACGGAAGAGAAGAACTGGCAATAAACTCTCCGTCACTCTTTTTAATCGCCACGCTTTTTGTTTTACACAACGTTTGTAAGGAGCTGCAACCATTACACCATGTTCCACATGACATCTTAAGTAATAAATAATAATAAAATAAACTAAAACAAAGATTTGTCCTCTATCAGCAGGAGGCATGGTGAAATAGGAGCACGCACTTACATTCTCGTGGGAACAACACCCAAATACATAGTCGAAATAACTAACATCACCGCAGACACGAATTCAAGTACGACCAGTCACCACAAGTAGCACCCGTTCACGAGTATGACACATGACCAGCCATCGGCGCTCTCGCCATATTTTAGGGAGTGAGACAACACAACGCATGGACGCCAGGCATTGGCTAACTAGGGTAAATAATATAATCATATCTAGATTTGTTCTAGGATCGGCACTGTTGTATTGTACCAGCATTTTTTGATCGCTTCGTGGTGCGATCATGTGGTGGCATTACGGAGATATTTGAAGTTCACAAAAAGGAAGGAGTCGCTTTGGGACGGCGTCATTTTGTTCCAGACGTAAGTTATTTTTTTAATGTACCTACCTCGACTTACGTCGTTTCGATTTACGTGGTTTAAAGTTACGTCGAACGATGTTTTGACACTATTCCTCAAGCATACATCATTTGTTTCGATTTCCGGCATACGAGAATTCACTTGTCTTGTGCAAATTTGGAGAATTCCATGAAAATTTTTGAAGAACATGATCCTAATTTTGAGAGAAGTTTCAACTTTAATAACAAAATTTGTGCAGCCTATCAGTGTTACCAAGATCTGTATACCAGGAAGAAAGAATCGAAGCAATCTAGAATTGATAGTTTCTTTAAGCCAAAAGTTTAATTTATTATGTATTTCTCATTACATATTTTGATTACATATTAAAGTTTTATAATTATTATTAAAATTAACAACACACAAACACCAAAAACAACTAGCAATTTAATAAGTGCATATATAATTATTTTAAGATTAATTTTGATAATAAAGTATGTATATCCTTTTTTATAAATGCAGTTTTTTTTAATTTCGAGTCCGTGTGGACATTAATGTCTCGACTTACGTCGTTTCGATTTACGTTGCGTATTTCGAGAACCAACATGCCGTAAGTACGAGGACTGGCTTGTAATAAACAGTACATATATCTAATTACAATTTAAAACTAAACAATTTGTTTTTTATATCAAGTTTTGTTTATCATCAGAGTAGCTGAAAATAAAAACGGGCACTATTCGTCGTATATGACATGGCATATATATGTATATCGTATATGATATTTAGTATATGATATTTTATCGTATATGATTTTATCGTAGATGTATTATCGTATTGTTATTTGATGATTTGCTATTTTAAAAGAGTACCGAGAGTTTTTTTACGCCGGCTTTTTCTCTCGGCCTACACCTTCTGTCTTCTTTGCCGATGAGTAGGGATGCCTACAAATTCAAATTTAACGACGTGGAATAAGTGATACATGAATCTTATGTTCCATAATAAACATATATTTTTTTTTATATATGGCATGACATAATATATTCTGTATAGGAATAAATAAATAACAGTGGTATTTGTCTATTTATCTTGTACCATCTTATGCGTATTGGTATTATTCTTTAGAAAAGCTTAATAAAAGTATAACTTACATCATGTGTCTTCGATGCTTAAAATAATAATCGCCAGTTCTCGATGTCACATGTCTCCTAATAAATAATAATAATAATAACGTTATTCATGACTAGAGCAGTGTTGGCCTAGTGGCTTTAGCGTGCGACTCTCTTACCTGAGGTCGTAGGTTCGATCCCCGGCTTATTTAACATTTGCTCGAACGGTGAAGGAAAACATCGTGAGGGAACCGACATGTCTTAGACCCAAAAAGTCGACGGCGTGTGTCAAGCACTGGAGGCTGATCACCTACTTGTCTATTAGATTTAAAAATGATCATAAAAGAGATTCAGAAATCTGAGGCCAAGACCTAAAGAGGTTGTAGCGCCACAGATTTTTTTTAATTCATGACTAAAGGGTTGTGACAAAATTCATCTATCGCTAACCCCACACTAGGGAGGCCCTTTGGATAATATGTGTATATTTTACAGTGCACTTTCTGGGAATGCGTTTTAAAAAAATACAAAATGCTTAACGAAGACAAAACTGTTAGTACCGAAAAATTTTACACGCACTTAGAGAAGTGGGCATCGTTGAACAAGCCATTTAGTACTCTATTGCTGAGTGCGAAGATTCACTGTAGACAATACTTCATAATGTTTATGCCGCTATCCACTTGTGAATTTTACAACTTTCTACTATGCTTCCGAGATTATTTGAAACTATATGTAAGTATCTGTATAAGCTATTAGTGTCTCTTTATATATGCTTAATTGTTGTGCAGTGTTGGTCTAGTGGCTTCAGCGTGTGACTCTCATTCCTAAGGTTTGATTCTCGGCTGTGAACCAATGGGCTTTCTTTCTATGTGCGCATTTAACATTCGCTCGAACGGTGAAGGAAAACATGGTGAGGAAACCGGCTTGCTAGACCCAAAAAGTCGACAGCATGTGTCAGGCACAGAAGGCTGATCAAGAACTTGCCTATTAGATTGCCAAATGATCTTGAAACAGAAATCTGAAGCCCAGACCTAAACAGGTTGTAGCGCCACAGATTTATTTTTATATGCAAGTTTATAGCTGAAAGACGACGAAGCCAATTTCTCTGTCCTATATCTTGTGGGACTTTATATTTACAATCCATACTCATTATTTAATATTACAGATGAAAGATCTGTTCATTTATTTTTTCTAAACACAGTAAAACTTAAAGAAAAGGGGCCGTTCATAAAATACGTCACACTAAAATCAGCTTTTTTGACCCCCTCCCTCCCTATTGTCACGCTGTCTCACACTTTCTGTGACCCCCCCCTAGAAATATTTCGTCACAAAAACTAAAGACCCCCTGCTGAGTATGATAAATTCTAAATGATAGTTCACAAATTCTGAAAATTAAAAATATATATTTAGTTATAATAAAATTTAAATAAATTAATAAATATCTTTCATAACGAACATATAAATAATATTTATATTATTCAGAAGTCCAAGGATTTTCTAATAATGAAAAACGGCGAACGTCACGTTGCCGTATAACCCCCGTCCCCCCTTGTCACATCTTGTCACACTCAGCCAGACCCCTCCCCCCCTTGTATGCGAACGTATTTTATGAACGGCCCCATTAACATGTCATGCATAAATACTTAATTTTGCATATCAAAAAGTCTTACAGCCTTCATTAAACTTGTGTTTCTTTATATGTATTATTTATCTACATTTCTCCAGTGGCATCTCAATAAAAAGTTGCCAACATACAAAACCAGGCTAGCGCACTGTAAGATGTTGTCATTGGAGAATTGTATAAAATTTATTGATGTATCGTTTGAATTTAACAATCGGTTTGATTGTCCCAACCTTTTATCAACATTTAAATTTCGTCATGTCATGCCAGTCATGCCATCATTCCATTTGTCCCTTCTTTCCGACGAACGCGTTTTGTTCAAAGCTCACCGATGTCCAGATTGAGCATTCTGATAAACGAGCTGGGTCTGGATATCAATAGTCGCTCCCCTCTATATTTTTAGTTTAATATTTGTATTATCTCTTATGGCATGTTTGCCTATAAGTGCTTGTCACTGTATCAGTGTGCCAAACGTTGGCAAGCATTTATCAATAAAAATACATACTTCGTTGGAAGTTTAAACAAAAGACGTAATCAAATCCTTTATGTGGATTACCTTAGAGAATTACTTTTAATGTACTATTTTCTTTCAGGACTGTCCAGTATTAATACAATCACAGAAATGTTACGAATGGAAGGAATTCTTCGACGAGTGCAAACAATATTATTTAATGTAAAAACAAAAGAATATTTAAAATGTTTATTTCATGATAATTACAATGAATGAACTATTTTATAACTTATTGTTTATTAATACTACGTCCTCATTACCTAATCCAAGATCTCATCTTGACATTAGATATGCATAAAAAATTACCGTTAATTTACGAAAAACTATTACATGAAAAATTATTTTACTATGTCGAATTGAAACTAATGAATTATAATCCGATGAATTATTGTATTTAAAGTGTGTTATATTTGCGACAAATGTTACTATTATCTTAGTTAATTTTTACACAATGTTATCGGAATATCAATGAGATTATTTCTAGATAGCTAAGTCATATAAATCAAATTAGTATGTGGGTACGAGGATACACTATTACTTTAATTAGCATCAGCCTCAATAATCGAAAATCAATGTTAGCGTAATACAGTAACATATTCGATAATTTTTGTATCGAATAGTTGAACATCGCTCAGTATTTGAAACTGAGCCAAATCAAGACTGCTATACCGATGGATATAGAATCTATGCGTTGTAGCAGACACTCACATAGCATCGGAATACTAGACAAACCTAACGATAAGCTTGTGCTATGCCATTACATTGATTTGTGTTTTTACTTGAACTTGACAAATTTTCAGAGCAGCTTGCAAGCTTAGTTCGAAATTGGAATACTGGCTTTGCACAAGGACACTATGTATATTTGGCCTTTTTTAAATAGTTATAATCGAAGTACCTCCATACCAAACGACATAATACTGTCACATAAGTGCTCATTAACCTAATCCACGCGCCAATATCTTATCACTTTCCCTAAGGAGTTCGAGTATTACACCATTAATACACCATTAACTACATTAATTATACGCTGGCAACATTTCGTACTAAGCACATAGCAATTTCTTCTCCAAAATTATTACAGTGTTATTTTAATATTAACTTGTTAGCGTTGAAAACATCGTATGTGAAAAAAGTTTTATGTAGCTTTGACTTGCCATGTGTTTAATACGAAGTGTCTTTCTAACAGTCTTTATTCACGGCAAAAGTCTTGGATTATATCTCCCCACATACAATATCATGCCTGATGGGTTATGTCTCACAAAGTATAGGAATGGTCTATCAAATTTCAATCTCGCTGGCTGGGATCGAGCAGGTAATCTTGCCTGTCTCGGCCTTAAATGCAACGGAAGATGCATTGCTTCTCCAACATCGTGTGGATCATGAAAAGCCCTTTGATAATCCCTTGGCTCATCCCAATTCAACCATCTAGCACTTCTACGCCTTTGGACTTTCTCATCTAGGGTTTCTGGGTATTCCTCAATATGATGTTGTTCAGAAACAATGCCTTCACCACATGTAACGAAATTAGAAAGTTGCACCATATCCGATAGATACAAATTTTTCGATGGACCATTGAGTCCACCCAAATCTGCATGTTCCTGGTTAAATATATCCTTTAACCCCATCTTTCGCAACGAAGATGACACATTGAAAATAGATTTGTGAGAAAACCTTGGTATTTGTAGCTCTAGGCCCACTCGTGGAAGTAAGGTGCGTAAGAGCCGGTTCCACGATGTTGCGGGGTTTGATGCTAAAAGTCTTTTTTCGAGCGTTTCTAGATCTTCACCGTGGACTATATTTCCTTGTTGACCAGGCATGAGGAAAAGAGTGCTGATGATTGAGTTAGTATTTCCTAAGGTAGCGGCAGTAGCATCTAAAACCGGATCATAGCCAGCTAAGAAGTTTGTTCTGTAAACCACAGCTGGAACGGGAACTAATCGCCTCTGTCGTACATTAGGTGAAACAACAAAGTACATCTCTCCATCTCTTCCATCTACTGATGAACCGGTACAGTCAGTCTGTAAGAACAAAAAAACATATGTTTTACACATTTACAAGAGTGATATACATTATAATTTTTTTATTGCCAATTAAATTTATTAATGGGCTGTTATTTGTGTTCTGGTCGTTGGTTAGGTTAGTTTTAGTGCTGAAATTATTATAAACATGGATTTTGTACAAAGAAATTAATAGAAAATATAAGCCCAATTAAAATAATAATAAAATGTTTCTTTATAAATTTTATTTTTATAGAGATCGTACATATTGTTTGTTGGCTTCAGTTAATTACAAAAACTTACCTCAAAAATGTTCATCGAGAATGCTGCTAGCGGCGGTTGCATTACTATAGAATTTGTCTTCATGTATTCCGTTATTCTGCCTATCGTATACCTCTTTACTAAAAGATTAGTTCTTCGGCGAATAACATCACTTATTAATTTAAAGTTGATTTCCTCTACATGTCCATTGTAAAACTGTTGAGCCCTCTCTTTATAAAACGTCAAAATTTTACCCTTACTTCTGTCACTGTATAACTCTCTTATAAATGCCGACACTGCTACTCCAGATGCAGGGGAAACATCTATAGAATCTGACACATTCCTTAAAGTAAAGTGGGGGTTAAATGTCACCATGTCATCAAGTTTTAATATGTCATTCATTTCACCTGATGTGGCTCCTCGAGCTCCCATAAACATCATAGCCAGCATAGATGTTATAGCATAAGGTGAAAAAACAAAACTGCGCTTTTTGTCTATATTTTGCGTCATATCATTCCAATATTGAAATGCCAATTCATTGCATAATTCTACAAATTGTAAAATATCCTCACCTAAATCTTTAGTGGTTACTACTAGTCCTTGATTTTCCTTCGACACGTCTAATGATATATGCTTATTAGAGTTACTTTCTGGGGTGTAAAATCCTTCTGGTTTATATTTATTATTAGTTTCAGTTTGTGACTTTGGTGGAGGCACGGCAGGTATAAGTTTCCATGAATTATTACGATCGTTGGCAAATTCCTTATCGTCGATGTTAATTTTTTGTATTTTCTTTTTGAATTCATCTGCTTTTGGTAAGTTAACATAAATTTTGTTTTGAACTTTATTTAGTTTATTAATGCTAACTGTATTAACTTTATTTTCATTAGAAGCGGAATTTAAATCCTTTATTAATGTAGAAGTGGTTGTTTTTACTTTGTTTAACATCGTAGTTGTTTCCACTTTGTGTAGCGCAGTAGTGGTTTCTATATTTTGTTTATTCGATACACTGTGTTTATTCGTATCAATACTATCATTTAAAGTATTAGATTCTGTGATTGTTGCTAATGTTGAAGAAAGAACTGTATTTTGTTTGTCTTCATAGAGTTTTAAAATCTCTGGAATGGATTTATTCTCTGAACTTGAAATAGGAAAAAAGTTAGGTATATCGTCGATTTTATAACTTCTTTCAGTTGTTAACACTTCTATTTCTTTAATGGTCACTTTTTCCTCAGTTATAGGTTGATCAATATTTTCGCTTAGATTTTCTGTTATAATACTTGTGGAAATTTCTATTGGGGATTCAGTTGAATTATTTGTATTCTCATAAGAATCTTTAAGAGTTGTAATTGAATCTGGCTTAGTGTTGTTTACTTTATTTACATCATCACGGGAAGATACTATATTATTTGTTTGATAAACAACTTGAGATAACAGATCTTCCATTGAATCAGCTAAAATTAAATCGAAAGTTGTAGTTTCAATTTCTTCTGCGGCAGTTGTAGTTTCTATTTTAGTCACCTCTGGAAAAAATGTAGTATTTTCATTGCTATTTAATTCGTCTTGTTTATGATTGGTTTGATTTATACTTTGTTCACTCTGATTTGCATTTAATGTGGTTACTTTGACATAGTTATCAGTCATATTTTCTTGCTTTTCAATTATCTTTTCAGGTTCTTGAGGAATGTCAATATCGATATTTTCTTTGCTTTCCATAATGTTAATGTTATTTTCTTTTGAAGAATCAACAATATTGTTTGCTGTAGGCAATGGAGCATAGTTACCACCTAAATCAGATGCAATTTGACTAATACTTTGCGCAAAATCAAACATTGGTAAAATTGTTTCCTCTGTTTCCACTACATTTTCGCCTTTTTGTTCATTTTGAGATGATTGTAAATATTTTTCCGACGTTATTTCTTCAGTAGACGAAGGAATAGTCGACAATGATACAGATTGTGTTGTTATAGTAGTTGAGTTTATTTTGTTATATTCATCATCTTTATTAAGAGAACTCGATTCAATTAATGGTGTTACCTGGGGCTTTTTAAAATCTATTACAGTTGTACTGGGTGATTTTGTACTTTGGTTTATAGATCCGATCGTAGTTTTTTGAGTACTGTATGGAATCGTAGAGACTGGCACGAATATGTTCTGTATTTTTTCAGTTGTAGTTTGAAAGTTTTTTCTTGTAGTCAATAGATTATTCATAATGTTTTCAGTACTTATTTTCGCATCATTCTTGGTGCTTGGTAGTTTTGTTGTTACTTCAGATTTTGTAACAATCTTTTGTACACTTGATGTGGTGGAGATGTTATCTTTATAAATTGCTGTACTCGATGCAAGTGGTTCGATTGTTGTTGTAGAAACTTTTTGTTTTTCTGTTGTTGTCTTTACAGTTGTAGTCGAAGGTTTAAATGTTGGTTTAGTTTCTAAACGAACTGTACTTGGCTTTGTCATAAAATGAGTAACTGGAGCAACGGTTGTTTTAGGACTTTTTGTTTCAAGCATTGGAGATACTTTACTGCTTGTTTCAATGGGTCTTGAATAAGATGCTGAGTTGGCTTCTTTGCTAAACCCATACAAATAGTCTCCATTTAAATTGTCATCTTCAATAGTTTCAGTTTCAGGAGTTATAAAGGTTCCAGAAGTCTTGTCCGGTACAATATCGACTCCTGTGTTGCCAAAAATTGATGGCAAAATTAAACTCCATGAATCGGAAACATCAGGTGTATCTAATGTAGGCTGCATAACTGGATTATTTTTATGAGCCTCCATTTGGGCTTTTAAGACATTTTGTACATTAGCTACGACACTATTTACTTTTGTGTATGGAGGTTGACTGAAATTAAAAGCGATAGTTGGTTGATTTTCGTTAGCAAACGTAACTAGTCCATCTGCATCTTCTCCTGCTGCGACTATAGCCTGTATTTCCTCTAATGTCATTAATCTTTTGACTAACTCTCCCGATTCATCAAATGTATAGAATTCATATCTGTCAGGTGTAAGTAAATTCACCGGACTTCCAACCGTTGCTGGCAGATTTGAAGGTCGTGGAATAGAGATGCCAGCCGCATCAGCGATGTATGGTAATTTGGATCGCCTGAAAATAAAAGTTTAGCAATTTTATTCTTGCCCTAGGAATGTGGTGAAATTTATAATGAAAAATTAATGCGTTAAATACTATGTTATAAAAATCCCACATAAGCATTTACTCAGTAGAATTTAATGGATTTAATACAAGAGCTTATATAGCTAGAGCCACTACAGTAATTCCATTTTAGCGTTACATTTAAGAATATAGGGCATAAAGGGGGCAAACGGGCAGGAGGCTCACCTGCTGTTAAGCACTACCGCCATAGACATTGTCAGAGAGCTCGCAAGTGCGTTCCGGCAATTATTTAAGAATTGGTACGCTCTTTTCTTGATTTACTCTAAAGTCGAATTGGTCCGGAAATACTTCGGTGGACAGCTGGTTCCTCATAGTTTTGGTGTGCGGAAAAACTGTCTTAAGTGATGAAACTCAGCTGCAGTTATTAATCCGACCAACACTTCTGAACACTCAGTGGTAAATGCGGTAGAAGATGCATTAACCTTATAATTGCAATTTATTGAAATGGTGACTATACTATTATACTGTTAAGTTTCATTATTACCTTTCTTCATTGTCATCAGCACACACACTCGCGGCATAAATGATCAAACTCAGGACTATTTTCATTTTCGACGCCCATGCACCTTCGGCGGTCTGAAAACGATTATTATTTTATAAGTTTCATTGTAGATAACGGTTTATGACATTTGTAAAAGTTATATTAATATGATAAAAAACTTAATTGGTAGTCGTCTAAAAAGCTGTTATTACTTCTAATAAAAGTGGCTGATCTCCTACTTGGTTATGAAGAGAAATTATTAAACAGACGCAGAAAAATGTCTGCAACATACCCAGAACCCACCAGACCCGGCGAATATCGTGTTAACTTTAGTTAAACTAAATTTAGGATTACATTTAGGTAATAACATTAATACAACTTTTTTTTGCAAATACAGAAATGTTTTATTGCTTGCCATTGCGAAAAAAGAATGGCAGTTTTATAGTTTTTAGGCCTCTCCTCTCTAGCGCCACTGCATGTTAAAGCACTTTCTGGTCTACAACATTTTTTGTTTTGTTATCCGGCGCAAGGCAAAGTTGTAGGTTTCTTTAATATTCGTAATTTTGTCAACAGATGGCACCACATGCTGTTTGCATTCGTAAAATCAATTAATTAATTTATTTTTATTCGATAACTTATCCGATATTTTATTACTTATTCTGCTATTCGGAGCGGAGAAGAATCCACCAAAAAAGAGATAACTAACATCGGTCCAGCCGATCTTGAGTTATAAGTGGTGTAACTAACACCACTTTGAATATTTAGATTTTTTTAATGGGCGTTAAGTTATTCATTACACCCATAAATAAAAAAAATAAAAAAACCTTTTTATTTCTTGCAAAAGAACAAAGTAAACTTAATACTATTTCTACACATATATTTTTAAGAAAGTAAATTACACAATAATAATAATTATTATTATTTCCTAATTTTTATATCTATTTCCCAATTATTATTTTGCAAGAACCCTTCCGCAGGTGTAGGCCTCCTCCAGGGCCATTAAACCCATAAAACAATATAATTCACTTTAATAAAGATGTAATATTATAAGGCAGCAGAACAAATAAAACAGTGGCCATAGATACATTTGATTATTTATTTACAAGTTATATTCAAATCGGAACATTGAAGTTTAAACATATATTAACTTGAACCTATTGGAGAATATATATACATATTTCATTTATTACCAGATGATCACTTTCTGAATAAGGAGAAAATTAATCCAGTCACGTTTTTCCTAAAGCCTTAAAGGAGCCTTAGTCCTAAATTCAGAGACACATTGAAATACAAAGCCACTGAATTTTGACTGAGAGAACTCGTACATGTGTAGTAAAAGTAGGATTGTAGAAAAATAATTAAGAAAAACCAATGCATAAGACTAGGTAAGACTAGCGAATTCCTCGCGAATTCCTCTATGCCTAAGTTTTTGTAGACAAGGCAGTGTTGAGTTTAAAAACGGGAGAAGATCCGTCAGAACGCAAATAAATACAGTTGGTTTCATGAATATGTAAGAGATTCCAGACGGAGCTTCTTCAAATATCCAACTCAAATAGCAGTTGACCTGAATTTTATAGAATACAATATACGATTTTATTTTAATGACATGCTAAGTTAAGAATACTTTTAATACGTTTCCAAAAGTGAATATGTAAAAAAACTTCAGAAGAAATCATTAACAACAATTATTATTAATAACTGATACAATTAAAAAAAACATTTTATTTTGCCTCCTATAACTTTGATTGTCAAATATAAAATAGTCGTCCGTGACTGACACGAGTCTGAATTATAAGTTCAGTTACGTTACCGTCTTAGTTAATTGTACATTTAGTAAATGAAGTTCATTGGTGTATTCGGAGAGCCAACATGATCTCAGATATTTTTAAAAGGTATTATTAGCCAACCTGGGATGTGATTGCTTGGCTCCATAAATTTAAGATAGATGGTATATTATGTTTAAGGTATAAAAACAGTTTTTTTTCTCAGTTTATTCGAATGTTTTCGTTTAGTTTTTTGTAATTTTCGTATTTTTTTAACTCTTTACTTTATAAGAAATTTAAAATTTGTACTGTGGTGCATCCCTTCACCAAGCCAGGCCCTTTAGTGGTTTTTGGTGTTTTCTGTACTTTAAGTTTATTAATTTACGCACTATTAATACTACGATGACATTTTATTTAAGATAAATCTGTACCTATCTCTTCATCTCAGTCACCAAGTTTTATAATATCAGCTGATAACAGTTAATAATAACATGCTTCGCTGAGTTTCATCTCCGTTATCCGAACTAACCGTGAGACGTAACTAATTGCCACCTGTTGCTTTGCGACGTTATGTAACGGATGCAGATAATTGTCTGGCTATTTTATTGCATTAATGGTCGATATTTCATTTCGTTTAAGATTTTGATTAGTCTATACCATATCTGTCAAATTATTTACGCTGTGCTTTAGTTAAACCACTGCAATTATATTATGAATATGTCATGTTAAAAACATTATAACAATAATAATAATAGCCTTTTATTCAGATAGTTTGACATTTAAACACGTTTCTATTTCAATCTTCTTTTAGGTATCTGTGTGCCCTTTTTTGGCAAAGGCATCCTCCAAATCCCGCCATTCCTGTCTTCACTGTGCCACTCTCTGCCATCTACCACCTGCTGTTTCTTTAATTTGGTGTATGCTACCTTCTAAGTTGTCTTCTTCTTTTTTTTATACTGTACCATGGGCACCAGTTAAGTACTTTTTTGCTCCACCTTTCTGTTCCTCTTGCCATGTGCCCCGCCCATTTCCACTTTTCTATCTCTTAAAATAAACATATTTTATCTATTTTCACTATCATTTGATTACACTTCAGTATAATATTAGTTTTAGTTGATATATTTATATTGTTAGATGTAATTGTACGTATGTTGATTTTTGTTAATTATTTATGCATGTAAAGTATAATGAAGTGTAAATAAACAAAATATATATATTTCCTTTAATAGGTACAACTTACACGTCCTGGTGGACAGAAAACCAGGGTCCAGTTTGTGTTTCCGCCACACTGATACCATATCAGAGTAAACTTCTTTCTGATTTTATTTCCAATAATAAATATTGCCTTATATAATTTACACGAGTAACTAAAACTGCTATTCGTCTAATGACAATGTTAAAAGCCTTAAAGTACGCTTAAAGTAAGCCAGCAAGACCTTGACATAATTGTGAATGAGAGCTTTCCCGTTAGAAGCAGAACTAAAACGCCGTTTTTCGGTGTTTCTCGTCGAAAGTAAAGTTATAGCATAACGGTACTGATAGCCGTGACAACTGAGTTCAATGCACCTCCGTATTCATATTTGCGGAAAAATTATAACCGTTTAGTTTAATTAGCTGACTTCTGTTAGACATACCGAAGTATTGGAGATTATATATTACGTTTTGTGACATTGTGTCGCCGGGATCGAATCTAGGAAGTTCGTCTTGTATACGTGTGCCAACTAAGAAACGGAGGAAGAACTGCGGGTACTTTGTACTTGATAAAAAAGTGTAATATAAGTCAACAAATGATTTAAAATTTGACTTTTTTTTGTAAATAATACCATCTTACTATTTTCAATATCAGTTTAAAATAAGGACCTCAATATAGATGCGGTTTAAAAAAAATTATACAACTATAGGCTTAATGACACTTGCCAAATTCAATTATTGACTTTTTTAACCGGTATTGATACCACGTGTACTTTGATCCCTTGGCGAAGCACGGGCTTTGGTATGGGATGCTACTTGTACAGCACAAAAGCAGAGCATGTGGCAAATATAAAACGGCTCAAATATTAGAGTCTTTCCTCCAAGTTTGATTTTGTCCCCTTTGGAGTAGAGGCTCTTGGGCCGTGGGGTTCTAATGCACAAGCGCTAATTGAAGATTTAAGTTGGCGCCTGGTAAATAGTACCGGTGATCCCAGAGCTTGTGCTTTCTTCACTCAATAGTAGCGTAATACAGCGAGGAAATTCTGCCAGCGTTAAAGGTACACTGCCACAGGGGCCATACTTTTTTAGTTATCAATTTTTAACGATTTTTATTAGTATTACTACGTAGGTTAAGAATATTGTATATACTGTATATTTGTGTGTGTAAGAAGTTGCATTTTTTATGATAACTACTTGCGAAGTTTAATTCTTGACCCAATTACAACAATCAACCTCAATCTTATTTAATTATAATTGCAGCTAGACGGAAGTTAAATAATCCTATTGACACATTTCAAAGCAACATTAAATAGGACGTAGAAGCTTTAACGTACTCGAGAATTTATTATGAGTATGTAAAAGGATATTTAATATTTATAATGTTTATCAGTTGGGGACACTATAGAGAAACGCATTTGAATTTAGAACTAGCAAAGTGTTTTACAAAGTAAGCAACTTCCCGCGTTCCATTTTCAATTGTTCTCTATAAAGTGTTATATCTTAAGGAATTCAGAGATGAGAGCTTAAAGTAGGTATAAAATGTATTGGACTTTGACCTACGGCAATCTTAGTTAGCACTAAGTCCTGAACATGAGTAACGGGCTGTGTATGTGAATATAATATTTTATAATGATTTTACAAATGCCTAGAGCTGTGATGGCCTAGTGGCTTCGGCGTGTGCCTGTCATCCCTGAGGTCGTAGGTTCGATTCCCGGCAGTGCTTCAATAGACATTCAATCTGCGCATTTAACATTCGCTCCAACGGTGAAGGAGAACATTGTAATCAAACTGGCTTACCTTAGACCCAAAAACTCGACGGCGTGTGTCAGGCTGATCACCTACTTGCCTATTAGATTGACAGGTGATCATAAAACAGATACAGAGATCTGAGGCCCAGACTTAACAAAGTTGACTGATTTATTTTATTTTTATTTTACTACCTACGTAAAACCCCAAGGGTATCTCTATTATTGACAGTTGTGAGTAAAATCTTAAGTACTCGTATAACTCCATCATTTCCAAGAAATTGAAATCCATGTTTTTAGAGATAAAGTACCTACTTAATATTATTTCTCCCATTAATCAGATATCATACGGTACCTGCTTTAATACCTAGTAATCGACCTATGCAGCATCTCTCATGTACTTATATACGTTAATCGTTTATTATAATGAAAGAGATAATTAATGTGATCTAGAATAATGTAAAAAAATTTACTAAATTTGACTCTCGGTTTTTTTACAGGGGGCAAATGGGCAGGAGGCTCACCTGATGTTAAGTGATACCGCCCATTAACACTCTCAATGCCAGAGGGCTCGTGTGGGTTGCCGGCTTTTTAAGAATCTTGCGCTCTTTTCTTGAAGGAGCCTAAGTAGAATGGGAAAAAAGTTAACAAATATTACAATACGTCTCTATATCTCTCAAAGATGTTGTTACGGTATTACTTGACATGATGGATAAATGTTTCGTGTAGAAAGTGCCGCAAGGGAGTTGCTAAAATATGAAGCTACGAAAGATCTAGTTTTTGGTTGTGATAAAATATGTTAAGTATACATTTATGTTAAAGTTTCTATAAACTAAATATTTCCTAACTTCTATTGCTTTTTCAATAACAATTACACCATAATATATAGTTAAATTACTTAAGCAAACTTAGTTATAAATATCCGAAAAAGTGTAAACATATTTAATAGGTAGTTAGTAGTTAAAGTACAATTATGTCTTATTGCAGCCTTTCTTTATACACAGTGACAATCCTTTATTTCGTTTAGCCTCGGGTTTCCGCAATTTTCTTTATAGGCAAATATATCCTTCTTCCCCTGACACGTCGTATTTTGAATTTGAAATGCCTTTCCTTTCTTTCTTTATACAGAACTGGACTGGACAGACACTTGAACACAATTCCACCTGATGTTGAGTACACGCCAGTCCAGGAGATGCCTGTTTAACTGCTACTTAAATGAGCCCATATTATACTGTCTAGGGAATATGGAAGGGGTTACACTTTGGACGAACCAAATCGTGCAGTGCGGCACCAGGGGATGTCTGACGTGCTCTAGCGTGCTTCTAGATGAACGTAGTTTGTTGTTCCTCACGATATTTTCTACGTACAAACCATTGTACATAGTAAAACATCAGTGTACAATCATACTTTAAAAATCAATCGCTTGACAGTCTAATACAGCTCTATTTAATCTAGTTCCTAGAAAACCTGGCAACAGAGTATCAGTACGGCCCTTATGATTTTAAAAAGAAACAATTGCTTAGTTTCATTGTAGGAAATCCTTTTGCAGTTCAACAATGGCCTTTTTATTATTACAATGTACTAATAAGGAGTGGAACTGCCTGTAGCATTTTCTCTCACATTTATATCATATTTGAGACATATTTATTTCCGTTTTAATAGATGATTTTTCTTAACTTTAAAATTAAATTACACACAGCTAAAAGGTTTTAGTTTCTAAGTAGTATCAATTTGCAAGACGCGTTCAGAGAGCACATTTCATTATCTTGAAATTATTGCCAGACTAAATTTACTTTAAAAGTATTACTTTGTTACTATTAAAGTTACACGAGGCAACTTTTCTATATAGTAGAATGTTATTGGGTACACATGGCGGACCATATTCTGTTGAATAAACAGCAAATCTTTTAACCTTCTTTCATTATCTAATCTAATATATAAAATTCTCGTGTCGCGGTGTTTGTAGTTAAACTCCTCCGAAACGGCTTGACCGATTCTCATGAAATTTTGTGTGCATATTGGGTATGTCTGAGAATCGGACGACATCTATTTTCCATCTCCCTAAATGTTAAGGGTAGTCCCCTAACCCCTAAATTATTATTTTTTAATTTTTAGATAAATTTTTATTTTTTTATGATACAGCATTAAAAAATACCCCCTCCAATCACCCCTCTACGATCAACCCCTATTTTTTATTGTAAATGATATACATGGCAAAACGTTTGCCAGGTCAGCTAGTTACTTATAAAATGAAAATAAATGTCTTTACAATTTGTACATCGTTATAGTCATAATAATAAGTTAAGTATTATTATTGTTGTCAAACTTATGGTCTAAATACTCGTCCACGCTATAAAGGCACCGTGCCTTTAAATATTAAATCACCTTCCCCTTGAAAGCATCTCTAACTTATCTCTTTATTCCTCCTAGGATGATTTACAATTTAAAAAATTAACGTAAAATTATCTTGAAAGGCATACCTACTTGAATTTAACATCACACAAATTTGTAAGTTTTTCACAAGAACCCCCAGACTATCATATAGAAAGCACAGTGCATGCAAAATGCAACCCAGCTTCACTGAGCCACGTTCAGACACTCACATTTAATATATTATAACCGGCAAAATACCAATAAACGAAAATAAATTTAACTCACGTACAACTGTAATAGCCTTAAGACTTAGAAACTATGCTATTCTTTCTTGTAACGAATCGATATTGTCTTAAATGTAGACGTAAACGGAGATAGCCTGGTTCTAATAGTTCTAAATGGATCCAACGGTACATTACTGGAATATGTATAACAACACAATGTCTGATTAGAAACATTGAGCTTAAAGAACTTCCTTAGGTATTTCTATGGCAAACGTGTATTCACTAAAGTAAGCATTAAGCCATAATTATTTTATATTAAGACCATTAACCACTATCGGGCTGTACCGTTGCCGAAAAGATAAACTAGAAGTGAATGTCTTCCCTTTCGTAGAAAATGACTAGTGGGCTTGTCTTTGTCTCCGTCTTCCACCGGACCTAGGCGATGACTTATTCTGAAATATGCTCATGATATTTATAGGCAAGTAAGAATCCACTGGCTGGCAGGCCCTGCGTCATTTCTTTTGCTATTCATCTAGGCAAGCTCTCTGCTATTATATTTGACAATTCTGTCGATGTAGTGTGATATACATATTAAGTAAAACGGTTTGATGGTGAGCAAGGCGGTTCCACGGTTCTATTTCTCTATATCTCTAGTTCCCAGGCCAGAGCCAAATGGCGCCAAGATGATGACGAAATAATAGCATTCAATTTATCTTGGCTCGTTTCAAGTTAATTTTTTTGCCTCTTGGTATTGGCTATCTATGTGAAACTGTAGAAGTTCTGTGGAAACCAACCAGCGGATAGAAAATAATCGGTAAACCAAGTTGCTGTTAAAATTATAACTGCATTATAGAGAAAATTAAATCAAACAAAAATATACTATATCATGAGTTTTCACAAATTTACACTGATGTTTCTGCCCTCACTACAAAATATTTTTCGTTAGTTTTATTCAGTTTTCAATCATTCAACATACAATTTTGGTAACTAATGCTATGTAAAGGTATATGTTTCACTCTCTTTTATATACAGATATCGGTTACTTTCATTATATAAATTTTATATGACTGATAGACATTATTTTCCCTGAGAAGCGTTTTCAATTACTTTCCAAGCAAATTGAAAATTCTTTGTTCAATAGCGATAATAATTCTTAGAACTTTAAACCAATTTCTTAAGTAACCATTATTTTACACTTCCTATTGTAATAATATCCGTTCGGTGTGTTTTGCTTAAAATCACATTGCATAAGTGTACATTGTGTTACCTACATGAATAAATGATTTTTGACTTTTGACAAGGACAAATATGGTACGCGATCTATAGAAGTCGGGGCCCGTTTTTTATAGAACAGGGGGCAAACGGGCAGGAGGCTCACTCAATGTTAAGTGATACTCGTACTGCTGCCTACGGACCCTCACATTGGAGGCCTTTCAATTGGTAAATTTTTTGCGAAGATCGAATATCAGAAATATGATGTTGACGATATGGTATAGCTGGGCATTTCATAAAAAGGTGCTATCAATACTAACACCTTAATTTTTATAGTCGTATTAAGGTACGATTCCACCAGTGTGCTGAACTGTGCGACACAGTGTTGCACAGCGTACGGCACAAATGTCGAATCAAGAATATATGACGCCCGGGCAAGAGACATATGTTTCTTCTTATTGAACAAGTTCGTGAACAAGTTACACACAGCATTGCCGGTGATGACAGAAGCCAAACGTGATACGCGCTTAGTAGGTACGTGTTCTGCTATTGTTTTGCACAAAATGTTTGTAACAAATGTGCTGCTCGCTGTTTTGGTGGAATCGTTTACATAAACAACAGTTAGTCCATGTTATTTATCTAAACCATGTAGAGACAAAATTTAATATTTTTTATTTGTATTAAACTATAATAAGAAACCACTAAAAACACGAAATAGGTGATTAATGATGAAATGGTAATGGAAACGTTTGCCGCAAGCGTGAAACATATTCTATAGATTCGGATTGCGTGAAATTCTAAAAGTCAACATAGCTACATTAATAGTACAAAGTTCGACTCTAATAATAAATCGTCGGTCATGTTTGAGGATATATATCTATTTATATTGACCATCGTTTTAAGTCTTCTATAGATTGTACTCCGATGCTCCATGGAACTACACACTCTGATTCCGTCAATAAAACAACGCATATCTGGATGAACGCTTGAGTTTCACCCTTTCGTTGTTGACATCCCCAGGTGCAAATTTGGTACGTCGTTTCTTGGAAAACCAGCAAAGAAGTGGAACTCCTTGCCCTCTAATATCTTTCCTAGACAGTATAATATGGGCTCGGTTAAGCGGCGGTTAAATAGGCATATCCTGGTGTGCCCTCAATAGGCCACATCTCGCTTAACATCAGATGGGATTGTGGTCGTTTGTATAAAAATATCTCCATACACATTTCTAGGCCCGCACACAGTGATATACTAAATACCTTCGATTTAGAAAAGTACTTATAAACGATTTAGTAAGTGGATCAAACGCATTAGGCCGCGAACAATTGCGGCTAAACTTTCCCATCAATTCTGTAAATATCATTGGGCTATAAATTAAGGCGAGGGAAGAAAATGTCTTCTTTAAGTGAGCAATATTTTACTCAGGCATCACATGAACGTCAATCTTGGAGCTATGTTAAACTCTTTAAGAACTGAATTATTCAGATATATTATACAGGAACTGCGAACAGTATATATTACTTTGCAGGGATAGTTTAAGGATTTAACACACACTTTGAAGTCAGATATGACAGAATGAATTGCTTAATATAAAACACCATAGTTTTTTTAAACCATACCAGACAATGGAGACAATCTTAATATACAAAGTCCGGGTTGAACTCTCATAACTCGTGAACGGTTAACGAACGTAAAAACGATAACATAAAATAAAAGTAAAAAAAAATTATTAAAGGCGGAAACATACTACTAAAACGCGACGCTACACCACGCCATCCGACGCATGTCAGTACTTATCAATCCCATATATTTAATATGGTCAGATGCACATAGACAACACGCCATGTGATCACACGCGGTAACATCCAATCGATTTGGATCAGCGTGTTGTCGTGTTGTTGACGCCAAGCGTCAAACGTTCGAGTTTTTGGCACAAAAGTCAATTTATATATGTACTTACATATTTTTGGATTTATTTATTTGGCGAAATGAACGACCAACAATTAACTGAGTTGGTGAAACAATATTCTGTTCTATATGACATGAGATTCGCTCAATACAGCGACCATACTGTAAGAAATAATGCATGGGAAAAAATAGCCGAACAAATGAATACAAGCAGAAAGTTTTATTAAAATATTATATTACAAGACTTTTGTATGAGTTGCAAGTTTTTAATTTTGTCTATCTTTCCTCACAATATCAAGCTGCCACGGAACGGCGCCTTCACCACCAAAATATTCCTTAAATTTGGTTCTTACTGAAAATGCATACTGTGTGGAATTTCTACGAATTGAATTTAAGTCGTGTCACGTGTTGGTAATGTGCACGATGGATTTCGGGTGTCGACACGTTGCGTCGCGTGGCGTTTTAGTAGTATGTTTCCACCTTAATACAAAATGTTCAGAGGTTTCATAACAGCTGTCAAACATTCAATGTTCATCCGGTCGATACGGTACTACCCCTCAAACTAAATAATGTACAGTAATCTCTCCTATAACACGGTAGATTGGTTCTGCGTTATAGGAAACGCGTATTACGCGCTTAAAAAAAAAAAAAAAAATATGAAAAAGATTTAAAAGTAAATTTGCTTGGTTAATTTAGTTTGCTATGAAGAATATGATGAAACAGCAACAAGATAAATCTATCATTACATAAAGTGTAGGATGTTCAACAATATTCAACAATTTATTTGACAGGAAACGAACACAAGACAAGCGCCTTACCCACTAAGCCTAGGTAGCTTATTGTATTTAAAATAAACTTTGTACGAATACATTATGGGGTTTGCATTATGAAATTCAAATTACACTGAAAGCGATCAATACTAAAGCTTGGACTTTCTATAATATATTATTCAAAACTGTATCATTTTTGATGATTATGATTATGATATTTACAAACTCGACGTTTCAAGTGCTGTTCATTAATCATGGTCAGAGAGTACTTACAAAAAAACGATTGCTAAAAAGCATAATTTTGCGCTTCCACAGAAGTTTTTTTTTTCAAAGCATGTTTATTTTTTAATCGTTTGACCGATAACATTAACTACCGAGTTAGATGGCTGGGCTTTGGAGTCTTCATAAGCAGGATTATTTATAGATAGAGTTTTATTTGTAAATATCCATTATATATACCATTAAACACAAAAATATCACAATATATCTGTATTTAAAAAAAGGAATAAGAATCGCAATACAGCAACAAAATGCTGCCAGATACACTACCACAGGGATCAAACTTTTTAAATTTGTTTTAATTTTCTATTTATCAATTTTTACTATGTAGCTTAAGAATATTGTAAACACGTATGAGTATTGTATATTTAAGTGTTGAAAATATATTTATAAAAATATAATCATAGCAAAATATATCCAATACTCGGATAATGGCTTATTTTAGATTTAAGAAAATGTAGAATAATAATAATGTAAAAAAGCTGGCGCGGCCGCAGAACAGGCAGAAACTAACAAACGGCACAAATATAAGAGTCTTTCCTCCAACTTCAATTTTGTTCCCTTTGGAGTAGAGACTCTTGGGCCGTGGGGTTCAAGTGCACAGGCGCTTATTAAAGATTTAAGTTGGCGCCTGGTAGATAGTACCGGTGACCACAGAGCTGGCACTTTCCTGGCTCAAAGAATAAGTCTCGCAATATAGCGAGGAAATGCTGCCAGCGTTAAAGGTACACTGCCACAGGGACCAAACTTTTTAAATTTGTTTTCATTTTCTTCTTTCTTCTTTAATTATTTTTATTATTACTTTATAGGTTAAGAAAATTGTAAATACTGTATATTTTGTGTAAATATTAAATAATATTTTATAGCAAGTTTTCAATGTACGTCAATAGCATTAAAGAATTATCTTCAAGTGATGACAATATATTTATAAAAATATAATTGAGTTAAACTATTGGGCTTAATTCGAAATAAGCTTTTTTGGATACAAATTAATTAAATTCCCTGTTACGGAAATAAGCTTCGATTTCCGTTAAAATAGAACCAGTTGCCAATTCTCGTATCAACTTACGAATTAATCAACTTACGAATAAATCACCACAAACGCCTGAAGACATTTATTATTCAAACCATATTTTTTTAAATATTGGTTATCGGCCGTGTATGAACACCATAAATTCAAAGGTACAATAATGTACCTACCTACAATAATGTTATTTCTGAGGAATTATTAGATGTGCATGTGCATTATCATAATTAATTTGATTTAAAATCGTTAAAGAGGTCGCAAAATTTTTGAATAAACACACGCTAAGGTAATATTGGGTGGCTGAAAAGTTCGTAGGCAATATAGAAAAAATACTTTTCATGTTGATTAATAATTTGATTTGATTATTCATTAGCCTTTAAGAGAGATACAACGAATCGCGGTCATACAATTTTTCCATCCCATTTTTATAGTACGATTTGTTTATTTCAAAATAGGCTTCAGTTTCGGCAATTACCTCTACATCAATAATGTGTAATAAGTAGGTAAGTAAGTAATCAAAAATTTGAAATCCAAAGACAATAGTCAAAGACATTTTTAGCGTATGTGTGAATAAATATAAAATTAGGTTTAGAATGGAGTATTTATGACAAAGGAACACCTTTTTAGAGTAATTATGCGCGACATAATTATCACGTGCACTGGAATTAGGTTCGCTTGTTAATAATGAATTCGTCGACGGCCGACGATGAAAAGCTTTTGTGTAAAGCTGTTTCTGGAATGACGTTGAATCAAGAAGAAATGATAGTCATTTAAAATATTTTTTTTATGATTTCAAACATACACACATTGAGAGAACATTATGTCCCGTAAACCTCAATGGGACATGGGGCAGACACATTTGTTAGTCTGTAGCATTAAATTTATAAAAGAATGGTTATTTTTTATTTTTTTTTAATGAACATACTATTGTGGATGTTCGGGGAAGGTTCAACATCTATAATTAGAAAAAAACAAAAACATAAGCACAAATAATTTAATTTTCCATTACATTATTGTGTGTTTCAGTTTAGATTTCCAATTAGATGTTTTTTTTGTATTTAAGACCTGTGTACTGGACAACGTCTGTCGGGTCCGCTAGTAACAATTACAAAATAATGGGTTTTGGTAGGTCTATTTATACCAATATATAGAATTTCAAGAAATATTGTATGTATATAATAAAAATAGATCAATAAAGTCAAAGTCAAGCCGAATTTTGTACTTGAATTAGTGCCTTCATTCCATCACAAGTATGATTTAAATTTCCCTACATAGCCTATATATTCCGTTATAGAACTCACTGAACCACGTGATAAAACGCGGGAGTAATACAATATGAGATAAAAAATAAGAATAAAGAAATATTACAAGGCTATTATTTATTTGCGAGAACCGTAAAATCCTTATCTCGCATAATATAATCACTACAATCTTCTTTCGTTGGATTAACTCACATTGGAATGAATTTATTGCATTCAACTTTTGTTTCGTATTTTTTATTTAGAAAACTGTTACCCGTAATTTATGATAATGTAACACTAGTAGATTTGTGTGTTCTTTATTAAATTGCTTCGGTTTATAATTCAATGTTGTTTCACAGTATTCTTTTATATTGTGTAACTGTTAATACTGTTACAATAAAGATTAATGTGACTACTTTTCTCCAGAAGAAAGTGTTGCCAACATACGAAACCAGGCAAGGCACTTTAAGATGTTGTTGATGTAATACATTGATATCGTAGAAAATTAATTGATATATCGTTTGCGTTTTAAAAATGCAAGATTGAGGTTGATTGCCCCAACCTTTTAACTAAATTTAAAGGTCTGGATATCCATAGTAGCTTCCCTTACAATATGAATTCAATTTCCTTTAGTTTTTATATAATTTATGAATTGATGTATTTTTTTCTCTCTTCATGTTTGTTGTTTGCGTTTAAATGCTTGTCATATTAAATCTTGTATATTTCTTAAGTTCAAATGTATCAGAGAGCCGAGATGGGTAGCTTTTGTTCAGTGTTAATTCAATGCTCTGTGACTGCACTGATTTTCAGTGAGGCTATTGAGGATTAGCGTGTTGTTCCCATTGTAATGCGTGTTCCTACTTTACCATGATATTTGCTGATTAAACGATTTCTTATGTATTTAGTTTATTATAATAAATAGATTTAAGAAGTGATGCGATTTAGATGTGGTGAAACTTATAACCAGTTTTCTCGTCTCTCGTTGTAAAATGTAAATAATGCTTTTAGCATAAACTTTATCATAAAGGTACAAATGATAGCAAATGATCGCTACGAAGGCCTACAGATAGTAAAGTAAAAGCCTTAAACGACGACACTTGAACCTAAAGTAAGATTCTAAATTGATACTTAGCAAAAATATATTTATAAAGCCACGAAGCTTTTGAGATGTGGTATTACCATCGCAAGCTCCGCATCAGCCGGATCCCAAGAGTGATGAGTGAAAGAGTCATCCAACGAATCGGGATGACACACAAGTTTATGCAGACCGTCAAAATACGCAAAGTCGCATAAAGATACGACTTGTTGCAGCTTATATTGATGGGCAAAATTCAAGGCAAGAGACAGACTGGTAGGAGGAAGAAGTCGTGGTTGTGGAACATACGGGAGTGGACAGGCATCACATCCGCCGAGGAGCTTTTTATACTAGCGCAAGATACCCGGCAATTCAATTGTTAACAGCCAACCTTCGGCAATACCCACTGTATTGCCAAAGGTTGTCAGAAGCTAGAAGAAGAAGAAAATAAATTTATCTATATACAATACGACACTTGATAGCCAAACACAGTATGAAAAGTAGATAGAATTTGTAATAATGCACCTATTCTCTAAAGAGCTCTACGAAATGAGATGCGAAGAATTGTATCTGTTTCAGAGGGAAAAAAATCCTATCGTATTTCAAATTCCAATTCGAGTGTTGACTATATAGTGGATAGACTAAAAAAAAACGTAGATTTGGTAAACAACTTTTAACACACAAATGTGATTTTCGCCTTTATGGTATAATTATATCAAAGTCGAAATTTGATGGAAAAACTTTGCTAATAAACGTAACACGAGAATGAGTACTTAGTTGAAGCTAATTAACATTCAAATGAAAATACCGTCGCAGTACTCACATTTTACATTAAGCTCCCCACAGGTATTTAAACAGTCATAATTAAAACGAAAATTGAGTTTTTCAAGTCTTAACTTACTTTAATTAACGTAGTATATTAGTGTAAGAGAAAATTTTAAAGTGACTAAAAATAGATTGAACTTTTTCCCGATATTTAAATTACGTAACTGAGGTCACAAATAGCCAAAAATGAAAAGGAAAACTGGATGTTTGGAAGAGATTACTGAAAACTATAAGGCCGTTTCGTTGCTTAAAATATTTATGCAGTCAACGTATAAATTTTTCCAATCGTTAATGTTGGAGAAAAAAGGTTTCGTAAAATCTGGTTTGAATCTTACTTAGACTTGGTCTAGGGTAAGATTCAAACCAGACTCTTGTCAAAAACATATTAGATTTAGGAGGTTGAAGTTTCGTTTACCTAAAGGTAAAGAAACTCCTAACTCTTACCTGGATACCCGAAGTGACATAACATTTATTACTAACAAAAACACCAATCGACCCAAATTACTTTTTTTCACCGGAAATTGAAGGCAGGACAGGTTAATAGTAATGGCTCCTAAAAACTAACGGAGTCTTTATATTTTTGTGTGATAATAATTAGACCTCTCTTATCCAAATTCGTTGTAACTACTAGCGGACAGATCCACGGTCAGGGTTTAGATACTTTGTAACGTTACTGATAATATGTCTGGTCACTTGATCATTACACATCTTTGAATGTGGGACTGTTTGTTAGGTGCTAACACAAAAAGTCCCTTTGGTCTTTGAACGAACCCAAGAACGCGGAAAAAGCAGTGCTGTAACGCCCTTCGCACACAGCGCACCTTTAGTCTTGACCTCAGATACTGTATGTTTCGTGATAACTAGTTTTTTCTAATAAGAAGGTAAACCGCCTTATGTGCCCAAACACGCCGTCGACTTTTTATGTCTAATGCCGGTTTCGTCACAATATTTTCCTTCACCGTACGAGCGAGTGTACATGGAAAGAAAAGTCTTTTGGTACACAGCCGGGGATTGATCCTACGACCTCGAGTCGCTGCTCTTAAATGAATACGGAAGATTAAACGATATTTAAAGTGCTATTATAAAGCCGCTTATCGTTATGCTATCGTTGGCTGTTTTTGCTAAACGATCAGAAACACGTTCCACTAACGGTATATCAGTACGATCTCAGAAATTCCCGATCAATTGTTTGATAAGCTTTTGAAAGTGCAACGGTTTTCGGAAATCTTTTGTTTTAGAAAGTCGTGAGGTAAGTAGAAGATTATTATTACTTTATATTTTTTTTATCTGTAGTTTGTTAATTGATCAAATATTTGTGGATAGCCCACTTATTAACGTGGTAAATCACAGAAAAGTTTTTTTTTTTTTTACTTATGTACCTTTAATGACGTTGTGGTTTATGATATTTTCCTTTCAAAAATTGTAATGTAGAGGGAGGGTTAAACTTGCTAAGAAACCAGTTCTTCTTAGAACAAGGACTCCTGGTAGTTTTGCGAACGGATGGCGTAGTCTTGCTCCTTCGAAATTCATAAGCATGCCCCCTAAGACGCATCTAAACTGAATAAACGTATTTTGATTGATTGATTGATAAGGGAAACTGGAAGCTACCTCTATAAAGGTACAAATATTTATAACCAAACAAATCAAGTATCTAATATCATGAATATGTCAAATGGAAGAGAGTAGCTGCCTTCGACACATGGATTCCTAGTGTGGTGGCTAGTCCATTTTCTCTTTTAATAATAAATCCTTTTTTATACGTGTAATAAAAGGATAAAAAAATATAAATATACATGCTAACAGCCAATCCTTTTGACAATACATATATTATATTCTAATAGTAATATTTGTTATATATTTAAAAATTGCGTGTTGTTCCCACGAGAATGTAAATGCGTGCTCCTATTTCACCATGCCTCCTGCTGATAGAGGACAAATCTTGGTTTTTAATTTATTTTATTATTATTAATTACTTAAGATGTCACGTCGAACATGGTGTAATGGTTGCAGCTCCTTTCAAACATTGTGTAAAACAAAAAACTTGGCGTAGAGTTTATTGCCAGTTCTTCTCTTCCGTTCTACTCCCTTGATTTGGGAACTGGCAGTAAATGTAAAATTAGATGCATTTAATATGTATTTCTTTTTGACGTTCATAAGAGTACATTGTGTTACTTTAATGAATAAATGATTTTGATTTGATTTGAATAAAAGATTGTATATACATATAAAACTATAACATAGAATATAAAATAATACCTGTTAACATAACACAACAAACAAAGATTCAATCGGACTCTTCAAAAGATTCTTCATTTTTCAATGTTATTTTTAATCAATGTGCTGAGATCGACTAATACATAATTTAACTGTGGTATAGTATTCAATTGTTAGAACAAGTCAACATCTCTCAAAGTGACATTTAAATTTGAATGAAGTTTTAGACAATATTTCACAGAGAAATATTAACAATTCAACTGAATAGACGCGGACTTGACTGGAATTGTATATGGCGTGGGAAAGTATCTAGGCTATTTTCAAACTAAAACTATGCACTTGACACAAGCCTAGATAGTCGTGAAGATAAGCGTGCACAACTAAACAATCATCAAAAATAATTTTGAAAAATCGTAAATACTTAGAGTAAGAAATATGAAGAGGCTGTGTGTTAGGACAATGTATTATTAATTTTTCCTCTAATATTTTTGTGTTTTCACTGGTCCATATTACTACCATAATCATATTAGAGACTCGAAACCTTAAAATCCGGTATTGTAAGTCATCCGCCTAAACTAACACATATTGAGATTAAATACGAATTTATGAACAGTAAACACATGCAATACGTACTGTTTGTTTCAAATATTATATGGGAGGAAATAAAGAATTATTATTATAAAGAAATTACCCTTTTTTAATCTTTAATTTGATTATATGCTCTGAAACATCACACATGTTAAGACGAGGACAATAAAACGCTTATGTCGTAAGTGTTTTATGTAATAAATATTATATACACGCGTAAAAATAACATAAGAACTTAAGAAATCGGGCACGGCACAGATCCATTAAAATTTCTTGCTATTAAAGCAAACCCAACAAAACTCGAGTGGACTTTTTATCAAAGAAGTTGCATGGGTCCTCCAAACGTCCGCAAATACACAAAAAAACAATGTAAATTTATAAATAGCATTTAAATAACAATGCAAGATTGTAAAAACAAAGCGAGAGGTCTCTATGGAGTTGGTGAAAATGCCCAAAAATGTTTTTTATCACAGTTTTATCGTAAACCCGTATTTATTAATTCTATACAAAATACAAATAATGTCAGCGAATTAATGCCAAGTTACAACTCCGCACAGTGTAATTTAAAGCTAATATGTAATTCTCTCAACCTCATCCGTTGTGGTCAACAAACAGAAACATCAAGGGCTCAACGCCGGGATTTGAAATACACTGGAATTAATCCCACAGTAATTTTCTCCTTCTAATCATTCATTTAAAGGATAACACAGTTCTTATTAGAATATGTTATTTACCTTTACATTTATGTAAAATACACCTTGTTACACAAATAATTAGCAGGTAATTAGTAGTACAGATCAATTTTTTTGGATTCGTTCTTTAACACGCGACAGGCGAACCAGCGCATTTTACCGAGGAAGGAATCATCCTGGAAACAGCTTCAGCTTAATAAATTTCATTCGAAATCGTATATTTTATGAAATCTATTATTATTGAACCTAATGTGTGTATAAATAGATTTCATTTCGTACAAACACAAAATTAAGGAATAGGTTTATAATGAAAAACTTTTATAGTACAACGGAAAAAAAATTACTTTCTATCTGATTTATAAAGCCTTAACCAGTAAAGCCTTTTTGACGTTATTCAGAGGAAGGCGAGCGTGCGATTTTAGACTCTGAGGTCGTGAGCTTGACTCTGACAAATGCACTTTTCTTGCTATGTGCACCGGCTCATACTTAATAAAACATCCTGAAACATGCCTTAGCCCCTAACATGGACTGCGTGTATCAGACGCAGAAGGCTGATCGCCTACTTGCCTATTAAGAAAAGATATCAAGACAGATCCAATAACCTCTGGTCAAGCTAGAGATGGAGCGCCACTGCCATTTTGGTATATATTTGCACCGAACAGGCGTTAAATTGCGTTTTTTCGAAAAGAATTCATATATAGTTGCTAATATTGTTGCTATAGGATTTAAAATCCTAAGATTTTGTTAAGAATCTTTTCGTTTTAATATGATATCATTCCAAGACGAAAATTTCTAGAACATTTGACCTACATTGGGAGCCAATTCTGTTGCATCTTCGCAATTATCTTGCTTTTCATTATATAGCAGTTTACGCTTGTTTAATTATTTTAGTTAGAGAACCTAAGAATAACTTTAGGTAATAAAATATGTATAGGTTACGGGCGAAGGTAATTAAAAGGAAATAATTACAAAAAAGGTTCTTAACAAATGAAAATTAACGTATAAAACAAGACACTCGTGTGACTGTCGCCTTATACCTAGAAAGATTAGTGCCTTAACTAAATAACTTATAATAATAAAAAGTTAAACCCGAAACTAGTACGGCTCTGGTTACCCAAAGTACAAGCTGAGCCTGGAAGGAAGTCATGAAATAACAGCGCTAAAGCTCTTTTTTAAAACAACTATTGTTTTATCAGAAAAATAAACATAACTAATTTATTTATTTACACTATGTTACATTTATAGAAAAAAAAATACATAAAAAATAAAAGGGATGCAATGTGATTAATTAATGACAAACCTTTGTAAGAAATGTAGATTTATTAAGGAGCTTAAAAGCTACTTAAAAATATCCAGCATCACTGGGAAAAACAGTTGCAAACAGTTTTAAAAAAGAAATATTCTTCAGTACATTGTACTCAACACTGAGTTGCAATTATTCTGACCTACTTACCAGAATGAGTAAAAGCTTCCATTAGTATCCCTGAACAATTTCATTTTTACTCGCCTTAGGTGGGATCATTTATTTACCGCGTTATGTGCACTGTCATTATTATGCGCTTATATCTCTTATATACAGATAAGCATTAATCATGCCGACTGATATATTATAATCGTTTTGAAGCTAGCAAAACGTCGGGCCGGGTGAGTTTAAAACTTTAAATTTATAGTGAAAAGGATATTGTTTTCCAAGGTTCAAAATCGAAGAAGAATTTTCCAAATTCCGTCTGAAAAAACACTCCTAGCTTGGTTTCAGGCACTTCGCATTCGAATTCCTCGCGAAAATTGAAACAATTTGATATATTCGGTAGTGGGGTTATCAATTTAATAAAAACCCTTGTTAAGTGAATAAGTATTTATAGATAAGAAATTACTAGTAAAATTAAAATTGTAATTAACAATTGTTTATTCTAGAATATATGTATTTTTTTAATAATTAATAATATATACTATAGAAAATGGATTATAGGTATAATATGGTGTAGTTTAATAAATAAAAAAAAAATATTGTAATATGTCAACGTAGTTCTAAGAGCTGTCAAACCATAACAGACTAGAGATTATCCGTACAGTTAGGGTAAGATTTAGAGTCAAGTTCCCTTACTATACAGTATATAGATACAATCTTTAAAATCGAATATAACGAAATAGTTTAAACTCTGGTCAGCGTCGTCCAGTGCAAGAGAAATTTTTCGTATATTTGCATTTATTTGGCGCTTGATTAGGTCATATTAACTTTCTTTTCGAAATCGGATCGAACCTTTTCGGCTGTGAAATGACTTTTTTATTTTCTTATAAATTTGTCGGAGGTATTTGTATTAAGTAAAGTATGTGTATATATTATCATTAGCAAAATAGCATTAGTTACTATAGGGGGACATGATCTGATATAATTTAGAAACAAATATTCAATATAACCTGGATGCGTTATCAACACAGTAACAAAAAAATGAATTTTTAAGGATCGTGAAAATAAAACTTTTATTTATAAAAGAAAATTCTCAGTGCTTTCCTATTCAACAGGGACCAAACATTTGTCCATCTCATGAATATTTTATTTGACACTGCTACAAAGAAATCTCGATTTATCCGAATGCCAAATGACGTTCATACATTTTCAGTAAATGCGATTATTTTACTGAGGAAAAATGTATGGTTTTAATAGGCATACTGTAGGGTTTAAAATATATAACAAAAAATCGTTTAAATTAATTACGACGAATAAAATATTTTTGGTATAATTATTTACCTGAAATATTCATTTCGACATTATGAAAAAGGCGGGCGAACCTTTAGTTTTCTTGGCCACAGATTTCTGTATTTGTTTCTTGATATTTTTTTCTAACATTTAAGTAAGTGATCAGCCTGCACAGCAGGGATTCGAACCTAAGACCTCTGGTATGAGAGTCGCACATTAAGGCCAACAGTTCTTTTAACTCTACTAACTAAAATAAAACATATAAAATTAATATGAGTTAAAACAAATTAATTGTTTATAGTTACCTAAGTTCAGCTGAACTTGGTGCACCCGAGGCGGGGTCATCAATAAAAATTAAGAATCATTCGTAAGAAATATTTGCTTCAAATCTATAGGATAGCGGCGGTACTTACTCAAAATAGTATACATAGCTACTGACATTTCCCGCATTTTCATAATACACACTAATTAGCCTTTTGTCACGAAATCTACAGGTGTGAAAATTGTCTAATTATCTATAATTTCTCAGTGTATAACAGTTAAATTTTTCTCACAGTTATTAGAATGTTAACCGGGGCAGTAAAGAAACGAATGTATAATGTTCTCTTCTCTTTGTACCACCAACAATAAAAATAAAACTGTCCTAAATAAATAATAAATAATAAATAAATAATTAGAATGACAAATTGATTTCGTTTGTTTTATATACCAAGGTTTTATGTGTGTGTGTGTTGTGTTGTACCTGTGTTTACAAGAAATTCTAATTGAAATAGATAAAAAGATATCGATTACAATTAAAACTTTGTAAAAACGTCCGTCAGTGTATTAGTGATTATCGCACTAATATTACTACGCACTAATAAATTATTAGTAGTTTTTTCTCCAATCCTGGTTGTTTTAATTTAATACTACCCAAATGTTTATTCTCGGCAAGGGAATGTTGGTGACCAGTAAGTAATCAGATATCTTTTCAAATCCTGGCATAAACACCAGTTTCTCTTTACAATAGCTAAATACTATAATTTTACCATAAACAAGATTTTATTGTCATAAAATATTAATCAGTTTACAACTCTTTACAACTTTAATTAGATAATTTAAATTTTATTTCATTAGTTAACGACTGATTACATTATCTATTATCGGATAAAAATAATTAGTGGATACTTCTTGTCGTACATGTATGGACTAAATCCAGGACGTACTAGAGAAGGGACAAATTAAAAGTACCCATCGACAAGCATGCATGGTTAATGTCATGAAAGAGGATGAAGCGAGAGAGGTATGTCAGCAAGTGGAGATCCGTGGTCTCCGCCAACCAGATCGGGAAAACGGCGTAAAGATATATATAGGACAGCCAGGTGATCAAGCGAAACAAATGGAAATGGATAGGCCATACACTCCGTAGGGATCCCAATCGTATTCCCAAGCAGGCGCTTGATTGGAACCTGTAAGGAAAGCGGAAGCGTGACCGTCCTAGACAAACCTGGTGCCAGTTGCAGATGAGGCAAAGAGAGCCAGAGAGACTTGGAGCGAGGTGAAATACGAGGCTCAAGACCGAACGCGATGGAGACTCACTGAGGACGCTCTCGGCCCCATCTAGGGGATATTTAGTCAAGTACTTAAGTCAAGCGTGAAGATATAAATAAAATGTGGACAAATAACGCCAACTACGAATGTGGCTTAATTCAATTCTTACACTCTAAAGTAGGTACTTCACTAACAGCATTAGATAAAGTTAAAAGCCATGCTTATTTAATAATAACCATAATTTGTTCATACAAAGATTTGCATCAGACCCCATTAAATCAAATTTGAAATAAGTGATGTAATTTTTGAAATTGAATAATTATCGTTTCGACATCGTCCATTACAAAAACTTGGCGTTAGACAGCTACTAGCTGATATTAAGTAAATTTACATTAGCATTATGTACTTCTCCAACTTCTCTCAACATTGGTAATGTAACATAGATTAATGGTATTGTAACAACACATACAAACTACGGTTACACGGCGATTTTATACCCCGAATCGAACTAACATAGCTATTCCGATAAAAAAATCAGTGGCGCTACAATCTCTTTAGTTCTGGGCCTCAGATTTCTGAATCTGTTTCATGATCATTTTTAAATGTGCAAGTAGGTGATCAGCCTCCAGTGCCTGACACACGCCGTCGACTTTTTGGGTCTAAGACATGTCGGTTTCCTCACGATGTTTTCCTTTACCGTTCGAGCGAATGTTAAATGCGCACATAGAAATAAAGTCCATTGATGCACAGCCGGAGATCGAACCTACGACCTCAGATATGAGAGTCGCACGCTGAAGCCACTAGGCCAACACTGCTCCGTATTATTCGAGCTATTCCGATAGCTAAGGTATTATTACTCCTCCACCGTTGTGCTGTCAGTCAGTGGTAGGACTGGCCGAGAATCCTTCCTTAATGTCGTAAGAGCAGCACCTTCCTTCCTAGTTATTTCGCTTTATTATATACTCAAGTTTGTAAATCTGATACTAATCTAAGGTACTGATCATGACTGGACATTATAATGTTAAGGGTAACTTGAAGCACTATATAAAGTTTATATCACCTCGACGTCCGTCGTTCCACAAATGGGCGTTTCTTAAGCCAGTTTTTGCCGCGCACCACCACTATGTAGAACAAAGTGCCCACTGAAGTATTTCCGAACCAATTCGACTTAGTCCTTCAAGAAAAGAGCGTACCAATTTTTTAAAGGCCGGCAACGCACTTGCGAGCCCTCTGGCAATGTGAGTGTCCATGGGCGGTATCACTTAACATCAGGTGAGCCTCCTGCCCGTTTGCCTCCTATTATATAAAATAATTATATAACTAGATGATGATGATCACCTGGTTAACTTTGTATATATTTGTGTCAAAACAATAGAAAAGGACCTCAAATTACAGCTATGAAAAAAACTTCTGAAGGCTATAAATAAATGAACAACAAACAAACCAGCATTAAATAAGCTAAATTAAGAACTGCACAAATTGATAGTTATTATAGCCTAGCCCTTGTCCATTACCTCTAAAAGTTTTCGTTAAAAACCACAACCATAAAAATATTCCAACGTCAAAAAGTATGAACTTTTGCGGTATATTTCAACCGAGCCCGTCGTAAACATGTTCCGTTTTTGTTGAACCAAGTCATTACAGGCTCTACGTGTTCCTATTATACCTCGACCACACCGCTTTTTTATTCCCGATGCATTTTACAATAATTCTTATTCCAATCTCCGTGTTATTATGGACTCAGTATTCTTAACTTTGAGGTTGGAATCTCCGCACTAAGTGCGCAATTACTAAAGAAATACTCAGAGTCGAGACTTAGCGAACTATGACTATGTCAAAAACGTAATGGATTACCGTACGGCGAAGGACAAAGGGTCTAGACTTGTGTTTCATTTGTGTTTAAATTTAATACATTATTTGGAATTTGAATTTCAGTTTTGCATTATGTTTTGAAAATGTACTTACTGTTTTTCGTTAACAATTTCGTATTCATTTCTTTAAAAACTATCAGTTAAATTTCTTAAGTGAACAATTCAATGATTAATATAAAAATTACGTATGATGAAATGGGGGGAGACATAAGAATTTTAGAAAGGCGAAGGCACACAAAGGGTTGGGAATCACTGGTCCATAATAGACAACGACATAAAACCTGCCAGGAGTTAGAATGATTCTACATATTAAATACATTCTAGTATGAAGCCAGTCGCAATATGTACCTGTTATTAATCTCTCTCTATTATTGATATTGAAACTCTTAATAATAAAACTTTATTACTAATTAATATGTAAACAAATGTAATTCTAAAACAAAAAATATAATGCCACAACTGGTCAACCATTTTGTTT
This sequence comes from Pieris macdunnoughi, assembly GCA_905332375.1. Taxonomy (NCBI): domain Eukaryota; kingdom Metazoa; phylum Arthropoda; class Insecta; order Lepidoptera; family Pieridae; genus Pieris; species Pieris macdunnoughi. Next base: position 376,990 of record CAJOBZ010000085.1, read on the forward strand.
CATCTTTCTGGCAGCGGTTTATTCTTCGATTTGTATAATTTGAGTTTAAAATTGACTTAAATAAAAAGTTTAACTGTTTAGTTTCTTGTTTACGAAATATATTAGCATAGTATATGTATTACATACCTTAAATGCTTATAATTTAATATATAAGTATAATTTGTATTAACAATTTTCTTAACCTATAAAGTAATTATAAAAATTAAAACTAATTTAAAAAGTTTGGTCCCTGTGGCAGTGTATCTTTAACGCTGGGAGCATTTCCTGGCTGTATTGCGATACTTATTTGTTGAGCCACAACTCTGGGGTCACCGGTACTATCTACCAGGGGCCAACTTAAATCCTTAATAGGCGCCTGTGCACTTGAACTCCACGGCCCAAGAATAAAACCTAACTTTAATCTAATTTTAAACGACTACTCGATCAATAATAAAACGATATTTCCCAACTAATCCTAGTATCTCACAGACCATAAAAACTGCTTGTTAAAACTACAATTGTGATAGTATAAAAGCGCTGAAATATTCCTCGCAAACAATGACTTTACAGAATTGTATAAACATGACTATTGTACAGACCTATACCTAATTGTTACGAACCGCTCCAATCATTTCCAATGCAATGTTTCAGGGAGCGTATTTTCATATAAGCTTTATTCAGTTATTAGAAATATTGTGGTTCTATTTAATAACATAAAGTGTGTTTATTATAACTGTATCTTACATAAACCATTAATGACAATCAATATAATACTTAAATCAAAATGACACATTTATCTCAATGTCAAATTTGTATACGTTGTTATGAAAACATTCCTTTAGGTAAAAAGGTGTTTTCGTGGAATATAGGAAGAGTATGAAGGGGAAGTGTTGTTTTGTAGAATTATTTCAGACAAGGCAGGCATTGGTGCTTAATTACTTGTAAACTTTGACCAATCACCAGGCTAATAATAAACAGTACGTACAATACAGAATATACAAAAAATTAATAAAATCTCCTATACTGGAATTTGTGACCAAACTCATCCAAAACGGCTACGATTTTTTTGCGTATATGCTGAGAATAGGTAGTAAACAATTTTTGATACCCCTAAGCGACCATGAAGTGTGGGCTACCCTAATTTTTTGTTTTTTTTATTTGGAATTAAAATACATTTTTCAATAGAGACAAAAGGTGTAATAAATTATGTCAAAACAACGTTTGTTGGTTCAGCCAGTATAATTTATTTATATGGTACAAATAATTTGTATTTACTTAAAACGGGCCAACACATTCTGTAATTTTACTATATGGTATAAAATAATCAATTTTTTTTTCAAAACACACGTCTTAAGTTTCGAAAAAAAAATCTTTACTTTGTTTTAAATAAAAACAGACCAGTGTAGGCCTAGTTGCTTTAGCATGCGACTCTCATCCCTAAGGTCGTAGGTTTGATCCCCGGCTGTGCACCAATGGACTTTCTTTCTATGTGCGCATTCGCTCGAATGGTGACGGAAAACATCGTGAGAAAACCAGCTTGCTTTATGCCGGCCATACACACTACGGTCTACCGGAGAGGTCCACCTGTGCAGGTAGACTGGAATGTGTGTGGGAATAGACCTGAGCAGGTTTTTGAACCTGCGCAGGCGACCGGCGCAAGATCGAAAATCGATTCTTTCGAGTCCACCTGCGCAGGCATACCTGCACAGGTGGACCTCTCCGGTAGACCGTAGTGTGTATGGCCGGCATTAGACCCAAAAAGTCGACGGCGTGTGCCTATTCGATTGACAAATCATCATGGAACAGATACAGAAACCTAAAAAAGGTTGTAGCGCCACTGTTTTTTTTTTTAATAACAGCAATCCCAATGTTAAAATTGAGAAAGTTTAATTGACAAAGTTCAAATGACAAGAGAATTCATACATACGCTGAAATAAGAAAAATCGTTTTATAACTTGGCAATAAGGTAGTAATTAGTCTGCTCTGAATTAGTTTTAAAAGTTGCCTTCGTGTCGGCATTAATTATCGTGCTTCTATCTACCTGAGTCTTACCTATAAAAGTCAACGGTGGTTTCTCTAAAGTTTACGTTAACCACAGTATATAACTAAGAAGCCATATATATTGTATTGAAGTTGTTTAAAATTAGTTCTAAGTCAAGTGAAAGATTTATACCTACTGTACGATAGTCTATCCTAGAGCATTTTTTTCTATTGCGTGTAATAGGTTTTTCTTCTTAATTTCATAGGGATTATCCCGGACTACAAACAACACTTTTACTTTTCATTTTTAAGGACCGTTTAAGACGAAAGGACTGCCAAAAACGCGTCTTAAGCGTCGCGAAAAACATATGAAGCGGGTAAAAAGTGGGGTCATAAACTGGACGTTTTTAATATTTAACAAAAATACGGAGCCGAATAAAGCGGTTTAAATTTAACTTTAGAGTTTTTAAATTAAAGTTCCTTTTTTTAAATATGTTGAGTTATTTTCCCCAACTGGGTCTTAAAAAACCAAATTATTTAACCGGGACGGTAATTACTGCAGGGCATTCGAAGCAATTACACGTAAAGAGGTCAAGCGATGGATACCGCGGAGTCAACAATGTATATTAAACTAACGAGCCCTACAAACCTTATCTTGACCATATAGTGCCATCTATTGGATCAAATTATTATCATTATGAATCTAATAAACTCCATACAAAAGATATTTTCCTTGTTGGCTTCAATCAGATTAATCAGCTCAAATCTAACTAACATTTGTAAACAATAATGTCAGATTTTGACAGCTCGATGGCATGTAATATGGTATATAATACGTTACTTCCTAATACAAAAATTTATCTTATTTATTAAAAAAAATATATCTTGTATTTGGGTCAAGATTTCCGTATGATCTATAAAAAAAAAACATCTTTATATATATATAAGTATATATATATATAAATCTATATATATATATAAATCTCGTGTCACAATGTTCGTTCCCATACTCCTCCGAAACAGCTCGACCGATTTTATGCATATTTAGAAAGTCTGAGAATCGCCCCAAAAATTTATTTTTTATTTTTTATACAAATTTTTTTTTGTTTTTATTTTTTTATGATACATCATACAAAAATACATACAACCCTTAATTTTCATTCCTCTACGATCAACCCCTATTTATTATTGTAGATAGTTATTTTATTGAACTAAAAAAATGTTTCCAAGAAATAATATACATGGCAATACAAACGTTTGCCGAGTCAGCTAGTAACCTTATAAGATTACGAAACAAAACAACAAAATTTAACTGTATTTTCAAATATCCTATAAATATCTTCCTACGTAAATACATTTTGACGGACAATATAATTAGATAAAATCCATTTCATTTATCTTTTTTCCATTATTATTTTCTGAAAATAACATTCATAATATCGAAATACACTACAAAAGTATCGCAAGTAATTAACACATTATAAATCACATAAGGAAGCTTATTGGAAGCTTGACAAATCGGAACTGACCTAATTTTTATAACCTGCAATGCAGCAGCCTACGATAAAAATCCGCAGACGAATTTAATATTTTCATTCCTATCTTTTATTAGCTTACTTTCTATCTCTCTCTATCTATTGGTAAGGTAAATTTCATGGATCATGCAATTATTTGTTCTTCTGTATCTCTGTGTATGTTTTAGTTAATGTGTCAGTGTCCATGGGCGTCGTAATCACTTGATGAGCCTAAAATAAATTAAAATAAATACAATAAAACTACTGTGCTTCGAACATATCTTTCTCCATTCATAATTTTATTAATTAAAATCATAATTCTTTATTTAGTTCTTGCTATTTTTATAACTGTTTCTTTGTATCAAATAACGCACAACGGACTAAATGTCGCGTCGAAAACATAAATATATAAAAAGTAAGTATATATACAAACTAGCTATGTATCTCTAACTCTATACCGCTTATACAAAAACCAATCGCTTCCGTGGAACGAGTGTGATAGACAATGTATATGTTGTACCGAACCGAAGCCTTCCATTTCCGAGGAAACAATGACTGTATCTTGATATACAAATATAACCTACTAGCTATAAAAAAAACACAATCATCAAAGTAGTATCGATATATATATATATATGTTTGTAATAAACATTAGTTTAAATACAAAATATTAAACATGTACCCCGCGATCATTGCTCAGGCGTTGTAAAAATAGTAAAAAGATTATTATCAATGCAATTAGTTCCTTACATGACGTATCATACCGGTCTGACCGGCGAATAAGGAGCGATGATCGTTACATAACGATAAAAGATTCACACGACAAACTGACCTTACTAGACCTTACCACTATTTACATGTCAGCGACTTGTTCTACACAAGGTAGCTTTTTATAGCCGTTCTATTTGCGTTGATTTTCACCGGATATTAATGTTAAGACAATCGAACATAACGCTGTGCTCGGTTTTTGAAGTGAAATTTCTTCAGGCGCATGAGGGTAAAAATTTTACGGATACGTCACGAAGATGTGCAGCGTTTTTGTCGAAGAAAAGGGAGAGAGCGATTGAGAGAGAGTGAGAAGGGCGAATTACCAAATAGAAATTCTATTCGTAAAGAGAATTTATGAAATATTACTATTTTACATTTTATGCAAAATAATTTATTGAAATCATAAATGACGAATTGTAAATTAAAATGCCACGTGTTTTGATTATCGGAGATTTATTGTATTGTATTTTATTAATATTGGCCACTTTAACAATTAAATAATATTTTTTTGACAATTAAATTCATTAAATTCCTAACATATCTTCCTTTCTCCCTCCCTCTAAATCTCGGAAATTTTTAGATTTGTATAAATATGATCAAGACTTAAAATTGAATAACTTTCCCCTTTTTTTTGTTTTCTCCTCTCTAAAAAAAATCTACAATACCGTTTACACTCACTGCAATCGATTTCTTTTGAATAGGTGGTCCATGATGAACCTAAAGATGTCAAGCGAATTTTAGTCAGACACAAAACGATTTGAGTATTTATAATTATTCCTATTAAAAGTAAGTTTGTTTGATAAGTAATCTAAATTGCTAGAATATTAAGTTGGCGACTGGTAGATAGTACCGGTGACATTAGAGCTGGTGCTTTCCTCGCTCAACGAATAAGTATCACGAGGAACGCGAGGAAATGCTGCCAGCATTGAAGTTACACTGCCGCAGGGACTACACTTTTTAAATTTATTTTTATTTATCAATTTATTATTATGTTGATTAAGAATATTGTAAATACTATATATTTGTGTGTTGGAATGAAATAAAATAATAAGTTACTAAAAACATTTAATAAATATGTAATTTATTATGTGTCAAATATCAGTAAAGTACTGAATCAGTCTTAAATAATGCTTGAACTAAATCTTATTCACCAAAGCATAAAAACACTGAGACAGAAAGAGATGAATTACTAGACGGTAATAGAACTTAATATTTTTATAATTAAGATGAAGTACAGTGTATTTCCTGTGCCTCTAACACGAAGCGATATTAGATAAAGCTTACTAAATTCTACTTCTACATTTATGAGCCATAAACATAACTGAACTTAACAGGTAAAACATTTTAGCGGAAAGTATCTAACCAAGTAAGAACCAAATGGTATCTTGACGTACTGTTACTGACAATTAAACTCCGAAGTAAATATGAGGCCAAAGAAGAATAAAAGAGTATAAAAATCTTTAGCCTGTATTATTAATGCGACGAAAAGTATTAACAACTTAGAGTCATTAATTAAAGGTTAATGGTTACTTAATAAGATTCTATTTTGTACATGTAGAAGAAATATAAAACAGAAACAGTGAGTACAATTATTTGGACCATAGTAAAATATACCTACCAATGCATTATTGCTGCATCAACATTGCGCAAGTCAAATCACAGTTGATAGGTTTATAGTTCACCATAGCTATCATAGGAAACTAAAAAGCTCTCTCTCTATCCTTCATAAAATCAGTTGCGTTGTAGTCTGTCAGCTTTTAACTGAGTTGCAAAATTATGTATTCCGTGCTTAATTAATGGTATATTTACTTAGATTTTTTAGTTCTACATATTCAATAGAGGTAAAAATAAATTCTTAAATATTTTGAAATTAAGTCCGCCGGTCTCGTTTGTTATAAACGCGATCAACTCAAAACTACTGAACAGTTTGGTACACTTAAAGAGATTTAGATAAAATACAAACTCCACGCGGGCAAGCTATTTATTAAATTAAAGTAATAAAGACTTCAAATCGTTTCAAACCGTTCACGACTGTTAAGAAATATCTATCGAAACCGATAATTCGATAAATATACTTAATTAACAATAAAATTAAAATAAATAATAATAATTAAAAATAATCAATTATCAATAAATCTTATACAGTTTTCTTTAAGCTATGAAGCATAAATAACTCATTAAATTGAAAGGATTTGTAGATAAACAAAAAATACATGCCATTTACTACCCTACTTCAAATAAAGATAAATTTAAAAACCTAATCTATGATTCGTTTCGACTCCGAATGACCATTTATAGATTTTATAAACGTGTTGATTACTATGAATTAAAAAGCTTATAATCGTCAAGTTTATTAATTTCGTAAATCTTGTAAATATATAATAGGACAAATACACTATAAATGAATTACACGAATCTGAACTTCACATCGAACTAAATTAAACAAAAAACGATTTTTCAGAGGATATAGTAAAAAACTTACCAACACATCAATTTCTTAGCACAAGTTTAAAATAAGCGGTCCACGAATAGCGGTATGACACGAGCTTTGCCGAGAAAAGGCTGCGATCTACTGACGCCCTGCAAGCCTCCATCACTGTTCTCCCCTGTGACAAGCGATTTATCATATCCTAAACATTCTTGCAACGCCGAATTCGGTGTCACTGACCGCGTAACGTTGCGAAAAATGTTTACGAATTAAATATGTGACCTAGTGATGAAAATACAATATATTAATTAAAATTCTTTAACGGATATTAATGTAAATTACATTATTTACATAATGTCTCGCGTGCTGTTCATTACTTGATGTTGTATTTAAAAGTAGATAATCTGTGCGAGTTAGCTAGTTAAAGCTTAGATAATAAATAGTGTAAGTTCTAAAACACAAATTTTACACAATTATATTATACGTATAACATAAGAAAAGCAAGGGAAAAAATTAAACAAGCAACCAAAATATAAATAATAACTAAAACTAAATTGAAATTTAAACCCCAGTAAGAAATTGATAAACAAAGTTACGGTAAGTGGGAAGATTGTTGTAAAATATATCAATATTTTCATCAATATTAGTAATTAGGTTGTAAGAGCAAGATAGATTACAGCTTAAAATAAAACCAAAAGAAAGTTTTTAAACTTAAAAAAATTAATGAATATGATTGTAATGCTTAAATAAAAATAATAATAAATTATTTTGATAAAGAGTCATATTTGGGTCTTGCATATGTCAAACGTCACATAAAAAGTTTGACAGGCTTTAAACTGGCTTATAGTATAAGTTTTAAGACGTAATATTTACTTATAATGAAAATATTAGGCTTTATTGAAATTCAGACAACTTTAACCTTTGAAAAGGTTTCCTGACTCACACTTCAGAGTTCAGAGTTCAGACTAGTCCATCACAAAGTTGTTTTAAATTTAAAAAAATGTTAAATATTTCGTTTCTTTTTTGTACTTTTTACAAGCGTGTACTATTTTTATTTTCTTTTGTTGTTGTAAGTTTCAATACCCATTAGCGGAGAAATCCACCAAATAATATAAGAAATGTAACCTTTGGACCCGAACTTTATATTTAAACTTCGATTGTGTACCACAATTAAATTCAAGCGTTAATGTCAATAACCCAGTAATGCGCCAAAAAAGTGAATAAGATAGAGCAAATTCGCTGCAATTGTAAATTACATCTTCGCGGTCCAAGGGCGTTGAACTGGCACCCATTGATGTGTGAATTTATTGTAAACATACGCAAACCATAACTTGCTCGACCACTTACTAATGAATGGCTTATATGAAAATCCTGTTGAGTAAAAGTTGCGTAGATCAAAATGGAAGTCGTGTATCAAATATTGACATTGACATAATTATATATTTCCAAATGTACAGTTTAGATTTGTTATATACATTTTGTTTCTTGTCATCCTAATATCCTAACTTTCTACACTACCATTGATCGGAACCCCGTCACGGGTAAAGGCCTCCTCCAGCTTTTTCCAAAAATCCATCGCTTTCTTTCTCCATTCGCTTCCTGCTTATGCTTCTATATCTTCTATCCACTTTTAGGGATAGAAGATCATCTACTCTTTCTTCCTCTTGGTCCTTTCCATATTTAAAGTCTACCTTTAACTGTGCATCTTGCTATATGCCCCACCAATTGCCGCAGAACATTTAAGAAGTATCTAATTTCGTATTGTAACAGAATTACGAACACCAAAACGTCTATAAAACGATGTTTCTATGTTTAATGTTTAAGCATTGGGAACATTAGCTTTGTTTAAAATCAAAATAAATTAATAAAAGCCTTTAAATATTACGAAAGCTTGATAAAAAATTCTCTTATCTGTTCTTACGTATTCTAAGGATTGTATTGTTGTCTAAAGAATAGGCAAATTCTCAAATTGCTATTAATTGATCGACCTGAGGAATGCAAACCATTTAATCCAATGTAATTCCCATCTCAAATGTCAATAGTGCATGCTAGTCAAGTTCCAGGGCAATAGGTCATTGGAAATGCACAAGATTTTCTCCTTATGACTCATTACATTAGTGTCTATTTAAATTCATTGAACAGATTTAAATAAATTATGTAACTTATAACAGAAACATCTTGAATGTCTGACGAAGTTTTATTTATTTTAATGTACCAAGGAAGAACGCTTGCTGTTGATAAACTCGTTATAACAAATCCTCTTCGAATACTTTACCGAACTAATTTTAATTTATTTCAATGTCTCAATGAAGATTGCCTGGTATAATAATAAGCTGGGTAATAGGTAAGCTCGGGTTTTAATTTAATAACACAATTAGACACACGGACGACCCGTATCATTCTAATGGGGCATGACACCGACAGATTGTCTTGAGGATTGAATTCAGATAATTGTTCCTTATAAGCGAGTGGGCCTTCTTTGCCTGACACTAACAGTGTTAGTAGTAACTAAGTTTTTAGTTAGTAACTAAGTACAGTATGATGAGCATTTTGGAAGCACAGGGATTATCCAACGAATCTCTTCTCTTCTTCTTCTGACTTCCAAAAGAAGTGTAATAAACATTAAATGTATTATTACATATACTACATTAAGCATTAAATTTATTTTATATTAAGACATTTTCGTACATTTTTATGTCAGTTTTTTGATAATTTTCATATTACGATATTCTTAACTACGTAATTTCATTCAACGCAAAAGACGAACACATCTACAACTTGTAAATTATAAATGCAACTCATCTCTATACATTTCCTCTATTCACTAAAACCTTTGTCCATTTATAAAGCTCCCATACAATTTATAACAATGCCATCTCATCGTCGCTTAGTTCAATAATGTTGTGGTCGGAATATTGATGAAGAAAGTTGTGGAAAGGCCCGCGAAAGGCGTTTAAAATTATAATATTTTGTCGGAAGTAGGTTGTAGGACATTTAAGGATGTATGTTATTGTTTATAGTGTGAGCAAATATGGCGCGTGTAATATTTGTCATTCATTCTCGAATGTAAGGTAATGTGATGTTTCCAGGATATGTAGAGTAACTGATATTATACATTGTCTATTCCCTTCGACCTTTGAGCTCTAAAATCAGAGTACCTCAGATGTTCCACATTAAACTAAGTGTATACCCGTTCTGTGTGTAAAATGTTTGTTTACCCTACACTCCGAAGAGATTCCAATTATATCCTTAAGCATGCGCTTGATGGCAACCCACAGGGAAAGCGGAAGCTTGGCCGTCCCAAGCAAACCTGGCGTTGTACGAAAATGAGGCAAAGAGAGCTGGAACGACAGGAACAGATTTTCATAAATTGTAACTAAGAACCAATCGTGAAAAGAAAAAGTCAACAAACGTGTCCAAAGATGGTTACAGATAAAAAAATCATCTTTCGACACTTTAATATCAACGCATTCTGAGTTTTTTTGGGCATGTAACACACAGAAATCCAGAAAGTTTAGATAAAGTCATCGTGGCTGGCAGAGTGGACCACCAGACCTCGAGGCCGATCGCCTACTCGCTGGACTGATCAACTAAAGGCCCTTACAGGTACCACAGGTACCATCACCCAGGCGCAGTGAAGTTGTGCGGTACCACTAACACAACCTTCAGAAATTAAGAGTGCGACTGAAGAAGAAAAGCAAAGAACCAGATTAATAGACCAGTGCAGATAGCCTTTAAAATAAATAAAAAGTGAAAAAAATTACAGTAGGATGAAACCCATTAGAAAAGCAGGGGAATATGATCAAAATGAAAGGAAAAATAAATTACGGTCGATCTGAGGTCGGGAAGGGGTAGGGGGAGTTTTAAGGGTAAAAAACGGTTTATCTCGATTTCCGGCAAAACTACAAGTCCTATCGAAGAAAGTTCAATGGCAAAGTTGGAGGTAATAAAAAGATCTAAAATTTTTGTATTTACACATTTTTCACATAACCTCAAAATTTATGTGAAAAATTCAAAAAACCAAGTTTTTGGTTTTTTATTTTTATCTTTAACAAAAATATTTTTTTTTTAACGAAATTTGGTGAAAACTTACCTTTCTATGTCTAAAATACACTGTAATTTATTTGATTAAAAATATTTATTTGTTCACCTTATTTTGAATTAATATCGAAAAAACACCCTAATTTTCAATCGAAAATTCTGACGTCAAAATTTCAGCTTTTTTCAAAAAGTTGGTGTGCTTTCAGTTCGTTGAAATCTCTACTTTCCTATGGTAAAAAAATATATATATATTACCATAGTAAAACTTCTCAGAAAACGCAAAAAATCGTATGCAGTAACGCCCAGACCTGTCATCCCCTTCCTTACTTCTCTATGAATCTTCTTTAAATTATAATCAGAAGCAAAAAAATATTTTTGTAAAAGATAAAAATTAAAAACCAAAAACTTGGTTTTTTGAATTTTTCACATAAATTTTGAGGTTATGTGAAAAATGTGTGAATACAAAAGTTTTAGATCTTTTTATTACCTACAACTTTGCCATTTATTTTTCTTCGATAGGACTTTTAGTTTTGCCGGAAATCGAGATAAACCGTTTTTTACCCTTAAAACTCCCCCCCTACCCCTTCCCGACCTCAGATCGACCGTAATTTATTTTTCCTTTAATTTTTATAATATTCTCCTCCTTTTCCAATAGGTTTCATCCTACTATTATTTTTTTAGGTTTCAAAAATTATCGGCACTGGTCTATAAGTCAACTTTCTAATAATAAAAACACATCATTGAGTTCATTTAGAAGCTTCAGATTTACAGAAACATACAGATTTTCGCGTGACGGTTAAAAACCTTAATGTTATTAGAAACTAATCTAATTTCGTAATATGATTAGTTTGTAATGTGAATGCTTTATCCCAGATAAATAAACGAAACAAAACATTGAACGTAAAGCTCCGATCCTTGCTTAATCGGATTAAAAAGTTAAAAATGATCACCGTGACTGTAACGAATCGCCAGGACATAAGCACAAATGGAATTTCAAAAACCGGAATCTCAGTTCGTATTCTAGAACTTAAATCTTATTTTAAAAACGCTTTAATAATCTTTATGACTTGGGATATGAATACACAGGATCTAGGTGCTAATAACTCAAACTTTCAATGTTTCTTTAATCTCACTTTATCTGGAAGAGATCGCTTATATTAAGCGATAAAGAAACCCATTACACTCAAAGTAGAGATTAATTAGCGTGATTTCTTTGTATTCTTATGAGAAAAAGTAAAAATGAATTTATTCTTAAACAACTTCAAAATACATTTATATTTTCACGTGTTTTGTGTAAGCTTTTCTGTCTATGGACCGAACTAGATAATCGATAAAGTGATTCAGCCAACAGCGAATTGCTCCCACAGAGTATAGTCATAACATATTCTTTCCGATATGCAAAAAATTTTCTTGCGTGACTGTTATAAAGTAATCAATGCTATAACAGTAAATTATAAAATAATTAAAATTCCATTTACTTATTTCCAAATCAAGGGTGTATGGTGTTGAGCATAACAATAGATAGAATTTAATATTAAAAACGTAATTTAACTAAAATACACATCGTATCAATGCAGAGAGATAGTGCCTGTTACCCTGCCATAGGGCCCAAAATTATAAATTCATATTAACAGTAATAATTGTTATACATAAACTAAATATAGTATTTGTTTGAATGATTAAAATTGTTTTTATAAAAAATACCGCCGACTCTGCGACCCAAAGAGAACATTCCACCACTTCCTGCTGTCAACTGCCGCGTTGCGGTTGAGTTACAGAAGTCCACTTTGGACTTTTGAATCCGGTATTACATTAGTATTTTTACTTATATTAAAATATGTGTATTTAATAACCATAGATTGTCAATAAATAGAGTACATGATGTGGTTTTTTAAAGAGTTTAAACCTGTGGTTCCTACTTCAAAATATACAGGCGTAAAAAATAGTGTTTTTTAGTGATAGCTGATATTGGTGATTTACCGTACTCTCATTCGTACTCTGTGGTTATGGAGCGCATTTGACTATTGCATCTTTACTGTAATTGAAAGCCATCAACATAAACGATGTTTCGTAATCAAAGCTCACCGTTTAAGTCTCTGACACACCGAGAACCTTTAACTGTAGGAATATTTGAATAATGTTCCAAAAATCAACAGTAATAAATCGAAATTCAAATATTATAAATGAAATACTAAAGAGATACTCAGAATCGTTAATTATAAATATTTACTTAACTATATTATATAGATTGGAATCTAAAAAGGGTTATTTACTGACCTATGTACGTACTTCTATTGATAAGTAATATTCTATGGATATATGATTATTATTAATCCATTATGATTATTATTATTTCTATATGAATTACTTTTGTCAGTCAATTTATGAACGGTAGAACTATATGTATTTGAGACTGTTTTTTGGTAATTTGTATTTAAATTACTCCTTGAGCCTTCAATAAAAGAGCTAGGCGGTAACGCACCTTCCCGATGTTGTAAGTGTGGATGGGCGATAGGTCAGAGAGAACAGAAGCCAGATAAAAGAGAGGACGCCCACCAGAAACCTGGAGAGATGAAATAAAGGACATAGCAGGAAATGATTTGTATATCGAAGATGAGAGACAAATGGAGGTCTTCCGAGATTTAGTACTAGTATTAAATATAATAATAACATCTTCTTCTTATCCGGTAAACTCTTAACAGAACGGTCGTGATCGCTATGTAGTAGTGGTAATAGAAGGGGCAGATGAGATGCGCTTCACGACGTTTCGCCATCGTTGCCTATTAGAGATCATGCTGCTGCGCTGATTGAGTGAACCTCCTAGGGCAGACTTGATCTGATCAGTCCAACGCGTAGGTGACCTTCCTTCCGCGGGATCTAGTGCCTTCCATCTTCCCCTGGACGACAAGGCGTTCTATGGACTGATCACCACGCCGAGATACGTGTTAGAAAAAATAACATAATGTAATTTAAATTAGAGTACTCAATTAAAGGCTATTTTTATTTTATTATTACACGAAATGTTCCCGTTGAGAGACGACCTTAACATCGCTCGTGACATGGGCTGTAGCAATTTTAAAAAATTACACTCGCAAAGCTTACCTTTCAATCTGGCCCGATTTCTTGTTTCCTTATTTTGTAAGTATGCAATCCTACATCAATCTTTTGTTATCTGTAGGTATATGATGAGGATATACATGCGACTGCGACACATTTACGACGTGATATTTCACTAACAGTGTTTTGTTTTTGGGTTTTTTGTTTGTTTTTGTGTTTGTTTATCTCATCCCTGAGGTCGAATTGTATCGCCGGATGAATAAATGGACTTTCTTTCTATGTGCGCATTTAACATTCGCGTGAACGGAGAAAGAAAACATCGGTTTGCCTTAGGCCCAAAAAGTCGACAGCGTGTGTCAGGCACAGGAGCCTGATCATCTACTTGCCTGTTAGATTGACAAAAGATCATGAAACAGATACAAATATCTGAGGTCCAGACCTAAAAAAGGTGGTAGCGTCCCTGGTTAATATTTTTGTATTATTTATTTTATTATATACTATTAAGTTGTATCCCATTTTTTCAGTAATACCATACACACTATCTGAAGACTCAAGTGCATTGCCTGCTAATTTTAACTTAAGGTCCAATGTCCCCCTGGTAGGGCAGGTAGGGCAGTGATGCCCTCACAGCCTTAATGGGCAGCTCTTTAAGGTTCAGTCCAGCTTTCCCCTTTGCAATGTTCCTTCGTTACTGGGTCTGGTTCCACTATTACTACATGAAATATAAAAGAAAGTCTGCCACTGCCTCTAGATCTTTTGAAACACGCATATTTGTTTCCACGAATGATTTGGAGCAATAATTAAAGCTATTAAGCGCCTAGTACAATTTTAATAGCAAACTATAAGATTTTATAACGCGAACAAAATCGCTAATATTTTCAGTATAATAACTTAAGCTACAAAATGAATAAAGTGGAAATTCATTAGTCAGTCATAAGCTGCTTTTAAAAAGCTTACAAAGAAAACTCAGCTTTCGAGCTACAAGATTATCTAGGAAATTTCATAGTCGTAAAATTTAACTAGATTTCGTATTATCTATAAAATTTACATTTTAATTATGTTATAGCTTTGTAAGGCTTAGTCGGAAACTAATGATTTTAGTCCTTAAGAAGTAATTATATTATATTTTTATGTTTTACGACATCTTATCTTTTAAGGAGAAAGGTACACTATTGTGGAGAATTGTAATCAATTAAGTTAATAATTTTGTGATATTTTCTAATAATAATATTTGTAATCGGATTTTTGCAGTCTTTACTGTTACGATATACCTATCTATTGGTTTTTTTCGTTTTAATACTATATTTTATGAAGCGAAGATGAAGCGAAGAAGCGTCTGTCTGCATCTTCTACCACATTTACCATGGAGAGTGTTTAGAGGAGTTGTTCGGTCTTATACATGCAGCTGAGTTTCACTATCGGACGTCAAGACAAAATACAAAATACCATCCGTATCACCTCGTAGTCCGTCGTTCCACAACTGAGCGTTTTCTACGACAGTTTTTGCCGAGCACCACCACTATGTGGAACCAGCTGCCCACTGAAGTATTTTCGAACCAATTCGACTTAGGGTCCTTAAAGAAAAGACCGTACCAATTCTTGAAAGGCCGGCATCGCACTTGCGAGCCTTCTGGCAATGTGAGTGTCCATTATATTATCACTTAACATCAGGTGAGCCTCCTGCCCATTTGCCTCCTATTACACAAAAAAAAACTTACAATTTTGTAAGCATAATTAATTATAAGACAGGGTAGAACAGTGTGTGGTTGTTCATAGTCCAGCTGCCCGTCGATGTGTTTCCGAACCAATCAGTCCCTCTCCTTGTCTTATCCTTGTCTCCAGTCAGCCAACAGGCCGGCAATGACGAATTCATTCATCCAGCTGTCTGGTGTTGTTAGTGTCCACAGCCACCGCCTAACATCAAATTACCTCCCGCCCGTTTACAAACTATTGCGTGTTGCTACCACGAGAATGTAAGTGCGTGCTCTTATTTCACCATGCCTTCTGCTGATAGAGGACCAATCTTTGTTTTTAATTTATTTTATTA
This sequence comes from Pieris macdunnoughi, assembly GCA_905332375.1. Taxonomy (NCBI): domain Eukaryota; kingdom Metazoa; phylum Arthropoda; class Insecta; order Lepidoptera; family Pieridae; genus Pieris; species Pieris macdunnoughi. Next base: position 392,804 of record CAJOBZ010000085.1, read on the forward strand.
CTTGTTATTACTTAAGATGTCATGTGGAACATGGTGGTTGCAGCTCCTTACAAACGTTGTGTAAAAAAAAACTTGGCGATTAAAAAGAGTGCCGGGGGGTTTATTGCCAGTTCTTCTCGTCCGTTTTACGCCCTTGATTTGAGAACTGGCAGTTAATGTAAAATTATAAGCATTTAATGTTTTATTTATTATATATACATGATCTTAAATAGAAAGAAGTTGGTGTGGTGGAAACACAAACTGGACACAGTTCACAAACACAAGCTGGACAATGTATATTTCTTTTTTGACGTTCATAAGTGTACATTGTGTTAGCACAACAAATGATGCTTTTAACAAATAACAATTATACACAAATACAGGTCAATAACCAATAAAATGTTCGAAAACATTCAATTTCAATGTATCCGTATAATCGTTGAAACTTGGCTCGAAATATTGAAATGTCAAAATTGCACTGAATTTATTGATAATGCTCTGGGCGATGCAAAATGTATTCAATGACAGTTTCGATAAATTTTAATTTCGTTGAGTGTTAAATTATCTTTAATCTTTAAAATGTATTTAAAGTAAGCGTTATAGGTCTGGCCTCATATGGTTTTATATTAATATATTGAATGCAAATTTTGTTTAGTTTAGACATAGTTGTATTTAACAGCTGGGGCGACCGAAGAGCAGGCGGAAAATAATAAACGGCTCAAATATTAGAGTCTTTCCTCCAACTTCGATTTTGTTCCCTTTGGAGTAGACACTTGGGCCGTGGGGTTCAAGTGCACAGGCGCTAATTAAAGTTTTAAGTTGGCGCCTGGTAGATAGTACTGGTGACCCCAGAGCTGGTGCTTTATAACGAATAAGTATCGCAATACAGCCCGGAAATGCTGCCAGCGTTAAAGGTACACTGCCACAGGGACCAAACTTTTTAAATTTGTTTTAATTTATTTATGTTAAGAAAATTATAAATACTGTATATTTAATTGATATGTTTGGGTTTTAATAAACGTTTTTTGTTTATTACAGTATTACTATGATGTTTTAAAGACAATTGTAGTGCCTACGTAATAATTAAGTTTGATATTTAAGTGATATTATTAAACATTACTTAAAGACAAGTAAATAATGTAAAAAATATATTTTTGTATCCTATTCTATATTTTATAGAAAAGATTTCATTTTAAAAGGTTGTAGTCGCTTCATACGAATCCAAGACACATTATGTTAGCAAATTTCGCAATAGTTAATGTTTAAAATAAAATATTTACGTTAATTTTACGATGATACGACTTTGATCGGATAATATTCTGATTTGTAAAGTTCAAATGACTTCTCGTAAGAAAAATTTATCATACAAATATTGCTTCTTTGACCGCAGATTTCAAAGTTTATTTCGATTTCCCTGATGTAAAAAGTTTCTAATGGAAAAATATTTAAGGATATATCACAACACAGACACTTCTTATTATTATTATTTTTTTAAATTGTGCTTTATGGATGGAGGATCGCAAACTTTAAGTAACTAGTACTTAAAGTGTGCGATCCTCAACCTGCGCTTGGACCAATCGAGTTTTTACAATCTAATATATACAATTCTCGTGTCGCGGTGTTTGTGGTTAAACTCCTCCGAAACGGCTCGACCGATTCTCATGAAATTTTGTGTGCATATTGGGTATGTCTGAGAATCGGACAACATATATTTTTCATCCCCCTAAATGTTAAGGGTAGTCCACCCCTATTTTTTTAATTTTATTTTTAGATATTTTTTTCTGTTTTTATTTTTTATGATACAGCATTAAAAATACATACAACCCCTAACTTTCACCCCTCTACGATCAACCCCTATTGTTTTATTATCAATGATATACATGGGAAAACGACGTTTGCCCGGTCAGCTAGTTATCTTATAAATTTTCACTAATGAACACGTGCTCGTTGCTCCCACGGTGAAGTCAAACGTCGTAAGGAAACCGGCATATCTCAAACCCAAAACTCAGTCAGAGGTACAGGAGACTGATCATCTACTTGTCTAAAAAGATTAAATAAACGGATGCAATCTAAGGCAAGAGTTTACGCACCCGTAAGCCCTACAGGTGTATCGTAAAATCTATAAGAAACGATTGTATCAAAATTTACTGGAATTCTTGAGGGATAATTTTTGATTCGACACAAAAAATGCCCATTTCAATATATATAACGTCCGCGAAGGGCATAAATCACTCATTAAATTGAAAGGATTTGTAGATTGAAACAAAAAATACATGCCATTTACTACCCTACTTCAAATAAAGATAAATTTAAAACCTAATCTATGATTCGTTTCGACTCCGAATGACCATTTATAGATTTTATAAACGTGTTGATTACTATGAATTAAAAGCTTATAATCGTCAAGTTTTATTAATTTCGTAAATCTTGTAAATATATAATAGGACAAATACACTATAAATGAATTACACGAATCTGAACTTCACATCGAACTAAATTAAACAAAAAACGATTTTTCAGAGGATATAGTAAAAACTTACCAACACATCAATTTCTTAGTACAAGTTTAAAATAAGCGGTCCACGAATAGCGGTATGACACGAGCTTTGCCGAGAAAAGGCTGCGATCTACTGACGCCCTGCAAGCCTCCATCACTGTTCTCCCTGTGACAAGCGATTTATCATATCCTAAACATTCTTGCAACGCCGAATTCGGTGTCACTGACCGCGTAACGTTGCGAAAAATGTTTACGAATTAAATATGTGACCAGTGATGAAAAACAATATATTGGGATCAAAATTTAACGGATATTAATGTAAATTACATTATTTACATAATGTCTCGCGTGCTGTTCCATTACTTGATGTTGTATTTAAAAGTAGATAATCTGTGCGAGTTAGCTAGGTTAAAGCTTAGATAATAAATAGTGTAAGTTCACAAAACACAAATTTTACACAATTATATTATACAGTATAACATAAGAAAAGCAAGGAAAAATTAAACAAGCAACCAAAATATAAATAATAACTAAAACTAAATTGAAATTTAAACCCCCAGTAAGAAATTGATAAACAAAGTTACGGTAAGTGGGAAGATTGTTGTCAGCAAAATATATCAATATTTTCATCAATATTAGTAATTAGGTTGTAAGAGCAAGATAGGATTACAGCTTAAAAATAAAACCAAAGAAAGTTTTTTAAACTTAAAAAATTAATGAATATGATTGTAATGCTTAAATAAAAATAATAATAAATTATTTTGATAAAGAGTCATATTTGGGTCTTGCATATGTCAAACGTCACATAAAAGTTTGACAGGCTTTAAACGGCTTATAGTATAAGTTTTAAGACGTAATATTTACTTATAATGAAAATATTAGGCTTTATTGAAATTCAGACAACTCTTAACCTTTGAAAAGGTTTCCTGACTCACACTTCAGAGTTCAGAGTTCAGACTAGTCCATCACAAAGTTGTTTTAAATTTAAAAAAATGTTAAATATTTCGTTTCTTTTTGTACTTTTTACAAGCGTGTACTATTTTTATTTTCTTTTGTTGTTGTAAGTTTCAATACCCATTAGCGGAGAAATCCACCAAATAATATAAGAAATGTAACCTTTGGACCCGAACTTTATATTTAAACTTCGATTGTGTACCACAATTAAATTCAAGCGTTAATGTCAATAACCCAGTAATGCGCCAAAAAAGTGAATAAGATAGAGCAAATTCGCTGCAATTGTAAATTACATCTTCGCGGTCCAAGGGCGTTGAACTGGCACCCATTGATGTGTGAATTTATTGTAAACATACGCAAACCATAACTTGCTCGACCACTTACTAATGAATGGCTTATATGAAAATCCTGTTGAGTAAAAGTTGCGTAGATCAAAATGGAAGTCGTGTATCAAATATTGACATTGACATAATTATATATTTCCAAATGTACAGTTTAGATTTGTTATATACATTTTGTTTCTTGTCATCCTAATATCCTAACTTTCTACACTACCATTGATCGGAACCCCGTCACGGGTAAAGGCCTCCTCCAGCTTTTTCCAAAAATCCATCGCTTTCTTTCTCCATTCGCTTCCTGCTTATGCTTCTATATCTTCTATCCACTTTTAGGGTGCCATCTACTCTTTCTTCCTCTTGGTCCTTTCCATATTTAAAGTCTACCTTTAACTGTGCATCTTGCTATATGCCCCACCAATTGCCGCAGAACATTTAAGAAGTATCTAATTTCGTATTGTAACAGAATTACGAACACCAAAACGTCTATAAAACGATGTTTCTATGTTTAATGTTTAAGCATTGGGAACATTAGCTTTGTTTAAAATCAAAATAAATTAATAAAAGCCTTTAAATATTACGAAAGCTTGATAAAAAATTCTCTTATCTGTTCTTACGTATTCTAAGGATTGTATTGTTGTCTAAAGAATAGGCAAATTCTCAAATTGCTATTAATTGATCGACCTGAGGAATGCAAACCATTTAATCCAATGTAATTCCCATCTCAAATGTCAATAGTGCATGCTAGTCAAGTTCCAGGGCAATAGGTCATTGGAAATGCACAAGATTTTCTCCTTATGACTCATTACATTAGTGTCTATTTAAATTCATTGAACAGATTTAAATAAATTATGTAACTTATAACAGAAACATCTTGAATGTCTGACGAAGTTTTATTTATTTTAATGTACCAAGGAAGAACGCTTGCTGTTGATAAACTCGTTATAACAAATCCTCTTCGAATACTTTACCGAACTAATTTTAATTTATTTCAATGTCTCAATGAAGATTGCCTGGTATAATAATAAGCTGGGTAATAGGTAAGCTCGGGTTTTAATTTAATAACACAATTAGACACACGGACGACCCGTATCATTCTAATGGGGCATGACACCGACAGATTGTCTTGAGGATTGAATTCAGATAATTGTTCCTTATAAGCGAGTGGGCCTTCTTTGCCTGACACTAACAGTGTTAGTAGTAACTAAGTTTTTAGTTAGTAACTAAGTACAGTATGATGAGCATTTTGGAAGCACAGGGATTATCCAACGAATCTCTTCTCTTCTTCTTCTGACTTCCAAAAGAAGTGTAATAAACATTAAATGTATTATTACATATACTACATTAAGCATTAAATTTATTTTATATTAAGACATTTTCGTACATTTTTATGTCAGTTTTTTGATAATTTTCATATTACGATATTCTTAACTACGTAATTTCATTCAACGCAAAAGACGAACACATCTACAACTTGTAAATTATAAATGCAACTCATCTCTATACATTTCCTCTATTCACTAAAACCTTTGTCCATTTATAAAGCTCCCATACAATTTATAACAATGCCATCTCATCGTCGCTTAGTTCAATAATGTTGTGGTCGGAATATTGATGAAGAAAGTTGTGGAAAGGCCCGCGAAAGGCGTTTAAAATTATAATATTTTGTCGGAAGTAGGTTGTAGGACATTTAAGGATGTATGTTATTGTTTATAGTGTGAGCAAATATGGCGCGTGTAATATTTGTCATTCATTCTCGAATGTAAGGTAATGTGATGTTTCCGGGATAAGTAAAGTAGCTGATATTATACATTGTCTATTCCCTTCGACCTTTGAGCTCTAAAATCAGAGTACCTCAGATGTTCCACATTAAACTAAGTGTATACCCGTTCTGTGTGTAAAATGTTTGTTTACCCTACACTCCGAAGAGATTCCAATTATATCCTTAAGCATGCGCTTGATGGCAACCCACAGGGAAAGCGGAAGCTTGGCCGTCCCAAGCAAACCTGGCGTTGTACGAAAATGAGGCAAAGAGAGCTGGAACGACAGGAACAGATTTTCATAAATTGTAACTAAGAACCAATCGTGAAAAGAAAAAGTCAACAAACGTGTCCAAAGATGGTTACAGATAAAAAAATCATCTTTCGACACTTTAATATCAACGCATTCTGAGTTTTTTTGGGCATGTAACACGCAGAGATCCAGAAACTTTAGATAAAGTCATCGTGGCTGGCAGAGTGGACCACCAGACCTCGAGGCCGATCGCCTACTCGCTGGACTGATCAACTAAAGGCCCTTACAGGTCTTACCATCACCCAGGCGCAGTGGTTTGCCGAAGACAGGGAAATTGTGCGGTACCACTAACACAACCTTCAGAAATTAAGAGTGCGACTGAAGAAGAAAAGCAAAGAACCAGATTAAGTCAACTTTCTAATAATAAAAACACATCATTGCGTTCATTTAGAAAGTTGACTAGCATTTAGAAGCTTCAGATTTACATAAACATACAGATTTTCGCGTGACGGTTAAAAACCCTACTGTTATTACAAACTAATCTAATTTCGTAATATGATTAGTTTGTAATGTGAATGTTTTATCCCAGATAAATAAACGAAACAAAACATTGAACGTAAAGCTCCGATCCTTGCTTAATCGGATTAAAAAGTTAAAAATGATCACCGTGACTGTAACGAATCGCCAGGACATAAGCACAAATGGAATTTCAAAAACCGGAATCTCAGTTCGTATTCTAGAACTTAAATCTTATTTTAAAAACGCTTTAATAATTTTTATGACTTGGGATATGAATACACAGGATCTAGGTGCTAATAACTCAAACTTTCAATGTTTCTTTAATCTCACTTTATCTGGAATAGTAGTGAAATCCTGGAAGAGATCGCTTATATTAAGCGATAAAGAAACCCATTACTAGGGATGTTATGGAGCTCCGTAACCGTAACCGAAATAATCGGATATCCGAAAAAAATATATATCCGTAACCTTAACCGTATCCGTTTCACAACTTTCGGATAGTTTCGGATAAGGGCAGAGTCCAAAATCTAGATAAAACTACATGTTTCGACAGGCTCTTGTTAATGGTTTCATTTCTCACAAAAATAATTAAAAAGAAAACATTTAATATGTTATACATAGGTTATAAGGTTATAATTAATATGTGCAATGTATAAAGCTAAATGTTTTTATAAAGCTATTAAATTTATTGCACTTTTATTTTAATAGATAAAACTGAGGAGGTTTATAATAATTACTTACCTATATGACCGATTATAATACCAACTGATAACCTAGACTAGATAAAACCTATATATAAAACTAAATTATATACTATTTGTGTTTATATTTTACTTCAAACAAATAACCGTAACCGAAACTATCCGAAACTAACGGATAATCCGAAATAATTACATATCCGTAACCGTATCCGAAACCGATATAATTTTATTCCTGTATCCATATCCGTATCCAGATCCGAAATATCATATCCATAACATCTCTACCCATTACACTCAAAGTGGAGATTAATTAGCGTGATTTCTTTGTATTCTTGTGAGAAAAAGTAAAAATGAATTTATTCTTAAACAACTTCAAAATACATTTATAATTTCACGTGTTTTTGTGTAAGCTTTTTCTGTCTATGGACCGAACTAGATAATCGATAAAGTGATTCAGCCAACAGCGAATTGCTCCCCACAGAGTATAGTCATAACATATTCTTTCCGAATATGCAAAAAATGTTCTTGCTTGACCGTTATAAAGTAATCAATGCTATAACAGTAAATTATAAAATAATTAAAATTCCATTTACTTATTTCCAATTCAAGGGTGTATGGTGTTGAGCATAACAATAGATAGAATTTAATATTAAAACGTAATTTAACTAAAATACACATCGTATCAATGCAGAGAGATAGTGCCTGTTACCCTGCCATAGGGCCTAAAATTATAAATTCATATTAACAGTAATAATTGTTATACATAAACTAAATGTAGTATTTGTTTGAATGATTAAAATTGTTTTTATAAAAAATACCGCCGACTCTGCGACCCAAAGAGAACATTCCACCACTCCCTGCTGTCAACTGCCGTGTTGCGGTTGAGTTACAGAAGTCCACTTTGGACTTTTGAATCCGGTATTACATTAGTATTTTTACTTATATTAAAATATGTGTATTTAATAACCATAGAGTGTCAATAAATAGAGTACATGATGTGGTTTTTTAAAGAGTTTAAACCTGTGGTTCCTACTTCAAAATATACAGGCGTAAAAAAAAGTGTTTTTTAGTGATAGCTGATATTGGTGATTTACCGTACTCTCATTCGTACTCTGTGGTTATGGAGCGCATTTGACTATTGCATCTTTACTGTAATTGAAAGCCATCAACATAAACGATGTTTCGTAATCAAAGCTCACCGTTTAAGTCTCTGACACACCGAGAACCTTTAACTGTAGGAATATTTGAATAATGTTCCAAAAATCAACAGTAATAAATCGAAATTCAAATATTATAAATGAAATACTAAAGAGATACTCAGAATCGTTAATTATAAATATTTACTTAACTATATTATATAGATTGGAATCTAAAAAGGGTTATTTACTGACCTATGTACGTACTTCTATTGATAAGTAATATTCTATGGATATATGATTATTATTAATCCATTATGATTATTATTATTTCTATATGAATTACTTTTGTCAGTCAATTTATGAACGGTAAAACTATATGTATTTGAGACTGTTTTTTGGTAATTTGTATTTAAATTACTCCTTGAGCCTTCAATAAAAGAGCTAAGGGCGGTAACGCACCTTACCGATGTTGTAAGTGTGGATGGGCGATAGGTCAGAGAGAACAGAAAGCAGATAAAAGAGAGGACACCCACCAGAAACCTGGAGAGATGAAATAAAGGACATAGCAGGAAATGATTTGTATATCGAAGATGAGAGACAAATGGAGGTCTTCGGAGATCCAGTATTAAATATAATAATAACATCTTCTTATCTGGTACACTCTTAATAGAGCCGTCGTGATCGCTATGTAGTAGTGGTAATAGAAGGGGCAGATGTGATGCGCTTCACGTCGTTTCGCCATAGTTACCTAGTAGAGGTCATCCTGCTGCACTGATTGAGTGAATCTCCTACGGCAGACTTGATTTGGTCAGTCCAACGCGTAGGTGACCTTCCGCGCGGTCTAGTGCCTTCCACCTTCCCCTGGACGACAAGGCGTTCTATGGACTGATCATCACGCCGAGATACGTGTCCGAAATAATAACATAAATTAATTTAAATTAGAGTACTGAATAAAAGGCTATTTTTATTTTATTATTACTCGCAATGTTCCCGGTGAGAGACGACCTTAACATCGCTCGTGACATGGGCTGTAGCAATTTTAAAAAATTACACTCGCAAAGCTTACCTTTCAATCTGGCCCGATTTCTTGTTTCCTTATTTTGTAAGTATGCAATCCTACATCAATCTTTTGTTATCTGTAGGTATATCATGAGGATATACATGCGACTGCGACACATTTACGACATGATATTTCACTAACAGTGTTTTGTTTTTGAGTTTTTTGTTTGTTTTTGTGTTTGTTTATTATATACTGAGCAGTGTTGGTTTAGTGGCTTCAGCGTGCGACTCCCATCCCTGAGGTCGAATTGTATTGTATCGCCGGATGAATAAATGGACTTTCTTTCTATGTGTGCATTTAACATTCGCGTGAACGGAGAAAGAAAACATCGGTTTGCCTTTGACCCAAAAAGTCGACAGCGTGTGTCAGGCACAGAAACCTGATCATCTACTTGCCTGTTAGATTGACAAAAGATCTTGAAACAGATACAAAAATCTGAGGTCCAGACCTAAAAAAGGTGGTGGCGTCCCTGGTTAATATTTTTGTATTATTTATTTTATTATATACTATTAAGTTGTATCCCATTTTTTCAGTAATACCATACACACTATCTGAAGACTCAAGCGCATTGCCTGCTAATTTTAACTTAAGGTCCAATGTCCCCCTGGTAGGGCAGGTAGGGCAGTGATGCCCTCACAGCCTTAATGGGCAGCTCTTTAAGGTTCAGTCCAGCTTTCCCCTTTGCAATGTTCCTTCGTTACTGGGTCTGTTCTGGGCGGCCACGTGTTCTTTCTCACTATTACTACATGAAATATAAAAGAAACTCTGCCACTGCCTCTAGATCTTTTGAAACACGCATATTTGTTTCCACGAATGATTTGGAGCAATAATTAAAGCTATTGAGCGCCTAGTACAATTTTAATAGCAAACAATAAGATTTTATAACGCGAACAAAATCGCTAGCATTTCCAGTTTATAATAACTTAAGCTACAAAATGAATAAAGTGGAAATTCATTAGTCAGTCATAAGCTGCTTTTAAAAAGCTTACAAAGAAAGCTCAGCTTTCGAGCTACAAGATTATCTAGGAAATTTCATAGTCGTAAAATTAGTAGTATTATCTATAAAATTTAGATTTTTATTATGTTATAGCTTTGTAAGGCTTAGTCAGAAACTAATGATTTTAGTCTTTAAGAAGTAATTAGACCTTGGAACGTGTCTCGAAAATACGATATCTAGGCACAGTGATTGATGAAAAGGGTGACCATAGCATCGAAATCCGCTGCAGAATTGAACAAGCTCGGAACGCCTTTTCAAAACTAAAAAAGTACTTTGTGACAAGCGCCTAAATTTACAGCTTAGAACTCGCATTGCGCGATGTTACGTCTTCTCTGTGCTGCTCTACGGCGTAGAATCTTGGACGCTGACAGAGACTATGTCCAAAAAACTGGAAGCGTTTGAGATGTGGGTTTATCGACGTATGCTTAAAATATCTTGGACAGACCGCATACGAAATACAACCGTGCTGGACAGAATGCAGAAGAACAAAGAAGTGCTTATGACGGTTAAGAAAAGGAAACTTGAGTATTTCGGACACGTTTTACGCAACTCCAAAAAATATGAGCTCCTTCAACTAATCATACAAGGCAAAGTGGCAGGTAGAAGGAGACCTGGCCGCAGACGCACGTCCTGGTTGAAAAACTTGAGACAATGGTTTGGTCAAAGCACCAAGTCATTGTTTAGAAGCGCGGCATCCAAAATTAAAATAGCCATGATGATCGCCAACCTTCGCAAGGAGATGGCACTATAAGAAGAAGAAAGAAGTAATTATATTATATTTTTTATGTTTTACGGCATTTTCTCTTTCAAAGGCGAAAATGATTTAACGTTATTGTGGAGAATTGTAATCAATTAAGTTAATAATTTTGTGATATTTTCTAATTATAATGCAATTTTTGTAATTGGGTTTTTGCAGTCTTTACTGTTATGATATACCTATCTATTTGTTTTGTTCGTTTTTATTTTATATTTTATGAAGTGAAGAGATGTGGGGTCTCTCTGCATCTTCTACCGCATTTACCATGGAGAGTATTCCGAGTAGTTGTTCGGTCTTAAACATGCAGCTGAGTTTCACTATCGGACGTCAAGGCAAAATACAAAAATACCATCCGTATCACCTCGACGTCCGTCGTTCCACAACTGAGCGTTTTCTACGACAGCTTTTGCCGAGCACCACCACTATGTAGAACCAGCTGCCCACTGAAGTATTTTCGAACCAATTTGACTTAGGGTCCTTAAAGAAAAGACCGTACCAATTCTTGAAAGGCCGGCATCGCACTTGCGAGCCTTCTGGCAATGTGAGTGTCCATGGGCGGCGGTATCACTTAACATCAGGTGAGCCTCCTGCCCATTTGCCTCCTATTACACAAAAAAAAACTTACAATTTTGTAAGCATAATTAATTATAAGACAGGGTAGAACAGTGTGTGGTTGTTCATAGTCCAGCTGCCCGTCGATGTGTTTCCGAACCAATCAGTCCCTCTCCTTGTCTTATCCTTGTCTCCAGTCAGCCAACAGGCCGGCAATGACGAATTCATTCATCCAGCTGTCTGGTGTTGTTAGTGTCCACAGCCACCGCCTAACATCAAATTACCTCCCGCCCGTTTACAAACTATTGCGTGTTGCTACCACGAGAATGTAAGTGCGTGCTCTTATTTCACCATGCCTTCTGCTGATAGAGGACCAATCTTTGTTTTTAATTTATTTTATTACTTGTTATTACTTAAGATGTCATGTGGAACATGGTGGTTGCAGCTCCTTACAAACGTTGTGTAAAAAAACTTGGCGATTAAAAAGAGTGCCGGGGGGTTTATTGCCAGTTCTTCTCGTCCGTTTTACGCCCTTGATTTGAGAACTGGCAGTTAATGTAAAATTATAAGCATTTAATGTTTTATTTATTATATATACATGATCTTAAATAGAAAGAAGTTGGTGTGGTGGAAACACAAACTGGACACAGTTCACAAACACAAGCTGGACAATGTATATTTCTTTTTGACGTTCATAAGTGTACATTGTGTTAGCACAACAAATGATGCTTTTAACAAATAACAATTATACACAAATACAGGTCAATAACCAATAAAATGTTCGAAAACATTCAATTTCAATGTATCCGTATAATCGTTGAAACTTGGCTCGAAATATTGAAATGTCAAAATTGCACTGAATTTATTGATAATGCTCTGGGCGATGCAAAATGTATTCAATGACAGTTTCGATAAATTTTAATTTCGTTGAGTGTTAAATTATCTTTAATCTTTAAAATGTATTTAAAGTAAGCGTTATAGGTCTGGCCTCATATGGTTTTATATTAATATATTGAATGCAAATTTTGTTTAGTTTAGACATAGTTGTATTTAACAGCTGGGGCGACCGAAGAGCAGGCGGAAAATAATAAACGGCTCAAATATTAGAGTCTTTCCTCCAACTTCGATTTTGTTCCCTTTGGAGTAGACACTTGGGCCGTGGGGTTCAAGTGCACAGGCGCTAATTAAAGTTTTAAGTTGGCGCCTGGTAGATAGTACTGGTGACCCCAGAGCTGGTGCTTTATAACGAATAAGTATCGCAATACAGCCCGGAAATGCTGCCAGCGTTAAAGGTACACTGCCACAGGGACCAAACTTTTTAAATTTGTTTTAATTTATTTATGTTAAGAAAATTATAAATACTGTATATTTAATTGATATGTTTGGGTTTTAATAAACGTTTTTTGTTTATTACAGTATTACTATGATGTTTTAAAGACAATTGTAGTGCCTACGTAATAATTAAGTTTGATATTTAAGTGATATTATTAAACATTACTTAAAGACAAGTAAATATTGTAAAAAAAACATTATTGTATCCTATTTTATATTTTATAGAAAAGATTTCAATTCAAAAGGTTGTAGTCACTTCATACGAATCCAAGACACATTATGTTAGCAAATTTCGCAATAGTTAATGTTTAAAATAAAATATTTACGTTAATTTTACGATGATACGACTTTGATCGGATAATATTCTGATTTGTAAAGTTGAAATGACTTCTCGTAAGAAAAATTTATCATACAAATATTGCTTCTTTGACCACAGATTTCAAAGTTTATTTCGATTTCCCTGATGCAAAAAGTTTCTAATGGAAAAATATTTTAGGATCTATCACAACACAGACACTTCTTATTATTATTATTTTTTTAAATTGTGCTTTATGGATGGAGGATCGCAAACTTTAAGTAACTAGTACTTAAAGTGTGCGATCCTCAACCTGTGCTTGGACCAATCGAGTTTTTATAATCTAATATATACAAATCTCGTGTCGCGGTGTTTGTGGTTAAACTCCTCCGAAACGGCTCGACCGATTCTCGTGAAATTTTGTGTGCATATTGGGTATGTCTGAGAATCGGACAACATCTATTTTTCATCCCCCTAAATGTTAAGGGTAGTCCACCCCTATTTTTTTAATTTTATTTTTAGATATTTTTCTGTTTTTATTTTTTATGATATAGCATTAAAAATACATACAACCCCTAACTTTCACCCCTCTACGATCAACCCCTATTGTTTTATTATCAATGATATACATGGGAAAACGACGTTTGCCCGGTCAGCTAATTATCTTATAAATTTTCACTAATGAACACGTGCTCGTTGCTCCCACGGTGAAGTCAAACGTCGTAAGGAAACCGGCATATCTCAAACCCAAAACTCAGTCAGAGGTACAGGAGACTGATCATCTACTTGTCTAAAAAGATTAAATAAACGGATGCAATCTAAGGCAAGAGTTTACGCACCCGTAAGCCCTACAGGTGTATCGTAAAATCTATAAGAAACGATTGTGTCAAAATTTACTGGAATTCTTGAGGGATAATTTTTGATTCGACACAAAAAATGCCCATTTCAATATATATAACGT